>OY288290.1:10572878-11041990 GCA_958450335.1 Hibiscus tridactylites
TGGAGAATGGAACCTGCCTATCCGATCAGGCCCTTGGAGAATGGAACCCGCCTATCTGATCAGGCTCTTGAAGAATGAAACCAGCCTATCCGTTCAGGCTCTTGGAGAATGGAACCCGCCTATCCGATCAGGCCCTTGGAGAATGGAACCCGCCTATCTGATCAGGCTCTTGAAGAATGAAACCCGCCTATCCGATCAGGACCTTGGAGAATGGAACCCGCCTATCTGATCAGGCTCTTGAAGAATGGAACCTGCCTATCCGATCAGGCCCTTGGAGAATGGAACCCGCCTATCTGATCAGGCTCTTGAAGAATGAAACCAGCCTATCCGTTCAGGCTCTTGGAGAATGGAACCCGCCTATCCGATCAGGCCCTTGGAGAATGGAACCCGCCTATCCGATCAGGCTCTTGAAGAATGAAACGCGCCTACCCGATCAGGCCCTTGGAGAATGGAACCCGCCTATCCGGTCAGGCTCTTAAAGAATGGAATCCGCCTACACGTTCAGGCTCTTGGAGAAGGGAACCCGCCTGTACGTTTAGGCTTTCGAAAAATAGAACCCGCCTATCCGTTCGGGCACTCGGAGAATGGAGCTTTTTGAATATTTGTCTATATGTTCAGACCTCGAAGGGTTGAAGAATGTTGAAGTGAGAGAAACAACTTCGAGCCTCTGCGACAGTTGTATTTTCCCGTACCGACTTCTGGACCGCCAGAAGTTCAAGTGCATGGTGACTCAGAATCCAAACAGGGAAGTCGGACAAAATTGGTGTTTATGACCTTTGCTTTATCCTTGTTCACAAGTATAAGCAAAGGGGGGCAGCTGTAATCACCTATTTTGTCCGGGGTGTCAAAACCCATTTTATTTTATATTCTTTAATAACGGGCTTTGTTACTTTCTTATATATGCATTATGAAAAAATAAAAATAAAAAAAAACAAAACAAAAAAACAAAAAAACAGTGTATATATATACGTATATTGTTTATTAGGGTTGTTAGTATAAATATTGTCATGTTACAAAATTCTCATGTTATTATCTTATTACTATCATTATTACTATATTATCTATCATATTATTATTACTAGTATCATATTAATATTACTAACATATATCCTATATTGTTATCTATATATTATTATTACTATTTTTAATATTTATCACCATTTGTGTTACTATATCTACCATGTTATTCGTATATTACCTTTTCCTTATCAGATTATTATCATACCATATAGTAATATTACCATTAGTATTATATAGTTAGTTGCTTTGTATTGAGTCTGAAAATACTATATTAAATAAAGACTAATTCATATTACATAAATAAAAAGCTCAGTTTATTAAATTAAAGTCCAATTTACATAAAAAACCCAAAATATTACAGAGCCCAAAATATATATATACATAATAAAAAGATACATAGCCCAATTCGAGCCCGATTTAAGAAAACCCTAATGCCTCCCTTTTGATCTGTGCAGCCGCCAAGCCATAACCGTTGGATCCGGAGGGAAGATCCAACGGCCCAGATGGCATCTGGCGTGAGAAGCCCTAATCCCCGTCTGCATTAGCCCTAGCGCCGCACCAGATCCGCCGTCAGATCGGGAGCGCATCGGATGGCTGAGATCGAGCCGGAGAAGATTCCAGAGCCCCACGCGCCGCACGCGCGACTCCCAGCTTCTGCACGCGCGACTCCCCAGCTTCTTCACGCGCGCGTGCGGTACACCGACGGCCTCTTCGAGTTCCCCGAGCCCGTCCGGATCCCATCAGCGTCATGCAACGGGCCACGTCCCGTGCCTCTATGGTCCCCTCCTCCAGCCTCACATGCAGCCAAAATAACAAAAGCGTCAGAGGCAGAAACGGAAATGCAGAAATACAGAGGCAATCAACAACCGAAATCGTACCAATCAGCAGACAATTTTTCAGCAATTTTGTGAAATTCAGAAAAGCAAAAAATAGGATTATAGGGCTATATAAAGCCGATGCATGCAATGTAATAAAGAGGGGGAAAAAACTCAGAGAGAGATCCGAGAGCACAAATTGTAATCCAAACATTTCGAGCAATACAAGGCAGAGAACCTCGACGTTTCAGAGGTAGAACTTTGTTTCATTTTATATTTTCGAAGCGAGAAAGAAAAAACAGAGAGGGGGGGTTTTTTTTACCTTTCGCGTCTCTCCTTCTCCCTCTGGTCCGATTGCCCTCTCGTCGGTGATAAGCTCCGTGGTCTCTTCGGAGACCACACACGGGTGAATCGGTGGGAGTGGTAACACAGAGATGATGTGAGTTTCGAAAGGAAGCAATAAGGTTTTTTTTCTTTACGTCTTCGTTGTTTTGAAAAGGGAAAAAAGAGGTTTTAGGGTTCCGGCGCCGGCAACGGCGACCGGAACCCCTTTGCGGCGCCGGAAAGACAACAGAGAAATGGGGGGAGAGTTCTCTGGTTTTAGGGTTTACCAAACGAAAAAAAGGGGGCTGATATGTTTTTTAATTTAGGTTTTATAATGTTTTAAAGTTTTAAAATCGGTCTAATCGCGTTTAAGCCCCCTCTGCGTCACTGTAATTGCACGGAGAGGGCTTCCGCATCTCTTAACCACGACCGTGGTCCCTGCAACTTGGTAAAGTCTTTCAATTTCGTCCCTGCATTATTTTTAATTAGATTTCGGGTGGTCGAATCACTCTTTTAGTCCCTGTAGGTTCCCGCATTATTTTAATTGAGTCCATATTTCAGTTTTAATTGTTTGTTTTAATGGGCTTTTTACAGATTTGGTCCCTTTGGTTTTTCGAGTCTTTTTAATCGAGTCCCGTATTGCTTTTTTTAGTTAGCTTTTTTTCAATGGGTAATTTACATTTTCAGTCCCTACCAGTTGGCATTTCATTTATTTTGCACTGTTGATATTATTGTTCATGCATGTTGCATTTTTATATCGAATATATACATATTTTGCCATTTTGTTTATATGTACATATATGTCTGTAATGTTGCATGCCTACTTGTTTTAATGTCATTCGAATATATATTTGTTGTATGATTTTTAATGTCGTTCAAATATATTTGTGACATGCATTTTTATTGTCATTCAAGTGACTTTTAGCATTTTTAAATTAATTCATTTTTAATCATAAAACGGAGATACCTATTAATCCGTGTATTCAGGTCGACATACCTAGCTTATTGGATGTCCCCGAATATTCGGATTAATTCGAATCGTCTAAAGGTAAATTCGAGTTTAAAACGGACAAGACCATAGCACCATATTTATCTGCTTGCATCATGCATAAAGGTGACGTACGGGATCCGAACCCTAAACTAACACGGCAGTCAGTCTTATATGATGTCGGTTTAGTTTTTGGTCCGGTGTACCGTCATCCTTTTTAATTAAATGCTTAATTAATTCGATACCACCAATTTGAAAAAGCTCGTGATTAAAGCCTAATTTTCGACCAGGAACCGCTAATTAAATTCTTTTTAAATTTCGAATAATTTCCATCAATTAAAGGCAACAATTGTTTTGGTACCGATTTCCGGGCGTGATGGGGACGCTAACCCTACCCCACACGTAACCAACTCCCGAACCCTTTCAAAAGAATCTCTGGTTTTGTTTTTTACGGTGTCCGACCTACCTTAGTGGCCGGTGGCGACTCCAAACCGAGAAAAAGATTTCCTTTAAAGGTTGTTTTCCCAAAACCCGAGCCAATTTTTAAATTCCCCCCTTTTTAAATCAAATCGAACATTTTTTCAAAAGTAGCGGGGAACTTGATTTGAGGAGAAAAAAACCCCGTTACAGAAGGTACCCTGGCTGATAGTAGAAGATTTTCTCTACCGCTGCAGGGGGATACAACTGGGTGTCTTTGCCTGGAATTTGGTGCAGAACGGGCTATTATCCACTGCTTGTGTCACGAGAGTTTGGCTCAATGCAATTCATCCCTGCTACCTATGGTTTAAATGCCTCTAGCTTCCCACACGAGAGCAGTTGATACAAAGCACAAGTATTGTAGATGAGTCGTTCATGGAAAAGCTTACACAAAGTCGAGGTTTAGAATGATGGAACCCCTTTTACCCTAGCATATGGACATTGGAGGCTCAATCGGGTCAACGATACCATCCTCTGTCCAAATCAGGAAAACGTTCAGCCTATGGAGGAACATATGAGAGATGCTCCTTCCGACTTAGAAAAATCTAGAAGGGCACACCATAGAGAGGTATGTGCTCTTGAAAAACACATCTCTGACTTTGAAGCTGCAAATTATTTAGCATCAGTCGATTTTGACAAATACAAGAACCAAGAAGAGCAACTGCTGAAGAAGAAGAAAGCGCTGCAAGATGATCACAAAGAGTTAAGGCATGAATGGATGGAGTTAAAGCAAAACTTGCGAAAGAGCAGCTTAGGCACCACCGCCAAAGAATTGGCCAACAAGTTGGTGACAGCAAGGAAGAAGACTGATAATTATGCTCGTAAATACGAAGCAAGCCAAAAACAAGTCACAAAAAAGACTGAGGAATTGGAAATTGCTAATCAGAAGCTAACCCTTAGTCAAGACCAGATTCAGAATCTAATGGCTCAGTTAACATAGCTGGGATTAGCTCATCAAGACAGCCAAAGCCTGGCAGAGCAAAAGATAGCCGAAGTGAATGCAATTACCCACGAGTTAGTCATCAGTCAAACCTTGAATCAAGAATTAATAATCCAAAATAGAGAACTCGGAGCTCAGGTAGGGCAATTAGAAGGGCTATGTATGACTATTATAATCAAGGTAACATCGCCTTGAATTTTTCCCAAGAAGAAAACAAGGTACTAAGGGTAAAATTGACCGAGCTAGAAGCGGCTCTATAAGGATGTAGGGAGCAGCTCGCCTCGTTCGAAGGGGCCATACAAGAAGATAATAGTAGAATAGTTTTGGGACTTTAACAAGCCGGCCAGCTAATTAGGGACCAACACAAAGCGATGATGGATGTCATGGCACAAGCACAGGGAGTAGCTCAGTACATCCAAGGTCCGGCAGGAGTGGCAACTGAACTATATGCAGGTATTAGTCTGGAGAAAGATATGGGAGCCCAAGTTTGAGCCCTACTTCATGAAGTCGAAGTTTTAGGCGTAGAAGCTAGCCGATATTTGTAGCTTGTTATCATTACTTTTTGTAATCAAGACATCTTCTGCAAATGAAAGACTTTCTGAGGACTCTTTAAGAATCAACGCCTTTATTGCATTCATCTTCATACATCATTCATTCACTTTTTTACACTAAACATTGCATTTAATGGTTAAAACAATAAAAATTTAATCATGGGAAATAATATCACAGAAAACTAAGCTGCAATCATTTCACATCAATACGGTACTCGCCTGCAAACAAAAATAATGGAAGATAGAGTAACTAGCCTAGAACAGGGTTAGAAGAACATAGAGACCCAGTTTAATCAGGCTGAACAAAACATCACCGATCAAATTGCTCAGTCACGAGCAGTGATGATGGCTCAAATAACTGCGCTACTGGAGAAAATGGCTAGCAAAGGAAAGGTCTTTGATAGTACTGGTGAAGAGACGGAAGAAACCGCATCTTACGCTAGGGTTCAATCGAGCACACCTGCTCCCGAGAAGAGAGTGTACATCAATACTGGTGGAATATTGACATAACACAAAGCTGGGGCATCTACAAGACAACCCATAGGTGTAGAAAAGAGGCAAGCGAACATGAGAGTAAGGCTAGTGATTTGAGCCTCGTGGCAGATTTAGTTCTTCCACCAAAATTCAAAACACTTGATTTTGAAAAGTATGACGGAACTACTTGTCCTTCCGCCCATATAACTATGTACTGTAGGAAAATGGCAGCCTTCATGAAGGATGAAAAACTGTTGACCCATTGCTTTCAGGATAGCTTGATCGGCTCAACCATTCGATTGTACACCAAACTCAGCCGAGCAAATATCAAATTATGGAAAGATCTCTCAAAAGCTTTTGTTGAGCAATACAAGCATGTTACCGATATGACCCCGAATCAAATTATGCTAGAAGGAATGAAGCAGAGATCAAACGAAAGTCTACACCAATATGCTCAAAGGTGGAGTGATGTCGCCGCCCAAATTCAACCACTTATTCCCGAGCATGGGGTTACACCCTTGTTTATGAATACCTTGAAAGGAGCACTGTTTGACCGTCTGATAAATAACACCACACAAACTTTTGCTAATTTGGCGAGGACAGGATAATCAATTGAAGTGGAAATAAAAAGTGTGAGAATCGACAGTGGTGAAAATACCCGAAGAAACTACAAAAAGAAAGACAATGAGGTGAATGCTACTAGCACCTACTGCGTCCCAACAAACATTACCATTTCACAACCCCAAGCTTCCACTGGAAATGTGCAAAAATCAAACAAGAAGGAAGAGAGGGCTCCCAACAAGGAGAAAGAGAAGCAGCCATTCACTCTTTTGCTTGTGTCTTATGTTGAATTATACTCGCAGTTGTATAAAGCTAATTTGGTCCGACCATATTATGTTACTCCGTACAAACCCCATTTCCCTGCCTGGTATGATGAGAAGGCACAGTGTGAATATCATGCGGGTGCCCTCGGTCACTCGATAGAGAACTATATTTCCTTTAAGAAGTTTGTTCAAAATCTGATAAACACCAGAGTTTTGACTTTTGATGAACCAAACGTGGCTGCTAATCCTTTACCAAACCATGAAGGTCGTGGTGTGAACGCAATTGAGGATGAAGACAATAGAAGAGCTAAAATGAAAATTTCTGAAGTCAGGTCCCTTCTCTGATGGGTATTCCAGTAGCTGTGTATGGCACGTCTAATAGATCGAGGTATGGAACTAGTGCAAGAAGGATGCGGGCCCTACTGCGAGTTTCGTCGGGAAGGAGGGCATGAAATCCAACATTGTGAGAGGTTCAAACAGTTGATCCAGGGAATGATGGACAATAAGGAAATTAAATTTTTTGAGAAAGTTGAAGGAAAGAAAGAATTAGACGTCTGCACGTCAGATCACCCTAATGTCTAATACGGGGTGGGCAGACCATTCGACATTTCATCCAAACCGAAAGAAGGCGACTCGGTTCAAGGGGAAAGTTCAAAGACGGCCCATAAGCTTATCATCTCAGCTCCGACCCCTTTCCAATTCAAAGACAAATGTTAAGTTCCATGGAAATATACTGCCAATGTTTCATTGCCGGAAGGCCTAGAGTCGCATAATGAGGAAGGATCACATGAAGACGTAAAAACCACTCAACAGGAGGGACCGAATGAGCCGAAAGTCGAAGCTGTGAATGAAGTGGTACATTTCACTCGAAGTGGTAGGTGTTATTCACCGGAAACGGTGGAAGCAGTAAAAGACAAAGGTAAGAATATGTTAGTTGAGCCCGAGAAGATGTTTGGGGAAGAACCTCCTATAAAGATCAATGAGCCAGTGAATGAAGCCCAAGCACTAGAATTTTTAAGATTCTTATAGAACGGTGAATACAGCATCGTCGAACAACTTTGCAAACAACAAGCAATGATCATGGTACTTGAGCTTCTGCTAAGCTCAGAAAAGTTTTGCGATGCATTGTTGAAGTGTTGAATCAAACCTTTGCTCCAAATGATATCTCTATGACCAAGTTGGACCGAATAGTGGGACATATTGTTGCAGACAACTATATCACATTCAATGATGACGAGATCTCGGATGGGGGTATGGGGTCTACTAAGGCTTTAAACATCACTACTCGCTGCAAAGGATACGTCTTGTCGGGGGTGCTCATTGACAATAGGTCTGCATTGAATGTGCTACCGATGACAACCTTGCAAAGGCTACCCATAGATAGTTCCCATCTAAAACCGTGCCAAAACTCTGTGAGAGCTTTTGATAGAACTCAAAGAGAAGTGGTGGGAAAATAGAGATACCCTTACTGATAGAATTAATATGTCATTGAGTTTGTGGTGATGGACATCCACCCGATGTATAATTGCTTGCTGGAAAGGCCCTGGATTCATTCTGCTTGTGTTGTTCCATCGTCACTACATCAAAACTTGAAGTTTATAATTGAAGGAAAACTGGTGAGTGTTGGAGCAGAACAAGACATCATAGCTTTAGTTACATCTGATACCCCATACGTTCCACCTGAAGAGGATGCTATAGAATGTTCCTTTAGGGTCTTTGAATTTATCAACACCACTTTTGTCACAGAAGAGAGCAATATCTCGTTCCCCAAACTATCTAACTGCACCAAGATGACCGTTTTGCAGACTCTGGGACGAGGAGCTAAAACTGGAAAAGGTCTGGGAAAAAACTTGCAAGGGAGTCTACGTACAAAAAAAGGTTATCTTCAAGAAAGATAGATACGGGCTGGGCCATAAGCCTAGTATACTCTAGAAAAGAGAGGAGTATAGAGAAAAAGAAGAGCAAAGGAGAGCCAGATTCGAGGGAGTAGATATCCTATGGAAGCCGATGACTTTTCCCCATCTAAGAGATACCTTCATGTCTGGTGGGATTATCAATGCTAAGCATAAAGTACAGGAAGCAAACCAAAAAAGCAACAAGCTTAATGACGAAGAGGTGTTCAGCGAACTGCTTTAGGGGATGTTCGTCAATATGATATCAAATGATGAAGGTGGTAGCAAGCTTTTAACTGGAATCCGTCCTTGCTTTCCGTGGAATCACTTGATAAATGGAAAGTATCGAATTGTCTGTAGTTTTTAGGACGAAAATAGAGTAATGCTTCGAACAAACCCTTTTGCCTATGCCCGCGGGCATTAGGGATCTTTTGTAAAGGGATGATATGTTAAATCTACGTCAAAATAAAATAAGATGACGCCTTCTCTGTTTTCTCAAATGGCAAACATATCATCCACTACATACATTTATTATTTGCTTTCATTTCTCTTATTGTATTTATTTGTTTATTCTTTCATTCATTTCTATTCATTCCATGTAAATATCTTTCCCTTCCAAATACTTTTCCTTTTTAATATACACAGGGCCTATAACTTTAACTGTATGAATGATTCTGAATCTGACACCGAGGTAGATTTCGAGTTGCCTTCGTGTTTAGTAGAGTCTGATGAGAGACAAGATGAAGGGGACTATGAAGTTCCGGAAGAGTTGCTAAAGATGATAGAAAGTGGGGAAAAAAAATCCTACCCCGCCAAGAAGAAGTAAATACTCTTAATCTGGGGACCGAAGAAGAAAGTAGAGAAGTGAAGATCGGCGTCGCCTTCTCTCCCCAAACTAGGTATGATCCAATAACCTTGCTCTGAGAATTCAAAGACGTGTTCGCTTGGACTTACCAGCATATGTCGGGGTTGAACACAAACATTATGGTACACAAGTTGTCGATAAAATCAGAGTGTAAGTTGGTCCAACAGAAATTCAGAAGAATGCGAACTTATATGTTAGTAAAAATCATAGAAGAAGTAAGAAAGCAGTACGGTGCTGGTTTATTGAAGGTTGTCAAATACTTCGAATGGGTAGCGAATATAGTTCAAATACCAAAGAAAGATGGTAAGGTTCGCATGTATGTAGACTACAGAGACCTCAATAGAGCGAGCCCGAAGGATAATTTTCCTTTACCCCATA
The DNA here is from genome assembly GCA_958450335.1 of Hibiscus tridactylites. Lineage (NCBI taxonomy): Eukaryota > Viridiplantae > Streptophyta > Magnoliopsida > Malvales > Malvaceae > Hibiscus > Hibiscus tridactylites. Next base: position 10,582,427 of record OY288290.1, read on the forward strand.
TTGATATACGTCAAAGCAATCATGGTTCTCCTTCATGGATGGTTTTTTGGGGTACAACCAAATAACATTTCACCCAAAAGATATGGAGAAGACTACATTTGTGACTGTATGGGGCACATTTTGTTACAAAGTAATGCCCTTCGAACTGAACAATGTTGGGGCAACATATCAGAGGGCTATGGTGAGCCTCTTTCACGACATGATGCACAAAGAAATTGAGGTATACGTGGATGACATGATCGCTAAGTCTAAGACGGAGGAAAAATATATCCAGAATTTGAGAGCACTGTTCCAAAGATTAAGAAAGTACCAATTGAAGCTCAATCTTGTTAAGTGCACATTCGCAGTTACGTCAGGCAAGCTTTTGGGGTTTGTGGTTAGTAGAAAAGGGATTGAGATCGACCCTGACAAGGTCAAAGCTATCCATGATCTTCTGCCACCTCAAACACAAAAGAAGGTCCAAGGCTTCTTGGGAAGGCTTAACTATATATCTCAGTTTATTTCCCAATTAACCGACAAATGTGATCCTTTTTTTAAACTACTTCGGAAGATCAACTCGGGGGTATGGGACATGGAATGCCAAGAAGCTATGGAAAAGATTAAGAAATACTTGACGAATCCCCCGATCCTGGTGTCCCCGATGCCAGGCAGACCACTGATCTTGTATTTAACGGTCTATGAAAACTCGATGGGATGCGTCATGGGACAGCATAATGAGTCCGAAAGGAGAGAAAGAGACATCGACTACCTAAGCAAGAAGTTCACCGATTGTGAAACACGATATCTGCCAATTCAGAAATTATGATGCGCTCTAGTTTAGGTTACAAAAACACTCAAACAATACATGTTGTATCACACCACCTGGTTGATATCCAAGATGGACTCGTTGAAGTACCTGATTGAAGCACCGACCCTAACCGGGAAAATGGCCCGTTGGCAGATGCTATTGTCGAAATTCGACATTGTGTATGTAAATCAGAAAGCTATAAAGGGAAACGCCATAGCCGACTTTTTAGCAAGCCGTGCATCCGATGATTATGAACCTCTGAATTTCAAGTTTCCAGAAGAAGACCTGATGTGTATTACAACTGGAGGGGATGTAGTCCCAAGAGAAAGTTCATGGAAGCTCTACTTTGATGGGGCATCCAATGCCTTAGGTCATGGCATAGGAGCAATACTGATCTCACTAGAAAATGTCTACTACCCTTTCACGAGTAGATTGGAGTTCTTTTACACAAACAACATAGCCGAATACGAGGCATGTTTCATGGGATTGGCCGCAGCTATCGAGAGAAGGATCAAGGTGCTTCAAGTTTTCAGTGACTCATCCTTGGTGATCTACCAACTATGAGGAGAATGGGAAACTAGAGACCCGAAATTAATTAAGTATTATGATTTGATTCAAGAGCTCATTAAAGAATTCGAGAAGATCAGTTTCACCTACCTCCCAAGAGAAGACAATCAAATGGCAGATACTCTAGCAACCTTGGACGAGCACGAAGGCAGAAATGAGGCCAGTTCAAATGTAGATCTTTGAAATGCCAGCTCACTGTTGCAACCTGGAAGAGGAAGCGGGCAGAAACCCTTGGTATTATGATATTCTTCAATATATTAAATTCCAAGCCTACCTTAAAGAAGCAAACAAGAATGATAAGAGGACTATCAGGAGAATGGAAGCCAGATATGTCCTAGATGGTGAAATACTATACAAGAAAGGTAGGGACCAAATGCTATTGAGATGTGTTGATGCGCGAGAGGCAAAAAACATTCTTGCTGAAGTACACGATGGGTTATGTGGGACACATGCCAACGGTTTCTCGATGGCCCGAAAAATAATAAGGTATGGCTATTTCTGGCCCACAATGGAGGGAGATTGTATCGACTATGCCAAGAAATGTCACAAATGCAAGATATATGCCAACAAGATCCATTCTCCACCGCTGCCTTTGCACACCATGAACTCACTATGACCCTTTGCAGTATGAGGGATGGACGTTATAGGGAAAATTCACACGAAGGCTTCCAATGGGCATCGTTTCATTCTCGTCGTCATTGACTACTTCACCAAATGGGTAGAGGCAGCCTCTTATGCCAGCATCACCAGGGTAACAGTCTGCAAGTTCCTAAAGAAAAAAAAATCATTTGTCAATATGGACTACCAAATAGGATCATCACCGACAATGCCTCCAACTTAAACAATACGATGGTGGCTGGGGTGTACAAGCAATTTTTAAGATAGTGCATCATAACTCAACTGCCTATCGTCCCAAGATGAACGAGGCAATCGAGACAGCGAATAAAAATATCAAGAAGATCATATCAAAAACAACAGACACCATTAAAGATTGGCATGAGAAACTACCATTTGCTCTCTTCGCCTACCGGACGTCCATATGCACGTCAATCGGGGCAACACCGTGCTCTTTAGTTTATGGGATTGAGGCAGTACTACCTATCGAAGTTAAAATCATGTCGCTTCAAATTCTAAACGAAGTAAAGCTAGATGAAGCCGAATGAATACAAGAAAGGTATGACAAGCTGAATCTCATTGAAGAAAAAAGGTTTAGAGTCATCTGCCATGGTCAAATGTATCAAAGGAGGATGATGCAGGCTTACGACAAGAAGGTTCACGCACGAGAATTTCGAGAGAGGGATCTGGTGCTTACAAGGATCTTTCCAAATCATAGAGACTCCCGGGGAAAATGGAAACCTAATTGGGAAGGACTGTACGTTGTCAAGAAGGCTTTTTCTGGAAGAGCATTGATCTTAACAGAAATGGATATGAGGGAGTTGAAAACCCCAATAAATTTCGACTCGATTAAAAATACTACGCTTAAATAAAAAGGATGCAAAAAAAGAAAAAAAAGGGAAAGAGAAAAAGAAGAAAAAAGAAGTGAAAAAGAATGGGTTGAAAGATGAAAACCCGAAATGGGCTTTTTGGAACCAAAAGAGAAATTTGAGTTGAAAACTCGTACAGGGCGGTTCAAAGAAGTTTCAAGGTCAGACACTTGACAAACGTGCCCTGTTATAGCCAGACACTTTGTGAAGAATTCAAAGCAAGATTTCACCTCGGTCGACAGACTCACGTATCATTCATAAAGTGGATGTTTAGGGCATCATGTAGCATTTTATCTTCTCATGTTTGCCATGACTTTACAAAAATGTTAATAATAATAATAATAAAAATAAAGTACTATTTCATGTTTTCTCTCATTGTTTCTATAAGTATGCAACAAGTAGATTAATATAGATTCAAGGTAAACAAAAGATTTCATGGTATTACTATGATCTATCCTTTGAAATACAGGTAATTTGAAAACAGGAATTCACCTCGACATTTGGTATGCTCGAGAGAGGATCTCAAGCCTTGTAACATAAAACCAATACTAAAGCAGAAACTTTACAAGAAGAAGAATAGGAATCATGAAAATAAAAGTACCACGAGGCAAGAACTTGAAAAGGCGCAAAAAAGGATGAGAAAGCGAAAGCAGAAGCCGAAAATCTTCAGAGCAAAATTTTAACGATTTGAGGGGAGGAATCAGGCTGAAAAGATTGAACCTGAGCCTGAGATGACAGCATGCTACTACAAGAGATCAAGGAATGAAGGCAATGAAGAATGGGATAGGTTGATCAAAAGAAGAGAAGAAAAAGGAAGACAAGGAAAAAACATCATTAATCATGCATCATGCGTGGTTAGACATCCCTAAGATAGGAGCATGCTAACTCATAACATTGAAATGAATTGTATATTTTCTCGACATGGAGCTCAAGAGGACGACAAATGATCAGATTCTACTTCACCTCCAAGACACCAAACAACGGATGTTCGTCATAATGACGCAACAACTAATTGGGACATTGTCTCAAATTTTTCAAACTCTAGAATTTTAAAGATAAAGGTTCTATATAGGAAGAACCTGGAACTGCAAAAAAATGGTTCTATATAGGAAGAACATGAGACTCTGAGATGAAGGTTCTATATAGGAAGAGCCTGAGACTCCAAGCCAAAAGGTTCTATATAGGAAGAACCTAAAACTATATGTTTTCAAAGCTAAAGGTTCTATGCAGAAGGAACCCATATGTGTTGGAATGTCAGAGCGGAGAATTCTATGTAGGAAGGACTCATAGCTTCGAGAGTGAAGACAACATGTTCTATACAGGAAGGACTTGTAACCTGAAAGTACATTGCTGAAGACAAGCTAAGGGTTCTATATAGGAAGTACTCGCGGCTCCAATGCTTTAGGCAGAGGAAGATTACAACGGTTCCATATAGGAGGGACTCGTGACTCCGATTCTCCTAACAGGGAAGTAGGATAAAATTAGTGCTTATGATCTTTTCTCTATTCTCATTTCACTAGAATGAGCAAAGATGGGCTGTTGTAACCACTAATTTTATCCAGGTTTTTTAACCATAAATTATATTTCATTTAATTGGTATTATTTATTCCTATTATTATTATTACAAAAAATAATATATATAAATAAATAAATAATAAATAAACAAGTAGGTCAAAATTAAAATAAATCCCGCTCAAATAATAATTTTCAGTCCATTACAAAAAAAGCCCATTTGGGCCCAATCTAAATAAAATTAAAAACCTTAATCTATCTTTTTCCCCTTTCTGCAGCCGACCCATTACCGTTGGATCAAGTTTTGATCCAACAGTCGAGATCGAACCAGGCACCTCTTCAGATCGTGAGTGTGGCACACGCGCTGGCCATGTGTCTCCCCACGCGCGCGTGCATAGCACGCCGAGACCCCTGGAGTTCCGCCCGCCACACGTCCGCATCTAAAGAGTGTCGTGTCATCACTGAAGTGCCATCTCGACCATCCGTTCCTGACCCGAAATCAAACCGTTCATATCTGCGACGCCAACGGCCATGATGCAATCGCCATGCAAGTTGCCGAAACCGCAAAGATGAAATATATATACATATATATGTCAGATCCATAGTGAAAGCTTTAATGGTTACCTAGTGTAGTAAGCAAACAAATCGGATATACATACGATGTAATAAATGTATTTTTACTACTTTGAAATAAGCAATAGAAAAGAGTGAAAGTTTTAGAGGTAACTTTCTTGCTATTTTTTCTTTCGCATATTCGGAACGTAAAAAATTAAGGATGTTATCTTGCTTCGAGTCGAGATCGTCCGTCCACCGGTGATAAGCCCTTATCCTTTCTTAGACCGTGTGGGGTGAGTTGGTAAGGCAGACGTCGAAAGGGGTTAGAGTTTTTAAAACAAAACAATAGAGGTAGAAGAAAGCAAATGGGGAAACTTTAGGGTTATATCTGAGGCTAAATAGGGGTTTAGATTCGAGAAAAAATAAAAAAGGAGCAGTTTAGGCTCACCGGTGTCGATTAGTGACGGCCGGCGACGCGAGTTACGGCCGAAAGCCGAGAGGGGAGGGGGAGAAAACCAGAGGTTATAGTGAAGATGATGGAGAAAAATCAAAAATCTGATGTTTGGTTTTAAAATGAATTTTATACTCATTTAATGTTTTAAAAATGTTACAATAACGTCATAAACCCTTCCGTGCCGGGCTAATTACGCGAGAGACCATTACGCATAAGAAAATTTTGTCCTTGGTCTTCAAAGTTTCTTCTAACTTTCAATTTAACCCTTAACTAATGACTAAATCAAATAATAACAGGTTAATTACCTCTGAACCCCTCATTAATTTGCATGTTATTGTTTTGCACCCTGTTCTTATTTATTTTCATTTCATTCCATTATTTCCACCCTTTTAATTACTGCACTTATCTTTTATTTACTTTTAATTTCACCCCTTCATTTTACATTTTATTTAATTTCAGCATTTATTCTTTCATTTATTTTGATTTTAGGCCTTTAATTGATTTAATTTAGTTCCATTCTTTATTTTATTCATAGTACTTTATTTATGTATTTTGTCCATATGATTATTGTTGTTAATGTTATCTATTCTTTGCCTACTTTTTTCGTGATCCTTTTATCGACATGTTAGATAATTAAATACGAATAATACATGTTTACTATTGTTTTTATACGTAAATAATATGTGCATCTTAATGTTTAATTTAGTAATAAAAAAATAAATATGAAAATCTTGATAATAAAACGATCTTGTCTTAATTTCCTTCACATATACCCTATGATAATTCATGACACTGATTTTAGAATCTTAATAAACTTAAATTTCTCTTAAATGTAATTATTTATTTTGTCACCATTAATATCTTGCTCATGTATATTTATCTGTCATACTTAATTTATTATATTAATTAATGCTAGTACTCATAGTCCAAATATTCTAGTGGGAGTGTCGTCCCAAATATTTGGGCGACATCTTCTTTGGTATCATGGACTGCGAATTAAGTTGTCTGTCTCGTATGACCATGCATTCATGCATTCGGGAATTACTAATTAATTCGGGCCGAGTTTTAAATTTTTTTTAATAAATATATTACGAACCGTTAGGTGCCAATTTTGGGCGGCGTGGGAGTGCTAAACCTTCCCCATCCGTAACCGACTCTCAAACCCATATTGCTTAAAAAATCTCTTGTTTTAATTTACGATGTCTGGTCTACCTTTTTTTAATGATTAGTGTCGACTTCATTTTTTTTATTCAAAATACGAGTTAGTTTTTTTTAGAACTCCCACCTAAAATTAATTTTTAAAAACAATGAGGACAAATACCTTTTTCGAATTTTTACACTTTTTTTCTTATTTTGTTCATGATTTTCAATTCTAATTTCTCCTTGTTGATCATGTAACTCCATATTAGACTCATTTTGGACTACAAATTAAAGATTAAGAGGCTGACTATTCAGCTCAGCACTCAAGAGTCACAATATTCGGCCCATTCAACACATCCCTCATAACTGAAAAATCTAATCCATACGGCACTGCCACTTTAAAATTTCGCCCCACCAGACCCACTTTTTCATCAAGAAAAAAATGCTCAGCTGCTCCTTTACCTACCTCATTCTCCGATCCAATCTCTTGTGTTTCACCCCTACCACCAACCTCTCATTACTTACAGGTAAAGAAAGGCTCCTTACTCGTGTTACCAATCTCCTTAGAACTCATCCCCTCTCCCTGCTCACCCCTTGCAACTCGTTCCACAACATCTTCCTGGGACCTAGAGGTATCATTAGGGGTGAGCGTTCGATCGAGTCGAGTCGAGTCAAAAAATTTCGAGTTATTCGAGTTGACGCGTCATATTCTACAACTCAAACTTTATTTGAAATGTTTTCGATTCGACTCGAAATAAATAATACTATAAATAATATTAATATATAAATATATATTATTTTCATATATATATATATATATATATATATATATATATATATCAATATATATAAATAAAAATATATTATTTTTCTATTTATAGTATTAATATAAGTATATATTTATATATTAATATTAATTCAAATTATTTTATGAAATAAATAATACTATAAATAATATTAATATATAAATATATATTATTTTCATATATATATATGTATATATATCAATATATATAAATAAAAATATATTATTTTTCTATTTTTACATATTACTAATAATAAAAATATATTATTTTTAAAAAAAAACCAAAATATTCATAAAATAATATAATATATAAAAAACTCTAAACCCTTAATTGTTCATCCATAAACCCCAACCCTCAAACATAAACCCTACACCTTAGAGTTTATGATTTAAGGGTATTTATATATAAATTTTATAAATATTTTGTATTTTTTAAATGATATATTTATATTATAAATAATATATAAAAATAAAATATTTTTATTTAAATTATATAAACTTATCCAGTAGGCTCAACCAAATTATTTTATAAAAATAATACTATAAATAATTTTAATATATAAATAATATAAAATATATTATTTGCACATATATCAATAAAAATATATTATTTATATATTATTAAAAAACCAAAAATATTCATAAAATAATGTATTTATATTATAAATAGTATATAAAAATTATAAATCTCAAATCTCAAACCATAAGGTTTAGGGTTTGAGTTTTGTAGTTTAAGGTTTAGGGTTAAGAGTTTTTAAATATTATTTATAATATAAATATATTATTTTTATGAATATTTTGAGGTTTTTTTAAAAAATATATTATATTATATTATATAAAAAATAAAAACAATTCTTTTATTTATATATATTGTTATATATACAAATAATATATTTCTAATATATTATTTATTTCATAAAATAATTTGAATTAATCTCAAGTAATTTTCGATGTAATATTTGTGGTAAAATATTATATAATATCATTTTGGTTTAGTGGTTAATGCTTAGCTCTATTTTTTTAAGGTCTTGAGTTCAAAACTCCACTAGTGCATGATTTTAATATTTTTGCTTCAGCAAAACGACGTCGTTTTGGTCTAAATTAGACTTCAAAATAGTCACACCAAAACGACGCCGTTTTGACTTAACAGAATGTTAAGAGTTAACGGCGGAGTGGTATTTTTTAGTAACATATTAAAGTCCAGTGTTCATTTTGAACTTTTTTAAAGTTCAATCACATTTTCGAGTCAGGGGCCATAGTTGAGTGGTATGTGGTGGATTTTACCTATATATATTAGGAAAAATTGAGGAACTCGAGTCGAACTTAAAAATCAATCCACTAATTACTAAAAATTTCGAGTTATTTAAATTTCCATTTTCAACTCAAACTTTATTTAAAAAAATTTCGAGTCGAGTTTTGCTCACCCCTAAGTATCATCCCACTCTTCACTTGTATAACCTGAGGAACAAATTCTACTTTGGTTACCCTTAGTACAAATAACATACCATCCACCTCAACATCAATAAATTTATCAATTCGCTCCATGCGTTGGGTTTTAAGTAGGGGTGTTTATCCGACCTGATTATCTGACTACCCGAATATAAATAACCGAGTAATTACTTAATTTTTTTCGGGTCGGATACCCGGCCCGCAAAAATTATATTTTCCTGGATTGGACACGAGCCTAAGGAATGCCCCTTATCAGGTACCCGATGACCCGGTTAAAATTTTAAAATATATTATATTAAATATATATTTAATTTATATATATAATTATTAAAATTTTAAGATATATTTAATTAAAAACAGTAAAAGAAGTAAAGAGGTGGTAATCACCCTTGTTTAAAAAATTATACAAAATAAAAATATTAAATCCATGGTTAGTTTAGAGATGTGGCATAATAAAGGTTGGTTCTTCAACTCCAAGAGTGAAAAAGAGAAACAAGCATTACTTGTCTTCCAGAATTGAATCCCCTGGCAGCTTATGATTAAGATTATGAACAAATGATGTTATGTATTTTCAAATTTTCAATTTTTTTCGGTCCCAAGTTTTCTTCTAACTTACCTCCACATACTGTAATTTTATAAGTTTAGATCGTCAGCTGAGTAGAACTCACAAATATGGACATCATACCAGAAAAACCTAAACATACAACATTCAAGTACAATACGTCAAAATTTGTATTCTAAAGTTGTTTAGGTTTGATAATTTAAATCTTAAACTCTATGCTTGGATTATATAATTTAAACTTTTATTAGGTGTGAATTTATTTTATAAAATTAAGTGATTTAAAAAAATTATAAAAAAATAAAAAAAAAACATTCGAGTGCTCGTTACTTAATTTCTCGGGTACTCAAATTTTACGAGTACCCAATTAAAACGAGATAAAAAAGTGATATCCAAAGATCCGAGTACCTGGTACTTCATGTACCCGAAAACCCCTAGTTACAAGTAACATTCTTCCCCTTTCAAAGGATGCAGGTATACATGTTACTTTTTTAATTAAATATATCTTAAAATTTTAATAATTATATATATATATATATATATATATATATATATTTCCTTTCACAGCATTAAAGTTTTATTCGTTAAAAGTCAAACACCATTGAGGCATAATATTAATGGAATGAACATCTTTTCAGATCAGAGAGAAACAGCCAGTGATATGGAAAATTTGACTTTGCATAATATTAATAGAATGCCAATGTGATTTTGCAGAATAACTGGGCCAAGGCCATCGAAGCATCCAAATTGTCCGTAGAACAACTCATTTTCAACCATTATAAAATCTATACAAATCCCTATGGTCGTCGATACTACCATCAACAAATATTTTAAAGGATAAACTAAATCAGATATCATTAATAAGTTTAATATTAATTATATTACTGAACTAAAAATAGATGCCAATTTAATATTAAATTTTAGTTTACGTTTCAATTATATTATTGGTCTACTAAAATCGATGGCATGGACAAACCTTAACAGTTCATGTGCGATGATGTAGAAAGATTTTAACGGTCTAGTGGTGTAATTGAAGCTTAAACCAAAATTAAATTTTAAAATAATATCGACTTCAAATTTAGTGATATAATCGCTACTAAATTTAAAGTTTAGTCGTTTCTTTAAGCAATTTACACTATTTTAAACCAACGCTAGAAATACCCGAATTCCTACTATTTAACCCATTGAAAATTTAGAACATTGGCTTGCTCCACGAGCTCAGACGCATCGCTATTCATTGGAATTTAAACTGCGATTGTAGTCGCGTTGCGTTTGTCACATTTGTATATATGATAGATGTTATTGAAGTTATTGTAGGTATTACGATCGTAATTTTTTTTCAAACTATTACAAAATGGTCGTTGACTCATTGCACGTTATAAATTATTGATAATATTGAAAAGTTTAATGATCATTCTGTAATAATTTAATAAATTTAATGATCATTTGTGCTAATTTGATAAAGTTTAATGACCATTTTATAATATATAAAAAATTTAATGATAATTTTATAATTTTTCAAAGCTCAATGGCCAAAAACAAATATATGTAATATATATAATATATAACAATTTCGGTTTATAATTTCGAACCGAATTAACCGATAATCGAAGTTTGAAAAAAAATCATTAACAGTTAACCGACCGATTAACCGAAAAAACTTCAATTCAGCCTATTAATTCGGTTAAAATAAAAGTTTGAACACCCTAGATGAATGGTCATGGCCCTTTACTGCAGAAGATTTTCTTACAACTAATTTTATAAATTGGTCAGTCAATGAATGTCTCACTCGACTTGTACCTAATAATCATTGCAAAACAAACGTGCATACAATTTTGGAACCAACCATAATACGTGCACCCATGTCCCAAGCCAACTTTGTTCCGCAAACAAATGCAGCATTCTCCCTCCCACTAGAAAAACCAGAAACAACGCCATGAATTCATTGTAAATCCATCAGATATGGCAATCTCAATGTCCAAAAAGAAGTCCAAAGTATCCAAAAAGCTTGAAACAAAGCAACATCACTTTTCTGATACAATTTTGTTCAAAATTCTCTACCGTATCCCTGCGGCAATCTTCTTGTTGATCCTTATCTTCCTTTGGTCTTCTTCCACCACTATCATCTCCGGGAAGTTCGTTCACGTATGCGTTTCGTCGCGGAAGCTCAACAATCTTTACTGTCTCTCTGCAGGTACACAGCCCAACTTTGATATCCCAATTCAAGAATTGAGCAACAATGGTCCAATTAGTACTAATAGTACTAGTGCCAGCATCAAAGAGGTGGTCGATATTGTTCGGGAAGACCCGAATTCGATCATCGATAACAGGGTCCAAAACAATGGAAGTGATGATGAAGTTGCCTTTGCTGTGAAGGTAGTTGAAACACAGCTACAAGTGCAACGATCATGGATATCGAACAAGAATCATGCCGCATCGTGTGAAGGGAGAGGGATTTATGTGTATGATTTGCCATCAAAGTTCAACAAGGACTTGGTAGGTCAATGTGGAGACATGATTCCTTGGACAAACGTTTGCGCCTACTTCAACAACGACGCCATGGGAGAGCCTATTGCGAAGCTTGGGAACGGATGGTACCACACTCATCAGTATGCATTGGAGCTGATATTTCACACAAGGGCATTGAAGCATCGTTGCAGAGTTTACAACGAAAACGAGGCGAAGCTGTTCTATGTTCCATATTATGGGGGCTTAGATATCTTAAGGTGGCACTTCAAAAATGTGTCTAATGATGTTAAAGACACCTTGGGGCTGGAGCTTGTTAAGTGGCTTGAAAACAAGAAACCATGGCTCAAAAACTCCGGGAAGGATCATGTTTTTGTGTTGGGTAAAATTTCATGGGATTTCAGGAGAAAAAACGATGCTTCATGGGGGACTCGATTCCTAGAGCTTGATCAAATGCAGAACTCGATGAAGTTGTTGATCGAACGCCAACCGTGGCACGTAAACGACATCGGAATCCCACATCCTACCTACTTCCATCCCCATTCAGACGACGACATCATCACTTGGCAGCTGAATATTATCCGATCGAACCGCAAGAGCCTCATCGGTTTCGCAGGGGCAGCAAGGCCTGATGCACCAGAAAACATAAGGTCAATACTTATAAACCAGTGCAATTCAGATGAAACCAAATGCAGGTTTCTAAATTGTAGTTTAGGTGGATGTGACAAGCCCGAATCGGTCATCGAGCTCTTCAGGGACTCTGAATTCTGCTTACAACCACCCGGGGATAGCCCGACAAGGAAATCGGTATTCGATTCTCTTGTTTCGGGTTGCATTCCGGTCCTGTTCGACCCATTTACAGCTTACTACCAATATCCATGGCATTTACCAGAGGATCACAGCAAATATTCAGTGTTCATAGGGAAAGAAGAGGTGAGAGAGATGAAGGTAAACATAGTGGAAAAGCTGATGAAGGTTCCTGTAAGGGAGAGGGAAGATATGAGAAGGTTCATTGTTTATGAACTATTGCCTGGTTTGGTGTACGGAGACTCGAATTCCAAGCTTGAAAAATTCCAAGACGCATTCTCAATAACAATCAACAACTTGCTTGAAAGGGTAAACACAAATCTTTGAAAGAAAATTAAAATTATAGGGACCAAAATGAAAAAAATTAGAAATCTTTGGATTTTGAATTTTTTGGTATTTGTTAGAAATTTTAAATCTTATACTTTGTTCTTTTTTATTTTGCTTGGGGTCCGTGATAGATGCCGACAACGTTGGCTTGGTTGTGATTTTATATTTTTGTACCATAAGGACCAAATTGAAAGGAAATTAAAATTATATAGGTCAAAATAAAAAGGACGATGTCGGAAATTTAAACTTATTGATAAACATCGAACAATTCAAAATTAATGGTCAAAACAAAATTTTTGTGATGAAAACGGTGAAAAGGCGCCTTTGGCATTTTGTCAATGCATAAAACTTAAAAAGTTATGTAAATTAAAAAAAAAAAACCCACCTGAACACATGAACAATTATGGCCTTTTAAAGTTTTTCAATAAACTTATAATTCAAACATCAACGTAGCTTAAATATATTTTTTGAAATCCATAACTTAAATACCTTCTTCCATTTTAATGGGCAAATTTCTGACAATTATTTTACTCCTGTAATTTTAATTTATTTACAAATTAATCTAGAAATACAAAAAAATATATTGAATCAAAGTCTATCGACGACTTTGGGGATTACTGTAAGAATTTCACTATTTTCCTTAATAAATTCTTCAAGGCACCATTGCCCTAATATTTTTCAATTTGCATTTTCCTTAAATAAGCCACATGATGACACATTAGGGTTTTGAGATTAAATTACGGATAAAATGCATTTTTTTTAAAAAATAATACGGAATTATGTAAAATCTATTATAAAGTTCACAACTAAACTTTGGTTAATTATTCAATTTGATAACTAGACTTTTAATTGCTTTAATGTTATTATTAAACTTTGTGATTTGTTTTAATTTGGCCACTGAGCTCTTAACATATGTTAGGAAGATGACGTGGCAATTAAAATTTTTTGTATACTAACACATTTAGTCATTCATATTTGCACATTCAAATAATTTAGTCCTAATTTAAATAATAATAATAATAATAAATTTGACCCTCAATGTTTACACATTATTTCAATTTGGCCATATTTTTAATTAAAAATAATTTAATCCTAAACCCTAAACCTAGAACTCGAAAGTCGTAAACCTTAAACCTATAAACCATAAAACTAAACCATCAAAACATGAAACCCTAAAACATATAAGCCTGGAACCATAAAATGCATCAAACCCAAAACCCTAAAAACCCTTAACCTAAAAAACCTAAACCCAAAACCCTTAAATCTAACTCAAAACTCTAAACCGTAAAAGTTTAAATTAGAGTTTAGTGTTTATGGTTCAATGGTTTAAGATTTTAGGGTTTGTGGATTTAGCATTTATGGATTAGGAATTTAGAGTTTAGTGTTTTGTGTTAGGGTTTAGGGGTTTCACATTTTGGGTTTATGGTTTTATTGTTTAGTGTTTTATGTTTAGGGTTTAGGGTTTACGAGTTCAAGGTTTTTGGTTTTGTGTTTATAGATTATGGATTTAGGGTTTAATGTTTTGTGTTAGGGTTTATGGGTTTCATGTTTAGGGTTTAGGTTTTTAGTGTTTATTGTTTTAGGTTTAGGGTTTGTAGGTTCAAGGTTTTTTGTTTTGTGTTTATGGATTTGGGGTTTTAGGTTTATGGTTTTAAGTTTAAGGTTAAATTATTTTTAATTAAAAATAGGGCCAAATTAAAATAATGCGTAAATATTTAGGGTTAAATTTATTATTATTTTTTTGAATTAGGACTAAATTGTTTGAATGTGTAAATGTGGAGGACTAAATGTGTTATTATACAAAATTTATTAACTACCGCGTCACTTTTTTAATGTCCGTTAAGAGCTCAGTGGTCAAATTGAAGTAAAACACAAAATTTAATGGTAATATTGAAGCAATTGAAAGTTTGATTATCAAATTTAATAATTAACTAAAGTTTAGTGACCATTTCTAAAATTTACCCTAAAATCTAGGGTGACAATAGGAGTTATATTTACTAGTGTCGATTCTAGAGAAAATCGTCGTTACGTGTGTTTGGTTTTGCGGTGGTAGAATTGATTTTGGATCATCGTGATTTTATAAAATTGATTTTATGTATAATTGATTTTAAAGTAACGTGATTTATGTTTGAGAGTTTTTTTTCTTAAAAATCACGATTGTGTAAAAATATAGTGTAAAAATCACGACGAAACGCAAAAGCTACTTCTACCTTGCTTTTCCCAAATTCACGTTTGAGGACTAAAATCTCGTTTGTATTTTTAGATCTAAATATATTGGCACGATGTCCGAGACATATTTTTCCGTCTAAAATCAGAGTCGTTAATAACTGCTGACAATTTTTTTTTTTCATTTTATAGACTAAAAAAATAAAATTATATGAGCTAAAATAAAACTTTTAAGAGACATTTAATCCAAAATTGCGTTTTCTTCTTCTTTTTCAATATTTTCTAAAAGGATAAATTATAAATTTCATCACTCAACTTTCTTCTTATTCTAATTTTGGTCATTCAAATTTAAATTATTTTAATGTAACCACTTAAATTTAATTTGTTCCTATTATAATCATTCTATCGTTGCAACACCGTGTAAGGCTATCTCAAATCATAACTTGGAAAGAAACAAGGGGTGGGATCAAAATTATCTAGAAATAAGGGGCATAATTAAAATTAGTCATATTTATGTATTTTTAACTATGCCACTTGTCAATTCATTGATCGATCTTAGTGTTTTTATATATTTTTTTAAACAAATATTTGAATTTTAAAATTTTAAACTTTTGTGGATGAAATTAAAAATCAATAAAATATCAAGGAGTAATTTTTTTATTACCCCTAAATAATGGATTATTTTTTAAAACAAATGTAACATGTCAATTTCTGATTGGAATAAGGGGTCTACATCAGATCTCATTACGAAAATAACAAAGTAGTTGAAAACAAAAAAAAAATCATTGTATAGTAAAACCCCTTTAACCTATTTTTTTCGAATTGAAATGAGGCCGAAAACTATAAATACATAATAAAATTGAAAATAAAATAAGAGCCGTCTAAAAGCACTTTAATTTTATGTATTTTTTATAAAATTTTCAAAATTTGTAATGAGTCATTATTTTATGTTTTTATTGGGCCCTTAAGAATTTTCTAAAAATTATTATTTTATGCATTTAGCAATGTTATTATTTTATCCTTTAACCCAAGTGAGAATAGAAAAAAATACTATTATTTAACCGAGGTTGTTATCGTAATTCACATATCAAAAGGTTATTAACTTAACGTTAAATCTTTGAATTCGTTTTTTTTAAGACCAAAAATTAGATCAAAATCATAAGCAACAGACGACGATTTTGATCTTAGTCAAATTAAAAAACTCCCTAGTCGATTAGATTTTACATGAATTCCATAAATAAAATCTACGGCCTACACCATTCCCCTATATATATAGAAAGTACATTTTTTCCTCCAAAATCAACCGAGTTTTTGGGATTTGTTTTTGTTGTAATATGAACAGATTCCAAAATGTAAATTCGATCACAATGTCACTTTCAATTTTGGAATATCTGACCAGAGGAACATATATAGTCTTTCCTTCGTGGGAGAATCTTTCTAGAAACTACCAAAATAATGCTGCTCAGCGTAACGTTTTCAAATTGCGGAATCGGCAAAACCACAAAGCGTTCACACGCCCAGAACCAAAAAAAAAAAATCATTAATAATAAAATAAAAATATATTTTGATCCTTGTACTATAAGTAAATTATTAATTTGGTATGCATACAATTCTTTTCTTTCAGTTTAGTCCTTGTACAATCATTCCTTTGGAACTAGGAACGGAGCTGCATTGGCAATGGGAATGGCTCTTGTCCCCAGGCAAGGATTTTTTTTTACTTTTGTTTCTTTATATTTTTTGAAAAAAATAAAATAATTATGAATTTATCCTTCACATTTTAAGTTTTATGTCTTGCTCTCAATTCTAAATCTTGACTCTATTTTTAGTTGGAATATTGCCCCGTTATATTTTTTAATTAAAAATATTATATAATCACATTAGTGACATGTATAATTAAAGTTAAAAAATCTTAAATTTATATAAAAAATCTCAAAATTTTGGATTTATGTTTTTATTTTATATTTTTCTAAAATTGTAGTTGTGTTTAATTTGCTTTTGAAAATTTTAAAATTTTTAAAATCATTAAAATGATGACATTTTCGTAATATTTTGAAAAAACTGTGGTTTTTTTTTTTACATTTTATGATTTTATTAGATTTTTTTTACTATTTTAGAATGTTTATCTTTTTTATTTGTATTATACACGACATTATGCTATTGGGTCACCTTAGTTTTTGGACAGAAAAACATGATGGAGATAGTGCTAATCAAAACTCGATTCGACTATAAAAAATAAATTATTCGACTTGATTCGATTCGAAAAAAATTGACTCATTTTGACTCTACCCATAATTTTATAAATTGGACTCGAAAAAATTTCAAATAAAATTTGAGTTATAAAATGTAAACTGGAATAACTTGAATAACTCGGAATTTTTATTAATTAGTTGATCAATTTTTCAAGTTCAAGTCGAATCTGTCAATTCTGTCTGATATGCTTTGTATAATATTGTATCACATGTAAGAATATGAAAAAAATATATATGTATATCGCATATAAATATAGAAAGCCGTTAAAATTGGAAGCAATATGTATTATAATATTATAAAAATTACAATTAAATTTGTACAGAAACTTGATAACTTGACTCGAATTTCATAAACTCGACTCCATTCGCAAAATTTCAAATAAAGTTTAAATTGTAAAAGAGAATTTGTAAACTCGAATAACTCAAAAAAATTTACTCAACTTGATTGAATATCCAGCCGTAGATGGAAACAACAATATATATATATATATATAAAACTATAGTAGAGGTGTTAAACTGAAAAAGAAAATTGTATGGTGGTTAACAATTTAGTTATAGAACAGGGACCAAAAGACGTATTAACCCAGAAAATCTCCCCCGTGACGTATTCCCTGATGCAAAAATGGCCGCAAGTTATCCGACGTGTAAACAGGTGAAAACTCCACGTGTACAACGCGATACCACCCGACGATTTCACCTTATTTTCAAACTCACGAGTCCTATAAATAACGCTCCATGTTTTTCTACATTACCTGTATTGTGATCGTTTGAAGAAATCTTGATACATTTGTTCTGCTTCTGCTTCATTTTCTACTGAGTTACAAGTTAACCCCTTTCAGATTTTCGTCAGATTTCGCTAGTTTCCATTGTTAGTTTCCGGTTTGAATTCGATCATACTATGGCCAGCCAATCCTCCAAGGGATCCATTCATGATTTCACTGTTAAGGTTGGTTCTGGGTATAGTTCAAATCTATGCTCCATAGATGAATTTTACCGGGTTTCTTTTATTTTCTTAGTTTTTCTAAGATTTGGGTTTTTTTTTTCTTTTTGTATTTTGGTTCTTCAGGATGCAAGAGGAAATGATGTTAATTTAGGCATTTACAAGGGCAAGGTCCTGTTGATTGTCAATGTTGCATCTCAATGGTACCCTTCAATTTTGGATTTAACTTTTTTTTTCCAACAGAGGAAACTTTTCCATTAGATTAGATTACATATTTAGATTATGATCAGGGATTCAAATAGGTTATATGGTGGTAGTAGTACCGTCCGAAGCTGTTCATGTGAACAATAACGGATGTATTGCAGACAGCTATTTTTCGTAATAACGATTTCGGAAGTACTGCTACCGTCATATAACGGCAGCTATTTGGGTACCGGACCGCTATTTGAATCCCAGCTAGTGCCTAGATAGTTTTTGATTTGCTACTTAACTGTTGATGCAGTGGCTTGACCAATTCCAACTACACTGAGCTGAGTAAATTGTATGAGAAATATAAAGATCAAGGTTTGTTTTAGGCTTTTTAGTGTCTTTTTGCCTTCCTATATGTATATGTATATCATTTTTTACCTGGGATGTTTACATGGGAAAAAGTTAATGACCCTTTCGTTTTCAGTTTTTTTTACTTTCTTACTATTCCAGCAATAGTAAATTAGTAATTTGATCAATTGATTTGTTGTTTTTGTCTCAACTCTTCATACTGTTTTTTTACTTGTTACTGTTTTGTTCAGGTTTTGAGATTCTTGCATTTCCATGTAACCAGTTTGGAGGTCAGGAGCCTGGGAACAATGAGCAAATCTTAGAGTTTGCTTGCACTCGCTTTAAAGCTGAATACCCCATATTTGATAAGGTATACCATTTGGCTATATGAATGGAAGCATTGCTTGGAGTATACTTTAATGTTGTTTGGAAACTTCAAAACCATAGGCGACTTACGAATCTTTCGCCCTTCCTTGCGCTCAGAGACGAACACAGGATTTTATGTATCCTGCTCGGGGGTGCAAACTTCTATATAAAATTATATGGGAATTTGAAAATTCAGGGTGCGAGATTATATCATCAATATAAAATAGTAAAATACAAAGAAAAATTCTAAAATATTTGAGAATTTGAAATTTTCAGGGTGCAAATGCTCCTTAGCATCCCTCGGTCCATCCCTGCTTACACCTATAGGCAGGGACGGACGCAGGACTTTAGGTTGGGGGCGAACCTATAAAATTTTAGGGGGCGAAAATAAATTTTCAATAGAAAATTCATAGAAAAATTTTAAATTTTTTTAAGTTGTATAGAAGTTTCAAATTTTTAGGGGGCTACCGCCCCCGCCAGCCCCCCTCGGTCCATCACTGCCTATAGGGTCCGGACTCCACAGTTGAACTTAGAATAGGACAAACTGTGTGGAGTCATCTCAAAATTGAACCCTTTGGGTTAGTCAGTCTCAAAACTCTTTATTCTATTTGCCTCGGTGATCATGATGGTGGTGTGCAAGCCTTTTTGATGCTTTAGTGAAACTCTGAAATCAGTAGTATCTTCAGTTAAGTTTTTATAAGATTAGATATTCCTGTCTTCTCCATGGGGTTGTAGGTTCTACATATTTGTTGGAGTTGATTATTACAGAACCGACATTATCGTCCTGTTATTCGGTTACAGGTCGATGTGAATGGTGAGAAGGCTGCTCCCATATACAAATTCCTGAAGTCTTGCAAAGGTGGACTATTCGGGAACAGCATCAAGTGGAATTTCTCTAAGTTCCTGGTTGATAAGGATGGCCATGTCGTCGATCGTTATGCTCCCACTACTTCTCCTCTTAGCATTGAGGTGAGGCCTGTTTATGACATTATGTGCCATTGGATAGTTATTTTGGCCTCTATTCTTTATTTTAAAGTACTTTAACCATGGTGTTTCATTTTGGATCAAAATGATCTCTTCATGGATGAAAACCCTTAGTCAACTAAGGATAAATAACTTGACAGATGTGTCATTCTGTTGAGTCAGTACCTTTGTCTATTTAATATATCAGTGTGCACTGTCATGTAAGTTTGTCACGTTATTTTAAATCATTTATCTTTAGTTGACTAACAATTTTTCATCCACAGAGAGTCATTTTAGTCAAAAATAAAATGTTAAGGGTTAAAGTGTTTTGAAAAAATAAGGGTCAAGATAATTGTTCAATCAAACGTTAGGAATATTTTTTGATATTATTGCTTGCATTTATTTATTTATATAGTATAAACTAACTAATATTTGAATAAAGATAACAACTAAACTAATCTTAGTCTGTCTGTTTGCCGAGTCTGAAAACTTCTAATGGTTGCTATTTCAATTTGCAGAAGGATATAAAGAAACTGCTGGCCTGAATTAGATTACCGGAGGAGATTACTTCATCACCTCATAGAGTCAATGAACTTTATACTTTTTATGAATAAAAAGACAATCCTATCTCTGTTTATATTTCCTCATCTCATGATGATGGGTTAGGTTGCACTTCGGTTTAGAAGTTGTACTTTACCTTTTATAGTATTTACTCACCTTGGAAAAGTACATGTCTTCATACTTTGAATTTATTTTCCTATTGGCTAGAGATTTAAATTGTGATTGTGATGTTAAATTGTGTTTATCTCGTTTACAAGTATACGAATGCTATTGAGTTATTGCGGGTATTGTGTTTTTTGAGTTTTTTTTTCTAGTTCGTACAACTTAACGTGAAACCTAATAATTATAATTATAAAAAGTTAATTTTAGTAATTTTAATAATTTTTTAATAATTTTTAGAAGGGTAAAAAATTATCACCCAACTTTAAAAAATTCAATTTACTCATTTAACTTTCGACATTAAACTTTTTTCATCATTCCAACGTTAAATGCTTTACACCGTTATGACGTGAGTTATTTTATTATTTTTTATGGATTAATATCCTATACACTGGCGGTGGAAAGTTTTTATTTCCACAAGTGCCTCAATTATAGGGTTTAGGGTTAGTGTTTAGGGTTTAGAGTTTAGGGGTTTTAGTGTAAATATTTAGAATTTAGGGTTCATGTTTAGAATTTAGGAATTAGGGTTAGAATTTAGGGTTTAGGGTTAGGGTTTAGTTTTAGGGTAATATGGGTGGGGATTTAGGTTTTAACCTATAAACCCTAAATTTTAACCCTAAACTCAAAATTCTATCAACAATCCCTAAATTCAAAACTACTACACTTATACCCCTAAATTTTAAACCCTAAACGAAGTCCCTAACCCCTAAAACTAAGGCGCTTGTGTAAAAAAGTTTCCACAAGCGCTTGTGTATAGAACAATTACCCATTTTTTATTATGAATAGATAATTTTATTATTATTTAATTAAAAAAATAAACCTTCCCTCACCCTCCCTCACCCCATTTATCCCTCTTTCACCCTCACCGACAACTCTTTTCTTCATCCAATAATATTGTTTCGATGAATTTTTCGGCGAACTAAAATTTTTATAAACCCGAAATTTAGCAACAAGTTTAAACTGAAGGAAACATTATTCATAAGAATAATGAAAGCTAAAAAACTTTTCTTGATCAAAACCATAAAAGAGCAAAAAGCTCATTGATTTTTACATCAAAACACTATCTTCTTTCTTTCTTTCTTTAATAGTGTCATTTTTAGCAAGATTTTTGATAAGTAAGAACACCCCAGTAAAAAAATTAAATGTCTGGAACAATTCTTTCTACCAAACAGAATCAAACATCAACCATAAATATGTCAAGTATAGAAATGAGAGTCATTTTACATTTTTTTTTTGTAAAAAAAGCCATGAACTTTGAACATCAACAAGTGTAAAAAATAGCTAAAATTCAAACCAAAGAAACCCAAGACCATGTATAATCAGCAAAAAAAAGTTAAACCAACAAACGACCAGAATTCAAGAGCTCCACTGTAAAAATTCAACAAAGAATGGTTTTCGATGTCCATTTGCATTTGAGTTATTATGTTGGGATTCATCACTGCTTTCCTCATAATCATCATCTTCACCAAACTAGTGAACCAATCCAACTACCATCATCAAAGCCCCTTTAACTCTTTCATTGAGCCCTCCATTGTCGTTAACCGAACCACCATTGCCCTTCACCACTCAACCACAAATTGATAACTAAAACCCCCAAAAAATAAAAGAAATCGAAACAAATCAGAGCCAAAAAGAAAAGAAATCAAACTGAAATCTAAAAGAAAAGAAAGTTTTACCGTCTCATTTCGGTTCCGACGATCGGAGCATCAGACGTGAATCCCAACGGTTATTCGAGGTGCCTTGATGAGAAGATCAACATATCTCGGTTTCAGGCCGATCCGACGGTAAACGACAGCGAATTGCGCTCTCAAGACGCAAGATTTTGGACTTGTTTTGGGTCATTTAAAGGTGGTTTTCGAAAAAAAATGAACCAGTAGAAGGAAAATCGAGAAGAAGAGGAGTCAGTTAATGATTTTAATTCGCCGGAAAGCTCATCGGAATAGCATTATTGGAATGGAGTATCCGGTGAAGGTGAGGAAAGAGTGGTGGTGGTGATCAATGAGGGTGACGTGAGGAACTAATTGTTTTATTTAATTAATTAAGTGTATTAAAATATTATAAAATATATAATTTTTTTATTCCATGTCATAACAGAGTTAGAGATTTAACGATGGAGTGACCAAAATAGGTCAATTTTTAAAGTTTAGTAATAAAATTGAGCTTTTTTAAAATTGAGTGACCAAAATAGGCCACATAGCAAAGTTGAGTGACGATTTATGTATTTTACTCTTTTTAGAATGCTTTCTAGCCTTTATGGACTTTCATTAATATGCATTCCTAATTGATTTTTTAAATTTAATCATAATAGAACAATAACGAAAATAGCGACTTGTTATCGTCGCAATTAACGTTACTTGTTAAATTTCAACCATGATTCATCATTATTTGTGTGATTTCGCTTCTCACTATTATTTTCAACAATAACAGTTTTAGGCGATATTGTTATCATTATATAACGACGTTATTCCTCTACTCTTATTTGAATCCCTGAGCAACTAAATTATCAGGATTTGAACTTTAAGATACTAAAAATGTGAGATTTACGTAGGATTGGTGTTGATTTCTTTTTTAAAAAAAAGAACACAGAATTAATTACAACACAAATGACAGCCATTTCAACTTAAATTTGCGAAAAACCAATCACATCACAACCTTAATTGTAACACCCCGAAAATCGGTCTAGTTAGAATTGAATTCCGATGATTGGAGTGTTGGTATTAAAATATCGAAATACAAACTCTTTGCTATAGATTATATTGTTATAGGACCCTAATTGAACTAAGCCCTTAGTTAAGATTGCTTTGAAAAAGGCTTAAATGAAGGTTTTTGAGTTAGGCGTTTCGATACACTCAGACCCGTATCGAAACAGCCTAGTTGAGGCGTTTCGAAACAAGGATAGGGTGTTCCGATACGGTCATAACCGTATTAACTAACTTCTTGACTTATATATGACCGTTTCGATACGGCTTCACGCGTTTCGAAATGGATCCCCTGTTTCGAATATATTTAAAGGAAAAATTGAGAGAAAATGATAAAGTGATGACTCCCCTGCTTATTGGCTGCCCTTCCCACGTGAATATGATCAAGAGAAATGACTAGAGGTCACCTATGTGTTAAATTTGGAAGAGGATATAGAAAAGATAGAAATTATATTATTGTTTTTAAGCTTTCCCTTTGCTAAGGGAAACATTTTCATTGGTTGCAAGGGAGGTGGGGAAATGATTGAGGTTAGAATAAATAAAGGAAAAAGGAAAAATCTCTCATCTTTGTTTTGAGTTTCACCGAGCCAAACACCCATCTTTTGTTCAAAGATAATAAGCAAGCACCGCCATTGCTATCTTCAACCTTGAGATCCTAAGCATACACCTCTCTATTGTGAGCCATAAGCTTAGGCTTTCCTTGATTTAAGAACACCAAGTCATAGCTATCAGTCGACTCAAGAAGTGGAAAAAACTAATCCATCGCCTCCATTGAAAACTAGAGATAAGGGTATTGTCAACCAAGAGCCTTAGGAGCTTCGGATTGTCAAGGTGAGTGTAGTCGGAGTCTCGAGAGTGGCTAGGTGCCATCTCGAATCATTGTTTATTGATTTACTAACCATTGATTTTAAGGAATTTGTGTGAAGCATTATTGTAAGCCATGTTGGTAAGTTTCGGTAAGTATTGCATTGATTCATTGTCCATAGCATTGCTATCATTGTCATGGAAATCTGTTAAAGTCACCGACTTCTCTCCATGGTTCTAGAGACAACCATACAAGCGCATCTTATCTCCAAAGTTCTAGAGTATATTTATATATTATAATTATATTATTATGTAAAGTATCCAAGTATCCACCGACATAGTGGAACTATCATAAATTGCCTATAAATAGGTGTGTAGTGTGAAAGTTGTGTGTGCAAGTGAGGAGTGATGAGTGAGTGAAAAACGTGAGTGGAGTGTTGGTGTAAAAGAGAAAAGAAAATATCGTCGTAAGAAATATTTGAGTAAAGTACGATATGTCTTTGTTGTATTGTAGCAATTTTGTATATTAATGAAATGTTCTTTTCTCTTGTAAATAAAAGTTTCCCGGTTCAACCTTAGTTTATGTATTTCTTAGTGCAGTTGAATTGGTTACTAATGGTCGGCTATGCCGCCTAAGTTATATGGTCGGCTCTGCCGCCTGAATAGTATATGGTCGGTTCTACCGCCTAATTGGTATATGGTCAGCACTGCCGCCTAAGTTTTTGTGCACTAAGAAATCAAAGATAGAAAGGCTAACCGACTCAGGGAGTTGGTGTAGCATTAGTGGTCAGTCTTAGGTCCCCCATAGTGGGTGTGTTGGGTCCGTCGGGTTTCCAACAATTGGTATAAGAGCGGGCGGTCTAGGATCGTTACTAGTGGAGAAAGCTTCGGTAGGCGTTGGACGCTTACATTGGCCGGTGCATCAGTTCGTTGAGGGAAGACTCCGTCGAAACACAGTCAGGGACTGTAAAGTTTCAGTAAGCGTTGGTCGCTTACATTGGTCAGCGTTGCATCAAAGTGTTAAGGGGAGACTTTTCCAGAATACAGTCGGGGACTGTAAAGCTTTTGGTTCGGAACCAAGCTTAGTAGACGCCGAGCGTCAGTCATCATGGCAGACTTTGGAAGCACAACTAATGGGATTAGGAAGCTCAATAACCACAACTACGGTTATTGGGAGACATGCATAGAGTCCTACCTACAAGGTCAGGATTTGTGGGAAATAGTTGCAGGCACCGACACAACTCCTCCACCGGGGGAGAATGCCGAAGCCTTGAGAAAATAGAAGGTCAAGGCTGGGAGGGCTTTATATATATTGATGACTAAAATCGAGGAGGACCTATTGGAGCATATTCGTGATAAGAAGACACCAAAGGAAGCCTGAGAAACTTTTGTGAAATTATTTTCAAAGAAGAATGAAGCACACCTCCAACTCTTGGAAAATGAGCTCGCGGGCATCTCACAAGGAAGCTTATCTATTGCTCAGTATTTCACCAAGGTGAAATCTATCTGCCGTGAGATATCTCAACTTGCACCAGAGGAGAAGGTTAGCGAGGCAAGGATGAAAAGAATTATCATCCATGACCTAAGACCCGAGTACAATGGGTTTATCGCCGCTGTAAGAGGATGACCTACTCAACCATCCTTAGTGGAGTTGGAGAACCTGTTGGCTAACCAAGAGGAATTAGCCAAACAGATGAGTGGCGTAATCATTGTAGACGAAGAGGAGGCACTCTTCACCAACAGGAGGAAAGGTACGTCAAGAAGACAAGGCGTGTCAAATGAAATAAGGACGTAAGAAGACAAGTTTCACTCGAGAGATAGAAGTAACATTTCAAGGGAAGCTCGACGTGGAAAAGAAGACTATCGCCAGTAGTACGAGGTGAACGATATAAGACAAAGTGGTGAATGCTTCAACTGTGGCAGAAAGGGTCACTTTGCTCAAGATTGCAGATTGCCTAGGAGACAGACTTTCCAAGGAAACATGACCACCACAAAAGAGGAGGACAATGAGGTCATGTTGGAAGCTTCAATCAGTGAGGAAGAATGGGAAGTAGACGATGGACTTTTTGTTGAAGAAGACTTAATAGAAGACATGGAGGAATCGTCCCTGATAGTAGTCACGGACTCAAATATAAATTATAAGGATGAAGAAGAGTTCGACATGGAGGAACCAGCTCTTGCAACAACCATGGAGTCAAAAATTGATTACGAAGAGGATTGGATCGTCGACTTTGAGTGCTCCAATGATGAGAGATGTTGTGATCCAACCAATTACGAGTGCTACACTTCAAGGAATATGGTGTTTGATGAAGCTTTTTCTTGGAGGTCGCCTCAGAAGATCGAGCTTCCAAAATCTCTTGGCCTAGAAGAACTTTCAAAAGATAAAAAAGAAAGTAAAGAGCAAGCATCAAATCCAAGTGAAGAAAGAGAAAGCTCACCCTCGAAAGATAAAAGCTTCTGGAAGACGGTTGTACATCAACCTACATCTAAGGAGTTTCGTTCAAGCCAAATGGAAGTCGACAAGCTTTACGAGGAAATGTCGAGAGCCCTAAACGAGACTATTGGTAAGTGTTCACAACAATGTGAAACCTCTTCTAGTGAAATTCTTATTCTTAAGGAAGAGAACAAAGCTCTAAGAGAAGAGCTTAAGGTGGTACATAGGAAATTGAATAATATGAGGGAGGAGATGATGCTTCTTAGGAAGGAAGGTTTTAGCTCAAGAAGGGAGAGCTACCTCGTCTGTCCCAATTCC
This sequence comes from Hibiscus tridactylites, assembly GCA_958450335.1. Classification (NCBI taxonomy): domain Eukaryota; kingdom Viridiplantae; phylum Streptophyta; class Magnoliopsida; order Malvales; family Malvaceae; genus Hibiscus; species Hibiscus tridactylites. Next base: position 10,609,535 of record OY288290.1, read on the forward strand.
AACTTATTCGAGAATAGAAGTTTCTAAACCCAAGTCTTATGAATGGGATGAGAACGTGAATGATGTAGATGACTTTTCGTGGAGCTTGGAACAATACATCCAAGCCACAAACGTCATAGAGGATGATAGGAAGATAAATCATGCTAGGAAAATCGACCATGCCTTACTTTATTTGGAAGATACTACGATGTTATATGGCATCCATGTCATTCATTGTTTTATGACTACCTCACTAGGAAAAGTATGCCTAATGCATCTCATTGCATCCATTTCAGGTTAGACAAGTTTTGGGATCGAGATCGGAAGAGTTGAAGCATTGCACAAGCCACAATCAAGATATAAGTAATGTATATCGTCCCTTTTGAACTCCTAGTTGGTGGCAAGGTCTATGTATAAGTCTATTAAGTCTCTTTTGATGTGCCAATGTCATGATTAAGTGTTATAAGTATGATATGTTTAAGACGAGTCTTCTATATAGTGAGAAATGGCCTTAAATGCATGTTTTAACACAAAAAGGTAAAAACCGAGTAAATGGATTCATATAGCTCTAAAATTTGGCATGCAAATAGAATTTATGATTATAATGTTGTGTGTAAAGTTTCACTGCATTTGGACACTGTTTGATAAGTTAAAATGGATAAAAACTAACAAGAATATGTCATTACAGGTCAGGCCGTATCGAAACGGGTGATGACATTTCGTTATGGGTAAGCATAATTGAACTCAGAGGTCAGGGCGTATCGAAACAGTTTAGGGTCATTTTGAAACATTTTGTCTTTGGAATCCTTTGTTTCGGTATGAGTTCATAGCATATCGAAACGAGTCAAAGATAGTCAACCCATACCGATATAGGGCTTGCCTGTATCGACACAGGCAAAAGGGAAAAGTCAACAAGGTTGACCATCGTCCACCCGTATCAAAACGGCTCTAAGCGTTTTGATACATGGTTAGTTAAAGTGGTTATAAAGCTTAATTTGAAGATTGCATTGTTTACAATTTAATCCCTAAAATCAGAATGATTAAATTGGATGACTAAATGATCACCGTTATGCATGAAATTTTGCAGGCTAATCAATGTTGAAACGAATTTCAATGTGGTATTATTTGTTGCGTCGAAGGACCTTTAATTTGTTAATTTTACAGATTAGTCCCTAAAACTTGTAAAAGTTATAATTTGATCCTAAATGGTTAATTGTTGCCTTCTTAAGAATGAATTGGACTAAGACGTATATTCGATAAAGTTTTTTTTTTGTGTAATATTGATTAAGTGTTGTTAATAAAATGAATTTTATCGCATCGATTACCGCATTGCTCACCGGTAACACGCTCCGACCCTGTTCTCTACCAAGCCATGAAGAGGGTGTTACATTAATTGCTACAAATTGACAACTCCATACATACATGGATGGGATAAGCATCCAAGTACAAATGACCCGTTACATGTTCAAAGAATGATGATTTAAAAGTCCAAAACATGTAAGATCCTAACTTATGTTAAAGTATGTGTTGAAGACCTAAAAAAGACGTTAGTTTAAAGTAAATTAAAATATTTCACATGCTCTAACAAACTCACATGACTAAGAGAATTTCATTTAAAATTTATTTATATTTAGTGGCAAAATTAGGGAGATAATCCAACTTGGGAAACTATTTAGAAAATAAGGTGTGTGGGGAAATATTTGAGGATATACGAAAATTTTTACGGTGTTTGAGGGAGGACGCCACCTTCACTTGGAATCTTGCATTTTTTTTTAATTTTTTTGGGCCAGTGACAAGACGCCACTTGCACACAGCGTCAGACCTGTGTTTCACCGTTTGGCTCAGCTGATTAAAGCTGCATGGAGCAGCTGATTAAAGCTGCATGGAATCCTGTAGTGTGCATGACACCATGTGGAGGTGGTGTCCTCCTCTTCAATTGGGCATGTGGCAGTGCAGGGCAGCAGGTTTGCGGTGTTTATATTTTTTTGAAAGGGTTTGCAGTGTTTATATAAATGGATATAAAGAAGAAGAGTGTATAGGGTTTGTGAAAAAAGATTGAGAGAATTTGAGGTGAAAATTTTGAAGATATATTTGAAGAAGTGAATTTTTTTGAAGTATATTTGGTTGTAGATCGTCTCAATTTCTCACAAGTAAGTAATCCGTTTTTTTAATTAATCTTTTTTTAAAATATGAGAGGGGTTTGTAGATTTTTTTGTATGATTGGACAATTATTTGAAAAAATATTCTAATTTTTTCCAGATCGGGTATGTAAATTTAATTTGTTTGTATTGTAAATTATTTATAAATTATTTTTTAATACATTTGTTTCATTATTTTTTGATGAAGGGTTTGCATGCAAGGAATTAGAGCACATTTTCTTGATTTCTCCTTTGTCACGTAAGTTTGTTGTATCATGTAGTTTTTTCTATTTACAAATTTAATAAAAAATTTGTCATGTATGTTTATGTTTGTTTTATTCAATATGTAGATAAAATGAGCTCAATAACAGATTATGACATTAAAAATCTAGTTGGTCGCTGGGGAGAAACACTTGATGATTTCAACGAGGATGAAGAAATTATTGTGCCTATTACAGAAGATGGTGACGTTTATTTACTCGTTGTTGATGATGTTGATATTGATAGGATAGTTGCAATTGAGGGTAATGGTCTGGATGTTGAAGATGATGTTTGGGATGCGACTATCGCTAGGCTTGGGTTGGTAAATGATGAGCCTATTTGGGGTTATGTTAAACATGAGCCCAATTATCCGGCTTATGAACCTCCAGCCCACATGTATGAGGTGGACTATGCTGCAATGCGAGATTCGGAACATGAAGTTCGCATATTTTCTTCTTCATCAGCTTCCAACTATGGAAAATTGTGACTCAAGGCTCTATTCGAAACAAAAAAAATACCCAATTGGCAGTTAAGGAGTACTGCATCAAACGCCATATGAATTCTTTGTTGCTGAATCTGATAAGTTTACGTATTACGTAAGGTGTATTAATCATAAGAGAAAACGTGCTTGGAAGATAAGGATATCATATCTGAAGAGGAAAAAGATGTGGGAGGTGACAAGGTTCAATGAGCAACACACTTGTGCAAATATCTCATTATCACAGGACCACATAAATTTAGACTCTGATCTAATATGTGCCTACACTAGGTTGTTGGTTGAAAAGGATCCAAGAATTTCCATTGCAGGGTTAGTAGCATCCATCCGGAATCAGCTTGGATTTATTCCATCTTATTACATGGCATGGATGACAAAGCAAAAGGCGATGGCGCAGGTGTATGGTGATTGAAATAAATCGTATAATGAGCTACTAGCTCTTATACGAGCAATGCAAATATCCATCCCGAGAACCATTGCAGAATATGTGTTGAGATATTTGATTTTCATATAACTTAATCAAAAATGTTTTTGGACTTAAACTAATTTACAAAAATATTTTAAAAGTCCATTAACTTGAAAAATATATTTGAAAGGTTTTCAAAGGGTTTTGACATGTTTAAATGCTTTTAAAACAGTCAAAGTGTCAAAAACATGTTGTGAGTATCGATACCCTTTCCCAAGTATTGATACCCGGTCAGCCGTATTGATACTCATTTTACTCGTATCGATACGTCCCTTTGTTTTCCCAAAACTCCATTTTCCAGTAGCCAAAATGAGTATTGATACGGCTTAGACCGTACCGATATGGAAGGGTCAGTACCGATGCACATGTATCGTGTACCAATACCAGTGTAAAATTGCCCAACGACTCTTTCTATTTTGGGGCAGGTACCGATACCCGAATCCCGTATACTGATACGCCCTGCACTAGAAGTGCATTTAATGCTGGAAATAAAGTCTCCAACGACTCCATAACTTTCCCAACAGCTAGTAACAACTACAAACTCATTTGAGGGAACACTCAATCAAAAAGCCATGCAATAACAAGAAACAACTTGCCAGCATTCAATGTTAGAGAAATTGTTTCAGAGTTCAAAATTGTCATATTTATTGTAGAAAACACTATTGAGCCAAATTGTCACATTTGGTCAAGTGTTTAGGATTTTGGATGAGAGCTTAATTGTTAAAACATATTTGCCTTGTGAGGTTTTTCATTGTTTGCTAATATGTATTCTCTTTGTAAGAGAGTGTTTCTAGACTTTGGGGTATAAGTCTAGGTTTGTGAGAGTTATCTTTTTTATTTCGAAAAAAGGAAAGACAAATGAGTGAATTTGTAGAAAATACTTAGTGTGGATAGATAAGGTATTGGAGGTAGACTTGGATTAGAAGTCGAACCACTATAAATCGTCGTGTCACATTTTTTTTATTACTTAGCCATTCATCCACCAAAGCAAAAATCCAATTCACCCCACCTTGGCATTTGGTTGATCGTTCGAGCCTCCCAACAATTGGTATCAAAGCTTCGTCTCTACGCAGGATTAACATCCTAGAGTCGATCTTATTCCTTGAGGTGCTAAACTATTCTACATTAATCGGAGTTCATGGCGCAATTCACCGACAAGCCTCCTTACTTCGACAGTGCCAATTACTCCTATTGGAGGAATATGATGATATTTTTCTTAAGAGCCAAAGATTATTGTCTTTGAGATATCGTTCTTGATGGCTCATTCGTTCCACAAAGAAGCAAGGCAGAATGGAGTTTGGAAGATCACAAGAAGATGAAACTCAATGCAAAAGGCCTTGCACATTCTATTTTGTGCACTTGGTCTGGAAGAATACTCTAAAGTCTCTTCTTGTGAAAGTGCCAATGAAATTTGGGGCAAGCTTGAAGTCACTCATGAAGGAACCAATGAAGTAAAGGAGACCAAGATTGGTCTTCTCAACCTTGAGTACGAGAACTTCACGATAGACCTGGATGAAGACATCAAAGCTATGTATGATCGATTCTTCACCATTGTGAATGGACTTAAAGGATTTTGAGAGATTATTCCGGAGGACAAGCTTGTGAGGAAGTTGATTTACTTACTTTCTGATTCATGGGATTTCAAAAAGACGACAATCATTGAAGCAAAGAATTTGAAGGAGCTCAAGCTTGACGAGCTTATGAGATCTTTGCTCACCCATGAGATGATGATGTCAAAGGGGAAGAAGAAGAAAATAGAGCAAGACATTGTAGACTTGAATGTTGTTGCTCTTAAATCCTCCACAAGCCAACAAGAAGATTCAAGTGGAGAAGATAGTGAAGAAGAAGAAGAGATGACTAAGCTCTTCAAGAATATCACTCGATTCATGAAGCAAGAAAAGGAAGAAACAAGACATGAATCGAGAATGAAGAGGGAGGATTCCATCATATGCTTCGAGTGTAAGGAGACGGGGCACACCAAGTATGATTGCCCTCGTTTCAAGAAGAAGGGATCAAGCCATAAGAAGAAGGCATTTATGGCCACATGGAGTGATGAAGAGGACTCCGCCGATAATGAGGTAGCCCACCTATGTCTCATGGCCATCGAAGAAGATTCAAGTGTAACTTCTAATTCATCTACTTCAATTTCATATTCTTTTGATGAATTACAAGATGCCTATGACGATTTGGTTCTAGAGTTTAAAAATCACATTTTGAAAAACAAGAAATTGCTTTCAAATTAAAAGCTCAAAATGATTTGATTTCTAAAACCAATGACGAGCTTCAAGCAAAACTTAATGAGTTTGAACAAAAGACTGTTAATTTACAAAAATTGCTTCAACAAGTTCAAAAAGATCATAAAAAAAGATTTGGATGATCTTAGAAAAGAAAGAGATTTGATTTACAAAAAAATTTATGTTAGACAATCTAGTTCCCCTAGATTTTTGAATGTAAATGTATTAAAAAAATTTGGGTCCCAAAAGGACGATTGTTTCAAATAAAAAAGGATGAAATTGAAAAATGGATTCTTAAGGGGACTAAATTTTTTAGGACTAACGCCATTGGATCCAAAGCAATTTGGATACCAAAAATTACTTAATTGTCTATTTGTAGGTGTGCTTGAGCCATCAACGATCAAAGTTGAATTTATAGAAGCTCATGACACCCAAAGGAGGAAGGACACTTGGAGAAGGAAGGCTTAACATCCTACCTTGGTTCAAGTGGTAATTTTAAGTTTCGTGCAATTGCTTGATCATGTTTTCCTTGTCTAATTTTCATGTTGATCTAAGCATGCTTGTATGACTCCATGTTGTGCATAATTGCATATAGTTAGAGGGAGTCTCAAATTGCATGTGTTACATGTTTTTGACATAGTATGCTCATATCTATGTTTTTGGCCTTAAACTTGTAATGTTTGGTTGAATTTGTTGAAATTCATGCTTTGTATGTTTCAAATGTTATGTTTTGAGAAGCATGTGTAGCAAAATGTGCAAAATGTATATGTAGGACTTAATAGAGCCTTTGCATGAACTTAAAATTAAGTTGTAAGGCCTTTTGAGTTGTTTTTGCTGTATATTTTCACCATTTCGTGCCTTCGGTATCGATACCACCCATACCGTACTGATACGGTCGATACTGTACCGGTACGCACATCCAAAAAGGGACTATTTTTGTCTTTTTTTCCATGCTTTGTGTGCATGTTATATATCTTGATATATAACATGTTTAATTAAATTTCTTGTCTTTATTTTATTTATTATTTGAAATTCAACTTATTTCTCTTGAATTTTTAGGCTAACAATTTACTTGATGCTTGATTAAGGGGGCCAATTTCTTTTTAACTTCTTTCATGTAAATTTTTTTTGTCTCTTTTCTTCATTATTAATTTACACCAACAATTGATATTTCCTACCAATTGGTATTATATTTACAATGATTGGTTTTTAACCTTTTGACATTTGGTGTTTTGAACTTAATGTGATTTCAAACTTAGTTTTGAAATTATTTTTGATATAACAAAAAAGGGGAGAAAAAAGTTTGAAAATTTTTATTTCAAAAATAAAAAGGAGAGCTTTAATATATTCTCAAAATATTCTCTCTTTTTTAAAATTATTTTTCTAAGGGGGAGAAATTCCAAAAATAATTTTTCAAGTGGTTTCTTTATATCAAAATGGGGAGATTGTTGAGATATATGATTTTGATATAACTTAAATGAAAAATGTTTTTGGACATAAATTAATTTACAAAAATATTTTAAAAGTCCATTAACTTGAAAATTTGTTTGAAAGGTTTTCAAAGGGTTCTGACATGTTTAAATGCTTTTAAAATAACCAAAGTGTCAAAAACATGTTGTGAGTATCGATACCCTTTCCAGGTATTGATACCCGGTTAGCCGTACCGATACCCGTTTTACTCGTATCGACACTCCCTTTTGTTTTCCCAAAATTCCATTTTCCAGTAGCCAAAATGAGTATTGATACGGATTCAACCGTAACGATCTGGAAGGTTCAGTATCGATACGAATGTATCTTGTACCGATACCCAATGTAAAATGGCCAAACGACTCTTTCTATTTTGAGGCAGGTACCGATACCCGAAGCCCATGTTCCGATACGCCATGCACCAAAAGTGCATTTAATCTTGAAAATAAAGTCTCCAACGAATCCAAAACTTTCCCAACGGCTAGTAACAGTTACAAACTCATTTGAGGGTTGAAAGGACTCAATCAAGCAACCATACAAAAACAAGAAACAACTTGCCAACATTCAATGTTAGAGAAATTGTTTTAGAGCTCAAAATTGTCATATTTATTGTAGAAAACGCTAGTGAGCCAAATTGTCTCATTTGCTGAAGTGTTTAGGATTTGGGGTGAGGGCTTAATTGTGCGAACATATTTGCTTTGTGAGGTTTTTCATTGTTTGCTAATTTGTATTCTCTTTGTAAGAGAGTGTTTCTAGACTTTGGGGTATAAGTCTAGGTTTGTGAGGGTTATCTCTTTGATCCCAGAAAAAAGGAAAGGCAAATTAGGGAATTTGTAGAAAATCCTTAGTGTAGATAGCTAGGGTGGTAGAGGTACACTTGGTTTAGAAGTCGAACCACTATAAATCATCGTGTCACAATTTTTTTACTTAGCCATTCATCCATCAAAGCAAGCTGGATGAGCTACCACCATATGAAAAATGGATAGGTGGTTGTTCCGGAACATTACCAAATGTAAATGTTGGTGAAATGATGATCTGTCACCAACTGTTGCGTGGACTGATGGATACCTATGTTCTATTGGTTGTTCCCAAAGATTATTTCTTACAAGTCTTAGAGGATTGCACAGAAGACCCTGAAGAATGCCAACCCGTAGAACCATCCAAGTTTGATTCTTCTGTTGGTTCTCGTGAGCTCTGATCAAACCCGAATGACAAGTGTACTTGTTTTGAGCACCACAGATCTTCAAGCCATTTGTTTCCAGCTTCGAGGGATACTAAGAACGATTTTCCATTTTCATAATACCACAAATAGTACTCTAAATTCAAATCAAAATCACTATCTTCAATTAGAGCCAAATCTTCTGCCCACTGTGTATATCTTTCATCCCCAAAACAATGAAATTGGCTTGCTTCACAACCTAATTCTCACTAAATTTACCTTTTTTAGGTCCACTATGGATGTGGTTCATATTAGGCGTAGCTCTAGGAATGGGTTGATGAAAGTTGAACTGTCGCAACACTCTATCAGCACAATGATATTCAACAGTAGAAAAATGGATCAATGTTGAACTGCCGCAACATTCACATACACTTTGTGGTATGCAAGCCTTGATTGTTGGATTCTCGTACGACAGCTGTTGACGCTCCAAAAGTACTAATTTTTATGCTTATTTCACATGCTCTTCCTTGTCTTTTAAGTACATTTAGTTACATTTAGGTTGCAAATTCATGCATTGCATAAAGAGTAAGGATTTAGTGTTATGCTAGTGTGAAGGGTTATTTTTGGCACCTTTTTACAGGATGGCATAGCTGATGGCACAACAGCTGGTAGAGCAGAAGCAGATTAGCCCAAGAAGAAGACGATGCCAATGAGGATACCGAGTAGCCGTTGGCACTGAAGGACATTTAATACCAAGCACCGGTTGACAAAGAAGAACATTTGATGCCATGCTAAGAAGATGTTGACCCTAAAAAAATAGGACTAGATCAGGCTACGAGAAAATAAGGATTGGATCAATCTCCGAAAAAATAGCGGACAAGTAGTGCCAAGAGTGGTTGGCAATACAATGCCGAGCTCCGACGCTAGAAGAGCAATGGCACGATGACATCAGCCCTAATCTAATCAGCCTTAGGATTCAAACGCCGGATAAGATGATCACCTTCCTTATCCTTGCACGTTCAAAATTCAAATCCAAGATAATTCTATGCTATCCATGGAGTCCTATTTAAATCCGATCAAAGCAAAATTGACGAAAGAGGCGGAAAAATGAGGAGAGTGATCGGAGATAAAGTTCAACATTCGACCAAGAGCATGGCCGTGAAGAGCTGCATTGAGAGACCCTCTTCTAGCCCATTCTCTTTGCCGTGAAAACCAGGCACTCCTTGTCAACGCTCGTCATTTGCTATACACCATCCTTGCCATCGTTTAAATTTACTTTTCGTACTTTCATTATCTTTTCATTTTACAAAAACCGCTCTACATCAAAAACATTTTTTTCACAAGACAAGTAATTAGCAAAGCAATTAAATCCCAAACACAATCTCTGTGGGATCGACACTCAGCTTAACTATTGTATTACTTGTAGACCGTGTATACTTGCACGCAATAGATTTTCTTGGCACTGTTTCTACATTTTCTACACATTTTATGTAACACCCTAAAAATTTCCCCAAATTAAAAACCCTAATTTTCTTAAATCTCTAATTCAGAACCCTAACAATTGGGAATTTTTTTTTGAAACCTAATTGATCTAAGGACTAAATTGAGGTAATTCAAATTTTGGTGACTATTCTAAAATGAGGCTATGTTAGGGACCCTTAGAGTGTAATTTACCCATTTTATTGGGTATAAATTTATTCTTTTTTCCCTAAAGGCTTTTCGGTTTCCATTTCTCTCATTTTGCAGCCATATCTCCCTCTCCCTCAATTTCTCAAATAAATGACCGCCAACTTTGTGTTTTCCATTTACACTTCGGCCAAGGGGTGTTCGGTGTCCGTTCGATGATCCAAGACCGTTATATTGCTCCTTTTGTTGTTCCGATTAAAACCCACCCTTCAATCTCCCTCACCGATTGTCTGTTTGCTCGGAAATGGTTCAAAACCCTTCGAAACCCGCGTGCCGCCGTCCTCACCGCCCTCCCTCTTCGATTTTGGCTTGGGTAAGCACCGTAAGCTCGTACATGTGTTCTTTTGGTCTGAAAATGACCATTGGGGTCATCGAAGCGTGGTTTCCAGCGAGTCGCTGCTGCTGTGTTGTTGGTTTGGTCGCCGCTGTCGAGGGTTATCAAACCCTAGGTTTTAGTTTGCTAAGGGAATTAGCGTCTCGGGCTTGTGTGTGAGGTTGGGTTAAACCCAAACCAGTAAGGTGGGACGAGAGAAAGAGAGAGAGCTTGAACCAAGCCCAAGTCTGAGAAATAACTAGACCGAATTAGATCTGTTGACAAACCGGTCTAGTGTGCAAAACCGAACCGAGTCTATTGAGCTGAACCGGTTAACCCAAACCGTTGATTGACCGTTGATCATCGTTGACCATCATTGACCGTTGACCGCTATTGACCGTTAACTTTTTTAGTCAAAGTCAACTCTACGTTTTTCGATGTCCTGATTCCAAAACCGATGCCCGTTTTCCCGAATTCAAACATGAAATATTGTTTTACTATTTACATTTAATTGTATTTAGTATTTTGAGGAATTGTGTATATCGGAATCTGATTTGACTTGTGCTTATGTTCAAGTGACTTTGATTCGGACACTGAGATCTTACTTCTCCTCCACCTGGTTGACCTCCTACAGCTCAGCCTGCGAGTTCCGCGCGTACATGTATTGGTTTAGCTTATGTACATTAGATTTATGGCATAGTAGTAAAATCTGATTTAGTGTTACCCTTGTAGGTGTCGATTCTGTTCAGCCTGTTACTAGATCTGAGTGTGGGAGACGTCATCATCGACGTTGAGCTTTTAGCTGTCTGAGGCGTGTTCTCTTCTGGTGCTACATATTCTGTGCTTTATGTTTGTATGAGATCAGTATGTATTATGACTTTTGATGTGATGTCTATGTCTTGTGACATATGCCATGATCTATTTGACTTAAGTTTTGTGACATGCTTGTATGATGACATGCCATGCATCATACATCGGAATCAGAATAATGGATTAATATCATAATATTGTACATGCATATTCAAAAATAAACAAGTATGCAATCAGATATAGAAATCAAATTATCATGATATATCATATGGGTTGGGAAATGTACGAGGAAGATCAGTGGTTTCACCCTTCGGGCTGAATTCCACTTCGGACTTGGTGACGATGTAGAGAGTGTTCTAGGAAACCTTACTCTTCGGACGATGATGTAGTTGGGGTGCACTGCATTGTATCATGTGCATCATGTACTATATATTGTGTATCAGAATGTATGTATGAGTTTGAGCATACTGTTGGATTATTCTTGTGATTGTTTGCTTAGGCACTTAGAGACACACTGAGCTTTATAGCTGACCCCCCTTAGTTTCTGTTTTAGATACTCAGACTTAGGCTACGGTACTTAGAGGACCTCGTTTATCAGACTTATTACGTATTATAAGTATGGACTATTTTTGATTTATGGACTTTATTTTATCATTGGTTTTATATGTAATTTCGGACTCAGACACTTTTATTTGGGGATTTATTATTTTTAGCATGCATGACTATTTCTGAATATTTCATTAACTTTTCAGGTTACTATTATACAACTACGTTTTATATAATTGAAATATTTCTGTATTTAATTAATTTTTTAATAAATAATATGAACATTAAAATTTTAAAGCAAATGAGGTTTCTTGAGGGACAAGTTTCAAACATGACTTCCTAGATTCGACCAATTTCTTTTAGGTCGTATTTAGGGGGTTACATTTAGTGGTATCAGAGCCAAGTTCAACCCTCGGACTGGGTGACTCAAATCAATTTTAAACTGGAGATGAAGTATGTATGCATTATTAAATGTTTTTGGGTAAAATGGGAATTGCAAAAAATGATATCTTTAAAGAATAATATATATATATATATATATATATATATATATATATATATATATATATATATATATATATATATATATATTGAATAGGAACTCTAAGTATTGACTCTAATCTCAAGATTCTTTCCTTTTGTAGATATACTACTATGTCACCTCGTAGGAGTTCTAGATTTGCGGTCGGTCGTGGCTGTGGTCATGGCCGAGGCTGTATCGTGGCTGCAGAGAGTGATGTTCCGCCTTATAAGGATAAAATACAGAATTAGGATGATATTCATGGTGTGAATCTAGAGGAACAACATGTGGATAAAATTGGAGCTCAACAGATTGGTGGTGGGGATCCACATGTTCAACATGCTCAGAGTGGTGGTCCACATGATTCCAGGGATAGTGAGACTATGGGCATGGATTCAGTTACAGTGCATAGAGAGTTGTTATGTTATCTTTGTCTGTCTGAGGGTGTTCAGAGACCCATATCTATCGAGTTTTTAGCTGCCGGGATGACTATGTTTGATAGGAAGACGAGTACGAATTTGGCTGATGCAGAGTACTGGTTGAAGAAGCTTCAACGATTTTTTGTTTAGATGGATTATCCTATCGATCAGAAGCTTAGGCCTGTTGTATCTCTGTTGCAGGGTGAAGCCCAGAATTGGTGGGAGGTCGAGGAGCATGTTATTCCAGCCAGTCAGATCTCTTGGGACCATTTTCGACAGTCATTCCGTGATCGTTATGTTGGGGCTGAGTATTTAGCAAAGTGATGAGATGATTTCAAGAATTTGAAGCAGAATGACATGTCCGTGAATCATTATGAGATTGAGTTCATGAGGCTGATTTAGTATGTTTTGGGGTTAGTGACCACTAAAAAGGGTTGCGTCCTACGATTAAAGTTGGTGTTGCCTTGCATATAGACAAAGAGTTTAAGGAGATTACTCGATGAGTTAAGACTGTTGAGCGAAATAAAGAAGAGATGAAACAACTTGAATCTTAGGGTACTGATCGTGGTAAGAGGCCAGTGACCATGACAGTTCAACACAGTCAGGGGAATCAGTCTAGGAAGAGAACCAGAGACGAGTAAGAACATCAGAGTTATTCCAGAGCTAGACCAGTGACTTCTACTATTCTGAACGCTAGTGCTGGGGGTTCGACTAGTACTCATGGGGTGCCACAATGTTCTTTTTGCAAGAAATGGCATCTGAGCGAGTGTAGGAGACAGACTGGGGCTTGTTTCAAATGTCGTTGTTTTGAGAATCTTTTCAGAGACTGTCCACTTTCAACTCCATCAGCTTATACATTGAGTCAGTCTCAGGCATCTGTACAGACTCTCGCTAGGGGGAGAGGACATGGTAGATCTGGTACTTCGGGTTCTACTAGTAGGGGTAGGCCTGCTCAGAGTAGAGGATCAACTAGATCAGAGGCGAGACAACCAGGAGGCATAAGGATCGTGATGAGCCAGACGTTATTGCTGATACTTTTTCTATCTATTATATTTCTTATTTTGCACTACTTGATAATGGTTTGACCCATTCGTATGTTGTGAGTTTTGTGTCTGCGGGACTTTAAATTTCTGTTGAAGACACTGTTAATGCTGTTACCATACACAGTCCAGTGGGTAACCCTGTTGAGGTCACAAAAGTGTACCGAAATTTTCCTCTTGAGATTCAAGGGGAGATCTTTCCAGCCAACTTGATGGACTGGTTATCTGCTCATCGAGTCACTTTAGACTGTGAAAAGAAAGGGGCAACTCTGAGAACTTCTGATGATCGTGAGGTGATTCTTATTGGGGAGCACAAATGCTTTCTGTCTAATGTCATATCGGCTCTCAAAGCCGAGAAAATGATCAAAAAAGGTCTATTGCTTATCTTGCTTATATTCTTGATCCGAGATAGTCTGATTCTAGGTTAGATGAGATCCGTGTTGTGAAAGACTTTTCATATGTTTTTCTGTAAGAATTGCTTGGAGTACCGCTGAAATGAGATGAGGTTGAGTTTGACATCAAATTTTATTCGGGTACAGCTTTTGTGTCTATGGCTCCTTACCGGATGGCACCGAAAGAACTTAAAGAGTTGAAAATATAGTTGCAAGAATTTCTAGACCGAGGTTTCATTCGACCCAGTGTTTCACCTTGGGGAGTTCCTGTTTTATTTGTTAAGAAGAAGGATGGGACACTTCGACTTTGTATCGACTATCGAAAGCTGAATAAGCTGACGATCAAGAACAAGTATCCCCTTCCTTGCATTGATGATCTCTTCGATCAGTTCCGAGGAGCTACGGTATTTTAAAAGATAGACCTGAGATCTAGTTACTACCAACTCAAGGTTAAGGATTCTGATGTGTTCAAAACAGCTCTCCAGACACGTTACGGTCACTACGAGTTTCTTGTAATGCCTTCTGGATTGACTCACGCCCCTGCCGCATTTATGAACATGATGAACATGGTGTTTCAACCCTATCTTGACCAGTTTGTTATGTTATTTATAGATGATTTTCTGCTATATTCCAAATCTGAGGATGAACATGAGGAACATCTCCGGATAGTATTACAGACTCCGCGAGAGAAAAAATTATATGCAAAATTCAGCAAGTGTGAATTCTAGATTTCAGAGGTTATGCTTTTGGGGCATATAGTTTCTGCTGAGGGTATACAAGTTAATCCGAAGAAAATTCAAGCTATTATGAGCTGGAAACAATCCAAGAATGTTCTTGAGATTCGAAGCTTCTTGGGTTTAGCCAACTATTATCGGAGGTTTGTTGAGGGTTTCTCTTCTATTGCAGCTCCGTTGACTAAGCTTCTAAGGAAGGATGTTCCCTTTGTCTGAAATGAGGTCCATCAGTCTAGCTTTGAGAAGCTTAAGACCATGTTAACTGAAGCACCAATTTTGATTCAACCTTATCCTAGTAAGGCTTATATCGTTTACAATGATGCTTCTTGTACCGGATTAGGATGTGTTCTTTAAAGTGCTCATAAGTCCTATATTTTGTACTAATTCTATCTCATATTATTGCTATTCTTAAGTACATTTTAGGCATGTTTAGGTTCATGCATTGCATATTTACAGCATTCTTTACTTTGCCATGATTTTATTGAATATCTTTAATTTGGTAAAGAAAAGATGTTATTTGAGTTTAGTTTGCATTTCAGGGCTAGAAGTTGTTAGAAAGAGAGAAGAGCTGAGGAGCAGATGTTGAGGCAGCAGACCAAGGAGATGTACTGATGCAGTTCCAAGTAGAGAAAGCCGTTGCCGAGTACCTGTCGCCGCCATACCGCCACCCAGGGCAGCAATCTGAGGAATTGGAGAATTGGAGTGCGATCTGTAGAGCAGAAAATTATGATTCCAACGATGCCATCCAATCAATTTTTTGACGCCTGGAGAAATGGACAGAGCCACCGAAGGAGGAAATCACGATTACTTGCGGTGCAAGGCAACGAGAAGAAGTCCACATTCAACTCAAAGAGATCAGAATTAAATGTTGCATATAATGCATAAGCTACTTTGAAGACTTCTACTCCAATGAGGACTTGTCCTAGCTATAACACCCTCACCCCGGATTAAGGACAAGGAGAGTTATATTAACATATGATTCATATTCGTATTATGCAGCGAAAGGGTAACTTTTCGTGTAACATTTTTTTATTCGAATATCATTATAGGATTTTAGCTGTCTTAAATTCATTCATTTCACATATACCATGCATAATTCCATATCATAATTCGATTGATAGCTAGGTGGGCCTATCTAATTCAATCACTTATCTTATGATGTATATAACAGAATCTATTTCGATTTCTTGTCACATTCGATTATCACATATACATACTTTATCACATTCATAGATTAATCCTATTAATTTCAATTCATTTGAATACTACCCTTAAACATTTTAATTCGATTTCCATATAACCATTTAAGAACAATACTAATAATAATACTAACCGATTCATACATCATATATCATATCCGAATAACATCCAAAGTATTTTCGTTTCCCTTATACAAAATAACTTCCCACGGGGTAACTATAAACGACTAAACCTATCGGTTGCCTATACAAAAAGTAACAAAAAGAATCATACCCTAAAACATATACTCGGGCGATCTATACCCCAAAATATATACCCCTTAATTACATATCAAAATGGAGGGAAACTACTTATAAAGTTCATACATTATTTAAAGAAGCAATTCATGAACATGACCATCAATGCAAACTGCACTAGCATGCTGACCGTTAATCCACCCATCATAAGCATGACAAAGATAAAGAAGGGCATACTTAGTCTTCATGCGAAAAGATATCAGAGGGTAGGTCAAGAAGCTATAACCTGAAATTTTTGGGAAGGAAGGAAAGGTTCGAGTGGTAAGTACTTCTAGTACTTAGTGAGGAAACCTTAATCTAATTAATTCCCATTTGTTACCAAGTGATCACACAATAGATTCCACTTTAAAAATTATTCATATATACTTCTATTCCATTTGAATAGTTCAAGCAATCAACACAATTTCACAATCAATTATTAACAATTCTAACATTTGAATAGATCCTTTCAATACACCAAGCATTTTACAATCGAACACAAACAAATTAGATACCATTTGTATCCTAATCGAAACATTCTAAAATCATCAATGGTTGTATTTTATTCCCATTGCATACAATTAACATGGATTAATAATCAATTTATCCATTTCATAAATCACTATACATCATTCGAACATCATGCTTCCATTTCATATATTCGAACATTATCAATTTCAGATAAACAAGCAACATCAAACTGTAGCAGAGAATCAATCAATTTCATAATTTATAATTGACATGATACCATCCAATTCAAAGAAATTCACTAAATCAAGAATTTCAATTTCGAATTTCAATAATTTAATTTCTTATTAATTCAATTCGCATTGCCTTGGATAATATAGTAAGCTAGGTATTCGAGTCACATATAACTGAAGTGTAAATCAAATTCACCATATAATAGGTACCACGTACCAATTTCATATCATCGTATCACATATCATAATGTCCGCAGACATTAAGCAAGAAATTTCAGAATTTCTTTATTAATCCTTTCGATTAATTTCTTGAAATATCAATTTCAATGTCACATACTATCACATTTAACATATAATAGATTGCAATACAATTTGCATATCCACAATCAGCATATACATGATTTCAATTTCATATCATATAAGCTCAATTTCACATTTCATAGCTCAATTTCCAATTGAGTTTATCGAACACACATATGTCATGTAAGATCAATAATTGATCACATATCATATCAAGCAATATCATCAAACAATCAATATCAATGTCAAAAGTTCTAATATTCAGCATCTCAATTTCATCCATAATCAATCCAATATACTTCAAATCAATTTTGAAATCAACATGGCAATTATCAACTTTCAATTCAAGCACATAGATCACAACAACCACATATCACATGCATTCAATCAAATTTCCTTTATTCCTTCTTCCCTTATCAAATTTCAATAATTATTTAGTCCAATTTCATGCTCAATATATATTAAAATCAAATTAAGGGTAGTTGAGACTCTAATCTCAACTCTAAGTTCGTTTCACTCACAATTCATCGAGCTAACTCTGAATTTGGAGGCCTTTCGTGCGATCCGCGGTCCTTCCAGCTACGTTTTCTTCTTCAATTCTTTCTCCTCTAGGATCTAATACAATTAAGCCAAATAATAGGAAAAATTTCAGAACTTTATTCATCTAATTAAAATCTGAATTTTCTCTTGATTCTAATTTTAGTCCTTATACTAATTCGGTTTCGAATATGGCCAATCTAATTTCACTAATTCATTCTAACTAGTGCTTAAGTTTTAAAATTGCTTACTTATTCATGTGAATTGCATTTTTAACAGTCTACTTATCAATTTACAACCTTTCTTTTCATCCAATTTTACAAATAAAATTTCTCACTAGCTCTTCGATTTCTCTTATTTATTTTCACACTGTTTTGACCATTTAACTTAAATTGTTTCCCATTTCCAGCATATAACTCCAAATTAGTCCCTGTTTGTTTCTAAATTCAATTAACATCTTCAAGTTCATCCTATTAAATTTTCAGATCGAAATTCCAAGTAATTTATTTTTCACAATTTTTCAAAGTTCACTGTTCAGCTAAGAACACTGCTGGACAAATTTGCATGCCATTCGAATTTAATTTCTAGATTTCACCAAAAGCCTCAAATCTCATGTTTAAAATTTTTCTATAAAAATAGACATATAAAAGTTTGTTATATCAAAATTTCATCATGAAATTTTTACTATTTATTTTCCTACAAATTTATCAATTTGCATGTTCCTACTAATATGAAATCTGTCCAACTTTGTTATATCATGTTCAAAAGCCTAATATCATTCAATTTTCTTAATGTTTCTCATGTTCTTAAAATTTCCAGAAGCATCTCCCTTAATCTAATAACTTTCATGGTTTTATAAAGACACTAAGACCACCAATTCTTCAAGAATTTTCACATATTCGAAAGGTAGAGGGGGAGAGCTACTTACTTTTAATTTTTCCTTGAATTTTCTAGGCCAAGATCTAAGCCACGCATACCTCTCTTCTTCTTCACCGTGCACTCCTATACTCTCTCTCAATTTCTTGTGTTTGTAAGTGTGTGTGAATGTATGGTTTTCTTAGTTAGGAGGGTTGAGTAACCGGTTGAGGGAAGGTGAGCATTGATGAGAATTGACACTAAGTCAATGTCTCATGTTAAATGAAAGTCTAATTTGCCCCTAATTCTTCCATCATTTTTATTTTAAACAAGGGCAAATCAAGAATGTTCAACTTTAACATGCATGTTGTCGATTAAAAAAAATAATTTATTAATTCTCCTATTAATTTCCCAAAACTTCTAGGCTAATATTTGGGATGTTACATTTCTTCCCCCTTAAAGAAAGAATTCGTCCTTGAATTCTTACTTGAACTGAACAAATAGGGATATTGGTTTCGCATTGTTTCTTCTAGTTCCCATGTTGCCTCTTCCATCTTGTGATTTCTCCACAAGACTTTAACCAGTGCAACATTTTTGTTTCTAAGCCTTTTGATTTCTCTATCCCAAATCTGAATTGGTTCCTCTTCATAGGACAAGTCAGGATTCAGCTCTACTTCTTTTGGTTATAAGATATGTGATGGATCGGATCTATACTTTCTGAGCATTGACACATGGAAGACATTGTGGATTTTATCGAACTCACTGGGAAGTGCAAGTCGATAAGCCATTGGGCCAATTCTTTCAGTAATTTCGAAAGGCCCAATAAAGCAAGGACTGAGTTTTCCCCTCTTTCCGAACCGAAATACTTTCTTCCATGGAGAGACTTTAAGAAAGACTTTGTCTCCCACATTATGCTGGATATCTCTTCGTTTTAGATCAGCATAGGCTTTTTATCTATCAAAAGCTTGCTTTAAACGAGAGTGGATGATTTGGACTTTCTCTTCTGTTTCTCTGAGCAATTGTGGCCCCAACACTTTGTTTTCACCAAGTTCGGACCAACACAGAGGAGTTCTGCATTTTCTGCCATACAAAGCTTCAAAAGGAGCCATCTGAATAGACGACTGATAGCTATTGTTGTAGGCAAATTCCATTAAGGGTAGATATTTCTCCCAATTCTTCCCAAAGTCAATAATGCAAGCTCTAAGCATATCCTCGAGAATCTGAATTACTCGTTCAGACTGACCATCACTTTGCGGATGGAAAGCTGTGCTTAGATTCAATTTAGTTCCCATAGCTCTTTGCAGAGTTCTCCAGAATCTGGAAGTAAATCTTGGATCACGATCTAAGACAATGGAGATAGGAATTCCATGTAGCCGAATTATTTCTTGAATGTACAAATTGGCTAAAGTCTCTAAATTGTAGTTGATACGAATAAGGATAAAATGTGCCGATTTGGTGAATCGGTCAACAATCACCCAAATAGCATCATATTTTCTGGGAGAACAAGGAAGACGAGTCACGAAGTCCATCATAATTCGTTCCTATTTCCACTGTGGCAGTACAAGTGGTTGGAGTAGTCCGGTGGGAACTCTATGTTCAGCTTTGACTCTTTGACAATTGAGACATTTAGATACGAAATCATTAATAGCCGCTTTCATACCAGACCACCAATACAAAGATTTGAGATCTTTATACATCTTAACCGATCCAGGGTGGACCGAGAAAGAACTCTGATGTGCTTCTTCCAGAAGATCTTTTTTTCAAACTTTCATCATTTGGTACACAGATTCTATCTTTGAAATAGAGGAGACCGTTTGTGTGAATACGGAATCCTTCACTAGACTTTGTATCCAGTTTGGAAATAATATCCTGAAGTTCTGGATCAACTTTCTGAAGATTTTCAATCCTTGAAATGAGACTGGATTGAATTTGAAGTTCGGATAGAAATCCTTGCTTCTGGTACACTCGAAGATGAGCATTGATAGTAGTTGGAGCTACAAGATTCATTTAGATAATTTAGACATAATATTATTTAAGGTATATATATTTTTATTTTCTTAAAGATCAAGGATTTGAAATTTACCCAATGTCGGTTTACGACTCAAGGCGTCTGCAACCACATTGGCTTTTCCTGGATGATAGTCAATGACTATATCATAGTCTTTCAACAACTCCATCCATCTGCGTTGTCTCAAATTCAGATCTTTCTGAGTCAGGAGATACTTTATGCTCTTGTGATCGGTGAATAGGTAACATTTTTCACCGTACAAGTAGTGTCTCCATATTTTGAGAGCAAACACGATAGCAGCAAGTTCGAGATCGTGCGTTGGATAGTTCAATTCATGAGATTTTAATTGACGTGAAGCATGAGCTATCACATTGTCACCTTGCATTAAAACACATCCAAGACCCGCATGTGAAGCATCACTGTACACTGTATAATCTTTGCCCGGTTCTGGTTGGATCAAAACTGGGGCATGAGTCAAGGCTGTTTTGACTTGGTCAAAGCTTCTCTGTTGCTTTTCAGACCATTCAAATGGTTGGTCTTTATGAAGAAGTTTAGTCAAAGGTAAGGCTATAGAGGAAAACCCTTTGACAAACCTTCTGTAGTAACTAGCTAGACCAAGAAAACTTCGTATTTCCCTGACATTTCTGGGAGGTCGCCAATCCATGATTGACTGAATTTTCTTTGGGTCAACTTTAATTCCCTCTGTTGAGATTACATGACCAAGGAAAGAGACTTCCGATAACCAGAACTCGCACTTGGGGAATTTTGCGAATAACTGGCGTTCCCGGAGAGTTTGCAAAACAATGCGAAGATGATCAGCATGTTCTTCTCGGTTGCGAGAATAGATTAGAATGTCATCAATGAAGATGACTACAAATTTATCAAGATAGGGCTTGAACACTCTATTCATGAGATCCATGAATGCCGTCGGAGCATTTGTTAATCCGAAAGGCATTACCAGAAATTCATAGTGGCCATAACGAGTTTGAAAGGCTGTTTTTGACACATCCTCCTCTTTGACTCTCATTTGGTAGTATCCAGATCGCAGGTTGATCTTTAAGAATACCGAAGCATCCCTAAGTTGATCGAACAAATCTTCTATTCTTGGGAGTGAATATCGGTTCTTAATTGTGATCTTGTTCAATTGACGGTAGTCAATGCAAAGACGCATTGCTCCATCCTTCTTCTTTACAAATAGAACAGGTGCACCCCAAGGAGAAGTGCTAGGTCGAATGAAACCCTTGTCCTGAAGCTCTTGAAGTTGCTTTTGCAATTCTTTTAACTCAAGAGGTGCCATCCGATACAGAGTGATAAACACCAGACTTGAGCCAGGATGTATTTCAATCCCAAATTCAACTTCTCTAGTCGGAGGGAGACCAGGTAGTTCCTCGGGAAACACATCAATGAATTCAGAAACAACATGCATTTCAGATATTCCAAATTCAATTTGATCTCGTAAGACCATGGATGCAAAAATGGAAGTGGGCTTTTTATCAGTTAAGAGTATGGATTCTTTTCCTAAACCCTAAAGGTACAATCTTTTATTTTGACAATCTAGCCAAGCCTCATGTTTACTTAACCAATCTAAACCCAATATTAGATCGAACTCACAGGAGGGTAATATGTAGAGATCAATAGAGAATGGAAAATTGCTAATATGCAATGAACATTTTCTACATATTAGGTTAATGTTCAAATTTCCTCCTAAAGGATTTGAGACTATCAGACTTGTTTTCACAATTTCAGGTTCTAATTTCAACTTTTTCACTATAGATAGACATGTGAATGAATGAGTGGATCCCAAATCTATTAAGGCATAAACATGATGTGAGTTTAGCTCAACGGTACCTGCAATCACTTCAGGAGACTCTTCATCATCTCTACCACGAATGTGGTAAACTCTAGCAAGTGCTCGAGATTCCTGATGAGTAGTAGCATTAGAATGAGTACCCTTGCCTTTCTTTTGATAACTCGGCTGGGCTGACTTGGCATTCCTATTCCGATTAGATGATGTCGGACTAGGAACTGCAGTGTTTCGAGCTGGCATAGATTCAGGCTTATGAGGACAATCTTTGATGTAGTGATCATTGCCACCACAAGCATAACAGAGATTCGCCTGAAGTCTACACTAACCACGATGTGGTTTCTGACAGAACTGGCAAGGAGGAATCTTTTCAGAATTTCTCGTACTATTAACAAACATAGTCGGTACTGAAGATCTAATCACTGTAGCTGGTTTCGAAGTGTAATTGCTCCTCGGAGCAGCAGTGAAATTACAAGACCCTTCTTTCTGGAATTTAGTCTTCTTAAACTGCCACTGAGACTTGTCGTCTTGTTTCTGCTTTTTGTCAGGTCTATTGCCCCCTTTTCTCTTTTCAGCAGCTTTCATTCTAGCTTCGGTTGCAATAGCCCGATTAACAAGATTCTGGAAATCATTGATTCCCAAAACAATGAAGATTGGACTCAGTTCATCATTCATACCTTCAATGAACATTCTGCATTTATCAGTTTCAGTTTTAATGTATTCGGCACCGTATTTGCAATACTTGCAAAAGTCTGCAACGTACTGCTCAATAGAACGATTGGCCTGTTTGAGGTGCAGGAATCTCTTTCTTCTTTCAGCTAAGTATTGTTCACTGATGTACTTCTTTTTGAACTCTTCAATGAAAAATTCCCAAGTCACCAGTTCAGTTGGAACAGTTAGAATTGTGGTTTCCCACCAATTCATAGCTTCATCAGCTAACAGGGCCACAACACACTCCAATTTATGGTCATCGGAGCACTGTAATTGTCTGGTTACCACCTTGGTGGTGTTTTCAAGCCAGTACTCTGCATCTTCTGGTCTTTCTTCATTTGTACCAGCAAAAGTATAGGCTCGATGCTGAGACAATTTATCTATTGGTGCTCTGCTAGGTGCAGCATGGACAAAAACAATAGGTTGCTCTTGTTTCAGATTTGTCAGAAGTTGATTGAACATCTCCTTCATGCTGAGGAGACATTCCCTTTGGGCAGACTGAACCATAGGATTTTCAGGTGGAGGCTGTTCTGTGTTCTGAACAGGTTCTTTATCGGATTGCTCAACGATCTGAACAGGCTCTTTAGTGATCCGTTTAGTGACTTGAGCAGGCTCTTTAGCAATTTTCTCAGTGATCTGAGCAGGCTCTTTGTTTTTCTCCTTTCTCAGAGTTTCAGTTTGGGCTGGTGGATTATCACCCAATCTCACACTTTCACCTTCGCTCGAAGATTCATGTGAGCTCCCATTCTTTGGGTCCGTCATTTTCTATCATACATTTAAACAACAAGAAGATCAGAAAGCTCAATACAATTATCTCAGTATGCAATTCATGGGTGGCATACCTAAAACAGTGCAGATGTATGCAGACTCGATTAGACTTTTAGGACTTAACCTAAAAAGCTCTGATTACCATTTTATATAACACCCCTCACCCCGGATTAGGGACAAGGAGCGTTATGTTAACATATGATTCAGATTCATATTGTGCAGCGGAAGGGTAACTTTTCGTGTAACATTTTTTTATTCGAATATCATTATAGGATTTTAGCTATCTTAAATTCATTCATTTCACATATACCATGCATAATTCCATATCATAATTCGATTGATAGCTAGGTGGGCCTATCTAATTCAATCATTTATCTTATGATGTATATAACAGAATCTATTTCAATTTCTTGTCACATTCGATTATCACATATACATACTTTATCACATTCATAGATTAATCCCATTAATTTCAATTCATTCGAATACTACACTTAAACATTTTAATTCGATTTCCATATAACCATTTAAGAACAATACTAATTATAATACTAACCGATTCATACATCATATATCATATCCGAATAACATCCAAAGTATTTTCGTTTCCCTTATACAAAATAACTTCCCACGAGGTAACTATAAACGGCTAAACCTATCGGTTTCCTATACAAAAAGTAACAAAAAGAATCATGCCCTAAAACATATACTCGGATGATCTATACCCCAAAATATATACCCCTTAATTACATATCAAAATGGAGGGAAACTACTTATAAAGTGCATACATTATTTAAAGAAGTAATTCATGAACATGACCATCAATGCAAACTGCACTAGCATGCTGACCGTTAATCCACCCATCATGAGCATAACAAAGTTAAAGAAGGGCATACTTAGTCTTCGTGCAAAAAGATATCGGAGGGTAGGTCAACAAACTATAACCTGAAATTTTTGGGAAGGAAGGAAAGGTTCGAGTGGTAAGTACTTCTAGTACTTAGTGAGGAAACCTTAATCTAATTAATTCCCATTTGTTACCAAGTGATCACGCAATAGATTCCACTTTAAAAATTATTCATATATACTTCTATTCCATTCGAATAGTTCAAGCAATCAACACAATTTCACAATCAATTATTAACAATGCTAACATTTGAATAGATCATTTCAATAACCAAGCATTTTACAATCGAACACAAACAAATTAGATACCATTTGTATCCTAATCGAAACATTCTAAAATCATCAATGGTTGTATTTTATTCCAATTGCATACAATTAACATGGATTAATAATCAATTTATCCATTTCATAAATCACTATACATCATTCGAACATCATGCTTCCATTTCATATATTCGAACATTATCAATTTCAGATAAACAAGCAGCAATAAACTGTAGCAGAGAATCAATCAATTTCATAATTTATAATTGACATGATACCATCCAATTCAAAGAAATTCACTAAATCAAGAATTTCAATTTCAAATTTCAATAATTTAATTTCTTATTAATTCAATTCGCATTGCCTTGGATAGTATAGTAAGCTAGGTATTCAAGTCACATATAACTGAAGTGTGAATCAAATTCACCATATAATAGGTACCACGTACCAATTTCATATCATCGTATCACATATCATAATGTCCGCAGACATTAAGCAAGAAGGTACACTTACGTACCACAATATCGTGTACACTAACGTACCGATTTTCTTATCGAGCTCAAGACTCTAGGCTAGCCGTACTACCTGGACAGACTGTACACACCAAGGGCTTTGCTTATTGATCTTTAATTTTAATCACATAATTATTCGATCAAATTTTAGAATTTCTTTATTAATCCTTTCGATTAATTTCTTGAAATATCAATTTCAATGTCACATACTATCACATTTAACATATAATAGATTGCAATACAATTTGCATATCCACAATCAGCATATACATGATTTCAATTTCATATCATATAAGCTCAATTTCACATTTCATAGCTCAATTTCCAATTGAGTTTATCGAACACACATATGTCATGTAAGATCAATAATTGATCACATATCATATCAAGCAATATCATCAAACAATCAATATCAATGTCAAAAGTTCTAATATTCAGCATCTCAATTTTATCCATAATCAATCCAATATATTTCAAATCAGTTTCAAAATCAACATGGCAATTATCAACTTTCAATTCAAGCACATAGATCACAACAACCACATATCACATGCATTCAATCAAATTTCCTTTATTCCTTCTTCCTTTATCAAATTCCAATAATTATTTAGTCCAATTTCATGCTCAATATATATTAAAATCGGTGGGAGCGGCCGGTGATGTGTTTGCCGTCGAGCACAGTGAAGCCTAGAGCAGGAATACATTGGTGCCCACCGATAGAAGGTGTTCTAAAGTTTAACGTGGATGGTGCGGCACGGGGAAAGCCAGGTATGGCGGGATGTGGGGGTGTGTTACGGGATGCGAGGGGGGTGGTGTTGGCTGTTTTTTCGGGACCTTTGGGGTGTATGGAATCGAATGAAGCTGAGGTTTGGGCAATTTGGTATGCGGTTCGTTTGCTGGCCGACTCACGATGGAAGGAGGAGGGATCGTTTATTATCGAATCTGATTCGCGAATAGCTTTATCTTGGGTGCTGCACAAGGAAAAACGACCATAGAGGTCTAGAGGGCTGTTTCGCGAGATTGATTATGCATGTTTACAGCTTCGATGTGTATGTTTTCATCATGCTTTCCGTGAGGCGAATTCTTTCGCCGATGCGTTAGCTAAAGGGGGGGTGGATAGAGTGTCGTGGCTTCATGCTACTGCGGATGATGGGATGATTTTGTAAGGGTTTTATTGGCCAGTATTGGGGTATGTCCTTGTGATTTTCCTCCCATGATGCACTCTTTTTCCTCCAATTTAGGTTAGGGAGGTTTTTTAAGGAGGCATATGGGGGGTTGTATGATTCTCTTCTTCGAATAAAATCATACGCTTATCGATCAAAAAAATATATATTAAAATCAAATTAAGGGTAGTTGAGACTCTAATCTCAACTCTAAGTTCGTTTCACTCACAATTTATCGAGCTAAATCTGAATTTGGAGGCCTTTCGTGCGATCCACGGTCCTTCCAGTTACGTTTTCTTCTTCAATTCTTTCTCCTCTAGGATCTAATACAATTAAGCCAAATAATAGGGAAAATTTCAGAACTTTATTCATCTAATTAAAATCTGAATTTTCTCTTGATTCCAATTTTAGTCCTTATACTAATTCGGTTTCGAATATGGCCAATCTAATTTCACTAATTCATTCTAATTAGTGCTTAAGATTTAAAATTGCTTACTTATTCATGTGAATTGCATTTTTAACAGTCTACTTATCAATTTACCACATTTCTTTTCATCCAATTTTACAAATAAAATTTCTCACTAGTTCTTCAATTTCTCTTATTTATTTTTCACACTGTTTTGACCACTTAACTTAAATTGTTTCCCATTTCCAGCATATAACTCCAAATTAGTCCCTGTTTGTTTCTAAATTCAATTAACATCTTCAAGTTCATCCTATTAAATTTTCAGATAGAAATTCTAAGTAATTTATTTTCACAATTTTTCAAAGTTCACTGTTCAGCAAAGAACACTGCTGGACAAATTTGCATGCCATTCGAATTTAATTTCCAGATTTCACCAAAAGTCTCAAATCTCATGTTTACAATTTTTCTATCAAAATAGACATATAAAATTTTGTTATATCAAAATTTCATCATGAAATTCTACTATTTATTTTCCTACAAATTTCTGAATTTGCATGTTCCTACTAACATGAAATCTGTCCAACTTTGTTATATCATGTTCAAAAGCCTAATATCATTCAATTTTCTTAATGTTTCTCATGTTCTTAAAATTCCCAGCAGCATCTCTCTTAATCTAATCACTTTCATGATTTTATAAAGACACTAAGACCACCAATTCTTCAAGAATTTTCACATATTCGAAAGGTAGAGGGGGAGAGTTACTTACTTTTAATTTTTCCTTGAATTTTCTAGGCCAAGATCTAAGCCATGCATGCCTCTCTTCTTCTTCACCGTGCACTCCTCTACCCTCTCTCAATTTCTTGTGTTTGTAAGTGTGTGTGAATGTATGGTTTTCTTAGTTAGGAGGGTTGAGTAACCGGTTGAGGGAAGGTGAGCATTAATGAGAATTGACACTAAGTCAATGTCTCATGTTAAATGAAAGTCTAATTTGCCCCTAATTCTTCCATCATTTATATTTTAAACAAGGGAAAATCAAGAATTTTCAACTTTAACATGCAACTCTTTTCTTCTACTTTATATTCGGTTTAGTCACTTGGCATATTTGCCGAATTTTCTTAGACTTTTCCTTGGATTCCAATTGAGTCCTTATCGTAGTTATTTTTAATTCAATTATTCAAAATTTATACTCTAATTATTTATTAATTCTCCTATTAATTTCCCAAAACTTCTAGGCTAATATTTGGGATGTTACACGATCCTCACCCTAATCAGATGTTGATCAATTCGGCCTAGACATAGGTACGAGTTTAAGGCGGCTAAAAGAGGACGAACCAAGGTTGTCTTTGCACGATTCACACTGTGACGGGTATCATCTGCAATAGGCAACAACAATATTCTGACTTAGACATAAGCGGGTTCAATATCAAAGCGTTATACCGAGCCTTGAAGGTATGTCGAGTTTGCCACCGAGCCAATTCTCCGTTCCACTGCCGAGGCAGCTAAAGCATCAAAGCAGCCAATCTGCCATCCTCTGCCGAGGCAGCAAAGTCTGGCAGCGCAAAGCATCTTAACCTATTCAACGCAGTTTCACACTAAGGAGCAACATAATCTGACCCAACCTATCACTTGATCTTTTCTTCAAATACTTGTGTTTTATTTACTTTAAATTCTTTCTCAAACTAAACTTACTTGTGCATTTAATTTACTTCGTGCATGAATTACAATTCGAGTAAGCTGTCCAATCCCTGTGGGAGACGATATCTTTTATACTATAACTTGACAAGAGTGTGCACTTGCGCTCCTATTTAGAGAACACCCAAACGCTCTACAAGTTTTTAGCGCCGTTGTCGGGGATTGGCAACAGTAAATTTGTTTTTATATTTATGCACTTTTATTTAAATTTGCATTTAATTTTTAGTTTTATTTTTTCTACTATATTCGAAAAAAAGAATTTTACAGTTTCTTTTGCTAGTGCATGACCGGAGCAAATTCAAAGGGCGAAATCGTTTTCTTTGACGACATCGAACGAAGAGCAAGAGAACTCAAGAAAAAAGTCAAAGCAGCCCTAGGGAAAGCCAAGGAAGAGGGAAAAGCTAAAGCAACAATGGTGAACGACTGATAACTGCATAAATATCCTTGTTTTCATACCTTTTTGCTATAGCATTTGCATGTTCTTGAGTTCATACCATAGCATTTAGACTGCATTTAGGTTGCATTTTCTTCTTCTGGGTGCATATTTATCTTTGCTGGTTGTTGGACCATATCGAGGGGTACTGCTTGGAAGGTTGGTTTTGGTTTTATGGTGCACAGGAAAAGAGTTAAGAGAAAGCCGGTACCGAAAATTGCTATAGCATGATGGAAGTGGACATTGGCCAGCACGTGAGATACACGTGAGCTGCAGAAACATGTGAACATGCAGAAAAGGATGATCTGACATGTGCAGCAACCGGTGCCCGCATGCAGACTGTCTCCCTTGTCCCCTCGTAGCAGACCTTGTCGGTGGATATTCCTTGGGAATATCAAGGCATCTTTAGGGCACCAAACCCTAGAAGCCTCCACTATATAAAGGGGAGAGAAGCTTGGAGCAAAGTGTGGTATTTTTCTGTGTTGCAAAAAGTGAGGCGGAAGAGAGAGAAAAGGAGAGGGAAGTTTCCACCTTCATTTTCTCTAGCTTGGTGTCCTCCATCGTTGAAGCTCCTAGGAGTGGCCTCACCGGCCTCGAGAGAGGCGGTGGGCCTAAGACAGTCGGGCAGTCCATGGCAGAGAGGGAGTTCACCTTTCTTTCTGTCGCTATATAAATTTCTTGCTATATCTTTATATTTGGTGATGTTATCACAATGATACGTTGGATGATATTGCCCTACCACGAACTATTTTAGGTGGCTTGGGTTTGATTGATGATGTTATTTTGAGTACTTTTTAATGCATTCTATGGCTTTTTCAGTGTTTATCGTGATTCTATGCTTTGCTTATGCATTTATCATTTCTTTAAAGTTGTAAGAGCTTAGGGTTGTAAGTGGTTCGAGAGTTAAGCCCTACCTTAAGCGCCTTCGAGAGTTGGTCGTTCTTTAGGTGTATGTTGGGGTTAGTAATCGAGAGAGCTAGCCCTAGAACCCTCATAAGCAATGGAGTGACTGTAGAGAGGCAGACTCTAACCTACCTTAGAGATAAGTGATTGGTTTCAAGGGATAAAAAGGATAGTACGTGAAGGGTAGGGAGTGTTATGAGTTTACACCGAGAGGTATGGCTGTAGCATTTTTGACTCTCAGTTTCCTGGCTAGAGATAGTTTAAGAGCACTCTTAGTAAATCCCGCCTAGCATAGAAGATAGCTGAAAAGCCTTAGTACCGTTAAGAAGCTTGAGTTAGGTTGTCCATCATTCCCAGCCAGTCATTCCGTAGTGAGTTTCGTATATGAAAGGGGACCTGTCTATCATATTGTTATCTCATCTTTCTCTGCACTATTTTGCTTCAGCATTATTATACACCATCTCTTTTACTATAGCATTGTCATCTGCAAAAAGTTCAAGCTTTATTGTTACAACAACCGTGAATACCTCCAATACATGTAGAGACGATACTCACTCATCACTTTATTACTCGTTCGATGTCTATACTTGCACCATTTGCGTAAAATTTATAGTCATTGCACGAACGCAACAACGACCAAGACGACAACCCTGCCAACGATGCCCATATCGGTAGGGATGGGTAGCACGATCTTCCGCCCAGACAACAGCAGCAAGTCCCACTTAGACAACAACCCCCAATTTCACCCAGGCAGTCACAGTATGTTCGAACCACCAGGGACTACTTGGAGCATGACTTCAGGGGATTTGACCCAACTGTTGTAGAGCCTAAAATCGAGGGAGATCATTTTGAGTTAAAGCTCGTGATGTTCAATATGATCAACACCTTGGGGCAATTTGGAGGAACTGCCACAGAAGATGCTCGACAGCCCTTGAGATGATTCCTAGAAATATGCAGAGCTTTCAAGATACATGGACTCCACCAAGACGTGCTAAAGCTGAGGTTATTCCTCTATTCATTGAGAGATAGGGCAAAGCGGTACAAATAGATGCTGGATAACTGTCCGCTTCATGGTTTTCCAGCTTGGACACATGTGTCGATGTTTTAAAATGGGGTGAACTACCCAACTCGAATGATGCTCGATGCGTCCACCAACGAGATAATCCTCGATAGACCACCTGAGAAGGCGCTACAAACCCTGAACAAGATTGCTAAAAACGACTACAAGTTCCCTACAGCCCGCCGCAACGGTATAAGGCGGCCAGTTGTTGTGAATGAGGAAGAGGCCACAAAATCTGTGAATGCCTGCATGGACAAGCTGACCAAGCTGGTGATGAGTATGGCCAGAGGAAAGACATATGAAGCCAAAGTTGTGGAGCCTTTTTGTGATGAGTGTGGGGGCAATCACGACTCCTCTGAATGCAGCGGATCTGCCAACTTCATGGGAACATATGAGAAGAATAGTAGGCCCAACACCAACACTTAAAACCTTGGCTGTAAGAAGCATCTGAACTTCTCTTGGAGTGATCCAAACACAGCTGCCAACCCAAAAGAACCTGTCTAGGCAACCGGTTCAGCAGCAAAAGAATATGAACATTAATTCATTAGAATCTACTTTACATACTTTTATATCCCGTACTAATGACTTTATTGTTCATACTAATAAATTTATTGACAAAATTGAATCTTTCATGTACAGGACTGAAATAAGGATGAATAACCAGGAGGCAGCAATAAAGAATCTGGAGACCCAGTTTGAAAGGTTTGCCCAGATTGTTAACACTAGGCCAATGGGTGGATTACCTAGTGATACTGAAACCACAAAAGGAAAATCCCAAGAGCAATGTAAGGCTATAAAAACTAGAAGTGGGATAACGTTGCAAGAGCCATCAAACCCTACTGCGAGAGAAACATCACTTGCCGATCTAGTTCAAGTCACCAAAAACCCTACCGCGACATCCTCTAAAAAAAGGCTGGTAGATGGCGCTATAAATGACCAGACAGAATCTGAACTAGTTATTGCCCCCTAGAATAAGCTTCTTTTCAAGGTGAAAATTGCAGATACTACACCTTCACCACCCTTCCCACAACGAATGAAAAAACAGAAACAAGACATGTAGTTTAGAAAATTCCTGGATGTTCTGAAGCAAGTAAAAATCAATCTTCCATTGGTGGAGTTGATCGAACAGATGCCCAACTATGCTAAGTTCCTAAAGGATATGGTATCCAGAAGAACGAGAATCGAGGAATTTGAAACCATAGCAGTGACAGAGAAGTGTATGGTTGTGCTGCACAAAAAATTGAAAGCCAAAAAGACAGATCCGGGCAGTTTCATTATACCATGCAGAATCAGCAGCAACCATGCAACAAGAGCCCTGTGCGACTTAGGAGCCATCATCAACCTGATGCCCAAGGCAGTTTTCGACAAGCTAGGTATTGGGCAAGCCAAACCTACCTCCATTATGCTGAAACTTTCTGATCACTCATTCGTACAACCGGAGGGTAAGTTCGAAGACATCTTAGTTCGAGTGGGCAACCTTATTTTTCCTGTAGACTTCCTCATCTTAGACTGTGAGGCCGATGAAAACGCCCCTATCATCCTTGGGTGACCGTTTCTGGCCACGGGCAGAACACTAATTGATGTGGAACATGGGGAGCTAATCATGAGGGTAAACAATCAAAGCATCAAGCTAATTGTGTTACAACCCTCAGTAAAGGAAAAGGAAGGATGCCCGGACGCTCAGACCTCCAAAATCAACACTGATATAGGGAAAGACAAACACTGTCACGGCAGACCAAAGGGCAGACTGAAGGACCCAATAGCACACCACCTTACAGAACAAGAGGACCCCCCAGGAGGGAGAATAGCACATCACCTCAGGAAGTGGTTATGTCTGGGAGATGCACCCCAATGCACTCCTAACATAACTTAGTTAATCTTAATTTTTTTATTTATTTTCTTGTTTTAGGAATAGAATTTGATTTATTGCAATTTATTTTCTTTCTTTTAGGATTAGATTTTAAATTAGTTAAATTTATTCTCTACATTTTTACTTTTCAAAATTTATTATTTAATTATTTTTATTTTTATTTCAGGTTTTAGGAATAAAAGAGTCAGACTAAGAAGAAGGTCCAACAAGGAGCCCGCCCACCATCCCGCCAAGACAGCTGAGGGCGGCCCAGCGTAGAAATCGCATAACGACTAGTTGACCGCTAACGACTAGCTGTCAACGGCTGCAAAATAACGGGTAGAAATCTCGTAACGTGCGTGAAGCAATCTGCCCGTTGGAAATTTAATGCCGCCACGATATCTCTCAGCACCATCTATATAAACCCCACTACTCCCATTCATTTACTTTACTTTCATCTCCTTGTTATCCTATTCTTGAATCCATTGCTCTCTTTCTCATTATCTTCTATTTAGTTTCAGATTACAACAAAAACCCGTCTCATACATGACATCAACATCACAGTCCAAACCCACCTTTCAAAGGTTCTTCTCCAATGAAGATGCAAAACGGTACCGAACTCAGTTTGCAAAGCAAGCAATATGGAAGGAACAAGGGTTCCATTACTCCCAACAGACAGGTGACCTCGGCCTTGAGCCCACCCTGTTCGAGAAAATCCACAGCAAGGATTGGGAGATATTTGCATGACAGTCGGAGGCGGTAAACATCACAATGGTCAGAGAATTCTATGTCCATCACCCCACCCAGAAGTTCTGTTCGTGTTTGTCCGAGGGGAACCTATCAAACTCAACGCTGCCATCATCAACAGCTTCTACGAACTAGAGATGGTTGCAACCCACAGGAAGACTGGAGGCAGTCACTGACGCCTGCCAACTATGACAAAATCAAAGCCCAGCTGTGCTAACTCAACACTCTTAGGTTGGCAGGAAAACATGGGGCTTAGTCCAACACTGTCGACTGCTGCCCGAGCCAATTCTCTGGAACACCTTCATAAAATGGCGTCTACTGCCCACCTCCCACAACTCCACCGTGGACAGGCCACGTCTCGCCCTCATTCACTCCACCATGGTGAACATGCCAATAAATGTTGGGGAAATCATTTGCAGGGAGATCCACAACTGTTTCTGCAAATCAAAGGGCTGGTTGTACTTCCCATCTCTCATCACCGGCTTATGTGCCAACTCCAACGTTCCCTCTGATCCAAATGATGAGATGACAGTCGCCAAGGAGGGCTGGACCAAAAAGGCCTGCCTGCAAATGATGTAAGCCCAAGAGACAGAACCAATCACTCCAAGTCAGTCCTCCGCCGCCCAGCCAGCTAAACTGGTCGCCCCAGACCAGTGAAGTCATTGCCCTGTGGCGCACTCTCATCGACAACAACAAATAGATAGAGCAACAATAATTGACATTCATGAAGTACGTAGGGGAGGTCCAAGAGGATTTTGTCGCCTATCTCCTTCAAATATTTCCCAATGACAGCCCTACCCTGCCCATATTCCCTACAGATCTAGCCACCGCAGCTGAGCCTAGAGAAGGAACACCATTAGAAGCAACTGCCCACCACACCGCCTTCCGCCACCAGATGCCCTCTCCAACACACTACCCATCATACTACGCCACCTCCGCTTCTAACACAGTGGCAAACACTCCCGAGAGGCATCAGCAACATCTCTCCCCAACCTGTACAACAGAAACAATGGCAAACACCTCTACATCCAATGAGGTCGAGCAGCAGACAACAGCGATAGCAACAACAACACCCATGGCAACAGACCCTCCGGTAGAACCAATGGAGGAGACAACCAGGAAGAGGATGTGGCACATCATCTTCACCGAGTCGGAGGACAAGGAGTCAGAATCCGAGCCGGAAAAGAGTGAAGCACCTCGCCCACTCCTAAGAGAGTCCAGCCGCCGTGGACAACAAAAGTATCACCCGCCAAGTCTGCTGCCCAGACATCTTCCAGCCGTCGTCTTGTCATCCAATCTTCATCCTCCTCCTCAGCCGCAAAGACCCAAGCCTCCTCTCAGCCCTCAACCAATTTCTAGAGTTTTTCTTCCTTTTCTTTTCTTTTCTTTATTTAATTTTTTGTTTTTTATGTTTTAATTCTCATAATTGTTTTTATCTTTATGTTTCTAATTTTCTTTTGTATTTTGTGCATTGGGGGCAATGCCCGTCTCGAGTTTGGGGCGGGGGGGGGGGGGTCAACACTCATGTTGTTTAGGAATAACTAGTGTATATTAGGTTGTATAATGTACTTGCCTTAGAAATTAATTGAAGAAAAGAAAAAAAAATTGTTAGAACTTGTGCCTATGATAGGATAGCTGACTCTAAATTTTCGCACCAATTAAAAAGAACTTAAATTTTGAGGAAAGCATGAAGTAAACTTAGAATTTTGCTATTAATGCCAAAATTAAAAATACTATTGTTACTTGCTGAATTTTTAGAATTTCTAATAAACATTGCATGCTTGAATTATTTGTAAAATTCTAACACTGGTTGCAAGAAGCTGCCACGACAGGCAACAAACAGAAACAGAAAGCACTACCCCGGCAGAAAAGAAATTTTTACGATGTCTTTCCATAGAGGTGCCTGAAACCGGCTCTAGGAAGAATCATGTGCAAGGACACTCCACTGCTATCAAAGTCCATGAATCTGAAAATCCTTGAAGTGACAGACAAATTAGCATGAGTGAATGAAAGTCTTCACGGGATGACTCTACTCAAAGGGTTCGGGGTTTTGTAGTTTTCTCCTATCTTAATTTCAAACCTAGAGAGTAGTTGTGATGAGCTAAAGCCCTTACTGCCATGATTAAATAAATGTGCTTAAATATGCTGCCTCGGTAGTACCCTTATATACCATGACAACATTCTTGTTTACTTAACATATTCTTCATATTCAACATGTACACATTTTCTGCACACACTGCACTGGCATTGTAGTTTAATTTTGAGGTAATTTATGCTCTTCCCCTATCACTAATATAATGTAGATGCCACGGCCTTGAGGTGTTAAATCAAGTTTAAAACATGTTTTTCTTTCTGATTAGTTTTAAGGGCAAGTATGTTTAGACAAGCAATAGTTTGAGTTTGGGGGTGTGTAAAGTGCTCATAAGTACTATATTATGTACTCATTCCATCTCATATTATTTCTATTCTTAAGTACATTTTAGGCATGTTTAGGTTCATGCATTGCATATTTATAGTATTCTGTACTTTTCCATGATTTTATTAAATATCTTTAGTTTGGTAAGGAAAATATATTGTTTTAGTTTAGTTTGCATTTCAGGGCTAGAAGCTGTTAGAAGGAGAGAAGAGCCGAGGAGCTGATGTTGAGGCAGCAGACCAATGAGCTATACTGATGCAGTTCCAAGTAGAGAAAGCCGCTGCCGAGTACCTACCGCCGCCATACCCGCCGCCTAGGGCAGCAATCTGAGGAATTGGAGAATTGGAGTGCGATCTGTAGAGCAAAAAATCATGATTCCAACGATGCCATCCACTCAATTTTCTGACGCCTGGAGCAATGGACAGAGACGCCGATGGAGGAAATCACGATTACTTGCGGTGCAAGGCAACGAGAAGAAGTCCACATTCAACTCAAAGAAGTCAGAATTAAAGGTTGCATTTAATGCAAAAGCTACTTTGAAGACTTCTACTCCAAGGAGGACTTGTCCTAGCTAATGCCTATATATACTTGACATATTTTGTAATTCAAGACAACTTAGGTTTTCCCTTAGGCATAGTTTAGGTTTTCTTGCCGCCATTATGTTCTAAATTCTATTTTGGGTTTGGGTTATGTTGTAAACTAGTGTGAGAATGGTTGTTTAGGAATTAAGTTTGTTTTTGCAATAAAACTTCAAGGTTTGCTTATTCCATGCTCTTCATAGTTTTCAATTAAGTTCGAAAGATTAGTTGTCAACTATCTATTTGTTCGGTATCGAGAGAGTCGAACTCATGAAAGGGATAAGTACGATCCTCATCCTAGTCGGGTGTTGATCAATTCGGCCTAGACATAGGTACAAGTTTAAGGCGGCTAAAAGTGGACGAACCAAGAGAGATCATCTATAATAGGCAACAACATTATTCTGACTTAGACAAAAGCGAGATCAATATCGAATGGTTTCGCTGAGCCTTGAAGGTCTACCGAGTTTATCGCCGAGCCAATTCTCCGTTCCACTGCCGAGGCATCGAAAGCGTCAAAGCAACCAATCTGCCATCCTCCGCTGAGGCAACAAAGTCTGGCAGCGCAAATCATCGTAACTTATTCAACACAGTTTCACACTAGGGAGCTACATAATCTGACCCAACTTATCACCCTGATCTTTTCTTTAAATACTTGTGTTTTATTTACTTTAAATTCTTTCTCAAACTAAACTTACTTGTGCATTTAATTTACTTCGTGCAGGAATTACAATTTGAGTAAGCTATCCAATCCCTTTGGGAGACGATATCTTTTATACTACAACTTGACAAGAGTGTGCACTTGCGCTCCTATCTAGAGAACACAAAAACGCTCTACATGTTCTGATGCAGGATGGGAAGGTAGTGGCTTAAGCGTCCTGACAATTGAAACCGCATGAGTGTGCTATCCTACCCATGATCTGGAGCTTGGTGTTGTGATCTTTGCTCTTAAAATCTGGAGACATTATCTCTACTAAGAGAAGTGTTATATCTACACAAACCATAAGAGTCTGAAATATCTCCTTACCCAGAAGGAGCTTAATCTGAGACAACGTCGTTGGTTAGAACTTCTCAAGGACTATGACTGCGAGATTGAGTATCATCCAGGCAAGGCTAATGTTGTTTCTGACGCCTTGAGTCGTAACGCCATTTTAGATTTGAGATCTCTGTTTACTCAGATGAGTTTGTATGATAATGGCAGTCTTTTGGCAGAACTTCGGGTTATTCCTACTCTGATTTCTGATAGTCGAGCTGATCAGCCTAGTGATTCGTTTTTGATGCACCGTATGAGAGAGGTTGAAGATGGTACATCTCAGGATTTTTCTATCGATTCGGATGGTGTTTCGTGTTTCCGAGGTCGATATTGTATTCTGAGGAATTTTCGGTTGAAATAGGTTATTCTCCGTGAGGCCCATGACAACCTTTATTCTATGCATCCTTGTGGGGACAAGATGTATAAGAATCTTTGTGAGAGGTACTGTTTGAAAGGTCTCAAGTGTGATGTTGTCAGATTTGTATCTAAGTGTTTGACATGTTAGAAGGTCAAGGCAGAGCATCAGCATCCGTCTGGATTACTTCAGCATATTGAGATTCCTCAGTGAAAGTGAAAGCGTGTGACTATGGACTTTTTTGGTGGACTTCCTTTGGCTCCGTCAACGAAGGACTCTATCTAGGTTATTGTTGCTCGCCTGGCTAAGTTTACGCACTTCATTCCTATTCGAGTTGATTGTTCTTTGAACAAGTTGGCTCGACTCTATATTTCTGAGATTGTTCGACTTCATGGGGTACCGTTGTTTATTATATCTAACAAAGATATGAGGTTTATAGTGAAATTTTGGAATTCTCTCCATATTGCTCTGGGTACTCAGTTAAACTTCAGTACATCCTATCATCCGTAGACTAATGGTCAGTCCGAGCGCGTGATTCAGATTCTTGAGGATATGTTGAGAGGTTGTGTTCTTGATTACAGAGGCGGTTGGGAGGATTTCTTGCCACTTGGATAGTTCGCATACAATAATAGTTATCAGGCTAGTATTAAGATGACACCGTATGAGGCTCTCTATGGGCGTAAGTGTCATACGCCTATTGGCTGCACTGAGCTTAATGAGCACAGATTGTTGGGACCCAAGATTGTTCTTGAGGCTGAGCAGACTGTTAGATTGATTCGGGATCAACTTAAGGCTGCTTTTGATAGACATAAGTCTTATACTGATTTGAGACGTCGGGATATTAAGTATGATGTGGGAGATGAGGTTTTCTTGAAAGTATCTCCGTGGAGGAAGGTACTTCGTTTTGGTCAGAAAGGCAAACTGAGTCCTCGTTTCATTAGCCCTTATCGGATTATTCGTCGAGTTGGACCAGTTGCCTATCAGCTTGAGTTACCAGCAGAGCTTCAGCATATTCATGATGTCTTTCACGTCTCTATGTTGAGACGTTATAATGCTGATTCATCACATGTTATGCATGTGGAGGAAATTGAGATCCGTCCTAACTTACGTTTTGAGGAAGAGCCTGTCGAGATTCTTGCTCAGGACGAGAAGGTTCTTAGGAGGAAGACCATTAAGATGGTCAAGGTCTTGTGGCGCGGTCATAGTCATGAGGAGGCTACATGGGAGCCCAAGGTCATTGTCAGAGCTCAATATCCATATCTTTTTGGTCCAGGTAAATTTTGAGGCAGAAATTTCTTTTAAAGGGAGGAGAGTTGTAACACCCCAAAATTTTCCCCAAATTAAAAACCCTAATTTTCTTAAATCCCTAATTCAGAACCCTAATAATTGGGAAAATTGTTTTGAAAACCTAATTGATCTAAGGATTATATTGAGGTAATTTAGATTTTGGTGACTATTTTGAAAGGCGACTATGTTAGGGACCCTTAGAGTGTAATTTACCCATTTCGTTGGGTATAAATTTATTCTTTTCATCCCTAAAGGATTTTCGGTTTCCATTTCTCTCATTTTGCAGTCATATCTCCCTCTTCCTCAATTTCTCAAATAACCAACCGCCAACGTTTCATTTTCTGTTTACACTCCGACTAAGGGGTTTTCGGCGTCCGTTCGTCTGTTTGCTCAGAAACGGTTCAAAACCCTTTGAAACACGCGTGCCATCGTTCTCACCACCCTCCCTCTTTGAATTTGGCTTGGGTAAGCATCATAAGCTCGTAGATGTGTTGTTTTGGTCAGAAAATGACCATTAGGGTCATCGAAGAGTGGTTTCTGGCGAGTCACCGTCTTAGTGTTGTTGGTCTGGCTACCACTATCGAGGGTTACCAAACCCTAGGTTTCAGTTTGCTAAGGGAATTAGAGTCTCGGGCTTTTGTATGAGGTTGGGTTGAACCCAAACCAGTGAGGGCTTGAACCGGATCGAACCAGATATGTTGACCAAACTAGTCCAGTGTGCCGAACCAAACCGAGTCAGTATAGAACCAGACCGAGTCTGTTGAACCGAATCGGTTAACCCAAACCTTTGATTAACCGTTGACTTTTTTAGTCAAAGTCAAGTTTACATTTTTTGACGTCTTGATTCCAAATCCGCTGCCCGTTTTCCTAAATTTGAACCCAAAATATTGTTTTACTATTTACATTTAATTGTATTTAGTATTTTGAGGAATTGTGTATATCAGAATCTGATTTGACTTGTG
This sequence comes from Hibiscus tridactylites, assembly GCA_958450335.1. NCBI lineage: Eukaryota > Viridiplantae > Streptophyta > Magnoliopsida > Malvales > Malvaceae > Hibiscus > Hibiscus tridactylites. Next base: position 10,649,914 of record OY288290.1, read on the forward strand.
CTTATGTTCAGGTGACGTTGATTCAGACACTGAGATCTTACCTCCTCCTCCACCTGGTCGACCTCCTGTAGCTCAGCCTGCGAGTTCCACGCGTACATGTATTGGTTTAGCTTATGTACATTAGATTTGTGGTATAGTAGTGAAATCTGATTTAGTTTTACCCTTGTAGGTATCGATTCTATTCAGCCCGTTACTAGATCTGAGTGTGGGAGAGGTCATCATCGATGTTGAGCTTTTAGTTGTCTGAGGTGTGTTCTCTTCTGGTGCTACATATTCTGTGCCTTATGTTTGTATGAGATCAGCATGTGTTATGACTTTTGATGTGATGTCTATGTCTTGTGACTTATGTCATGATCTATCTGACTAATGTTTTGTGACATGCTTGTATGATGACAAGCCTTGCATCATACATCGGAATCAGAATAATGAATTAATATCAGAATATTGAACATGGATATTCGAAAATAAACAAGTATGCAATCATATATAGAAATCGGATCATCATGACATATCATATGGGTTGGGAAATGTACAGGGAAGATTAGTGGTTTCACCCTTCGGGTTGAATTCCACTTCGGACTTGGTGAAGATGTTGAGAGTGGTTCTGGGGAACCTTACTCTTCGGACAGTGATGTAGTTTGGGTGCACTACATTGTATCATGTGCATCATGTTCTATATGTTGTGTATCAGAATGTATGTATGAGTTTGAGCATATTGTTGGATTATTCTTGTGATTGTTTGCTTTGGCACTTAGAGACACAATGAGCTTTATAGCTGACCCCCTTAGTTTCTATTTTAGATACTCAGACTTAGGCTACGGTACTTGGAGGACGTCATTTATCAGACTTATTACGTATTATCAGTATGGACTATTTCTGATTTATAGACTTTATTTTATCGTTGGTTTTATACGTAATTTCGGACTCGGACACTTTTATTTGGGGATTTATTGTTTTTAACATGCATGACTATTTCTGAATATTTCATTAACTTTTCAAGTTACTATTATACGACTACGTTTTATATAATTGGAATATTTCTGTATTTAATTAATTTTTTAATAAATAATGTTAACATTAAAATTTTAAACCAAATGAGGTTTCTTGAGGGACAAGTTTCAAACATGACTTCCCAGATTCGGCCTATTTCTTCTAGGTCAGATTTAGGGGGTTACATTTTACGCCCTATTGCCAACAAATAATCATTCACGCCGAGAGTCTACAAGTTTTTGGCGCCGTTGCCGGTGATTGGAACAAATTTTATTGTTTTTAGGTTTTTACTTGTTTTGTTTTTGTTTTTATTATATTTTTGTTTTCATTAGTGTATGATCAGGAAACGTGCTGAGAGGGAAGTTAGACCATTAGACCTTGAGATTGAACGTACTTTACGTAGATTGAGAAAGAAGATTCGAGAGATGAATCACGAAAATCAAGGAAACATAGGAGTAAATGGTGTTAAAAACAATCAATAGAATCAACCAGGCAATAAGGGAATACCATTAAACAATAATAATGTCGTCAACAATGCCGAAGAAGAGAGATCCATTCGAGAGCAATCAGCACATGACATCACATGCTTAATGCCAGGAGTCATTGGCAATGAGGTAAATGCATCAAATTTCGAACTCAAATCTATAATGATATCAACTCTTTTGAATGTAGGACAGTTCGATGGAGCATTGACTACAGATCCAAGACAACATTTAAAGCAATTCATGGAGATATGCCAATTATTTCAGCAACCAAGAGTCTCTGAGGATACTGTGAAGCTAAAACAATTTAATTTTTCTTTCAGAGATAGTGCGAAGACTTGGCTCAATTCCTTGCCACCTGGCTCAGTCACTTCATGGGCAGATCTATGCCAAAAGTTTCTAACACCATTTTAGCCACTGACGCTCACTGCTAAGCTACATGGTGAGATCATTACCTTCAGGAAAGACGAGGAAAGATTTAAAGACTTGTTGAGGAGGTGTCCTATGCATGTGTTTCCAAATTGGACCCAGATACAAACATTCTACAACGAATTGAACACATAGACAAGGATTGTTGTTGATGCTTTAGCAGCCGGATCATTGACGTAGCCATTGCGGCTTGTATGTCGTTAGGCAGAACTTGTCGTTCTGGCAAGGGACTCATCTCACTAGCCGTTGGCGTCTATTTGTCGTATGGGCAGGGGAATGTGGTGTAGGGTGTCGGCCTGACTCTTCCTTTATTTCTTGATCTCCTTCCTAAAAATATAAAATGAATAACATCAAATTAAAATAAAACCTTATTCCTAAACAAAAATGAAAGATGTAGAAAATAAAATTAAAGCAAAAATAAAATAAAAAAATACTAAAGGAGTGCATATGGATGCATATCCTTATCCCTCTCAACATGGGTTCCAATGTATTGCTTTTGTTTCTGCCTATTGTTCTTGTATCCTTGATCATAATGTTCTTTTTGTCTCTGTATCTCCAAGTTCTATCATCATACTGCAGCGGCGGTTACCCAGACAATGGCCAGAGTTTCTGCTGAGGCAATGTTGAAATTCCTTACCGAGGCAATGTGGTTGTATGTCGATGTCTGACTCAGTTACGACCTGGATTTCCTGACATTCTTCTAGATCATCAGCATGTTTCATTGTATTTAGTACATTGAGTTTCACGTGCTGGTCGTTTACTCTCATTGTTAGGTGTCCCTTTTCGACATCAATCAGGGTTCTCCCGGTAGCTAAGAATGGTCTCTCTAGGATGATTGGCACGTTCTCATCTACATTGCAATCCAAAATAAGGAAGTCAGTAGGGAAAATAAATTTATCAACTTTTACCAATATGTCCTCAATTTTCCCTTCTGGTTGCACAGAGGATCTATCGGCAAGCTGCAACATTACGGTGGTAGGTCTGGCCTTTCTGATTCCCAATTTCTGGAAGACTTACTTAGGCATCAAGTTTATGCTTGCTCCTAAATCATACATTGCTCTCCTGATATAGTGATTTTCAATTGCACATGGTATGATAAAACTGACGGGGTCCTAAAGCTTGGGTGGTGTCCGATTGTGTAGCATCGCCATACATTCTTCTGTCACGGCAACCATTTTAAAATCCCCAATCCTATTTCGTTTCGAGACAATGTCCTTACGGAACTTGGCATAATTTAGGATCTTCTTGATCATTTCTACCAAGGGCAGGCTGATGTGTACATGGTTCAAGATGTCTAGGAACTTCATGAATTGGTACTCTTGCTTCTGCTTTTTCAGCATTTGTGGGAACGGTGGTGGGGGTCGAAAGTATTCGATCCGTTCCTTATATGGAAATCTGATCTGGGGTATGGTGTCTGATTGTTCAGCTGCGTTTTGGTTTTCCTTAGTATCTTTCTCAGGCTCTGCCGCGGCAGTATGGTCAAGCTCTACTAAGGCATCAGGGTCAGGCAATGTCGAGGCAATGTTGTCAGGCCTTGCAGGGACAATTGATTGCTTTGATTTGGTCTTCTCTTTTTTATTAGCCCGTGGTTGCTTGAGCTGTTTGCCACTCGTTGTACTAATTGCATTGCATTGTTCATGAGTTGCTCCCTTGGTGACTCTTGTATCGCTTGGCAACCCTTCCATTGGTCTGGTGTTCAGGATCTGGCCAAATTTCCCCACTTGGGTCTCTAGGGACTTCGGGGTTGCTTCATGGTTTTGCATCCTCATCTCAGTCCTGTCCATGAAAGCTTCAGTTTTCTTTATAAATCTATCATTACTAGCCATATAAGCACTAGTTTGAGACATGAAAGCATTTAAGGATTGTTCCAAGGGATTGGTTGGCATTTGCTACTGCTGAGTCATTTGTTGCCGCGACATGTTCTGTTGGAATCCCTGTGCTGGAGCATTTTGATCGTTCTTATTCAGGGCATTGTTAGGGTTGCTCCATGAGAAGTTGGGATGTTTTCTCCAGGCCGAGTTGTAGGCGTTGGACATTGCATTGTTGTTTCAGTTGTAGTTTCCAACATAAAAGCTCGACTCTAGATTCTGTGGAAATTTAGAAGAAACATGGTTACCCCCATAGTTTTCACAAAATAAATCCATTACCTTGACCTCTTGGTGATTATTTTGATTTTGCATGTTCATGACCAACTTGGTCAAGGTGGCTATTTGGGTTGAAATCGAGTCTGAGGACTCTATTTCGTTTATTGTGGGTTGGCGTCTGATTCTTCCTCTTCTGGCTGTTGGGAATTGATAGTCATTTTTAACCATCCTATTAAGGATCTCCATTGCTTCCTCCGATTGCTTGTCTAGGAGTATGCCATTTGCCGAGGCATCAAGCATCATTGTAACACCCCAATTTTGGGCTTAGGAGTTTTGGGATTCGGACCGGTTCGGTCGGAGTGCGGTTTGAATATATAAAGGTGAATTTAGGAAAGCCTAGTTCGGGTTGCATTAAAAATATGGAAAAATGTTCTAAAATCCTCTTTTATCATATATAAGAGTGTGGTGAAATCAATTTTACAAAATGAGGTTTGGAAGAGTGACATTTTGGGTTAGTGACCAAAATGTAATTTTTGAAAACTGGGTGACTGTTTTAAAAAGGGATTGAAACTTTGAATCTTTAAGGAGCTATTTACCCAATAGGAGTTTCTCCAGATTTTTCCTAAATATTAAATGTTTAATTAATGGTTTTTAAATAAAACTAAAAGGGAGGGAAGATATTTTGGTATTTCCAACTAACTTTCCATATTTTCCATTTTCATTTTCTCTCATCTTTTTCTCTCAAACCAAACACCATTCTCCAGAACTATTCCCTCTGATTTTGTCACCTAAATAACACATTTCAATTCTCTTTTGATCTTCAATTATCTCTTCAACAAAACCTTTGCATTTGCTAAGTGGATTTTCAAGAATTTGGTTCCAAAAAGGGAGAAAACTCAAGTTTGGAGGTAAGAACGTCCTTCTCCTCTAAACTCTCAGTTCTTTACTGAAATTCCTAAGTTCTCAATCCTTGATTTATGTTTTATTAAAGGTTTTACAATTGAACTCTTCATTTTGGCTTTAAAGTGCAAGATTTGGTTGATTTTGATAAAAATTCGTATGATCTGTTTGGGCAGTGTTTTGAGGTGTCCTTTTGATGTTAAATGAATGTTAAATTGATGAGTAATTGAGGTTTAATCAATGCAATCCCGAATAGGTTGATTTTCCTAAGTTTTGCTTGAGTTTTTGTTGGTTTTTGGAGTGATCTTGATGATCTGTTATAGCTGGAGGTATAAGGACGTGTTTGGGATCATTTTGAATGTTAATTGATGTTTGTAAATGGTTAGAAGTGATGGATCTTGGCTGGGTTAAGTTTTGGAAGTGTTTGGAGGTGATTTCGGTTGTGTTTGGTAGCCGAAATGTTGGTTTTGCTAAGAGCAGAGAGTTTAGGTGTGTTGCTGGTGTTTTTAATGCATGATGATGCATTAATCCTCTGTTGTTGTGTGCTTGAAACAGGGGAGATTGATCCGTGAGCATTAGAAGTGGTGTGGAAGGCTTCGGATGCTTGGAAGGCTTGTTGGCTAGCCTTGTTTTGTGTATCGGTGAGTGAAGTTGGGTTTTCAGCTTTAAAACCAAGGTTTGAAGGTTTTGGGTGCTTAGTTTAAGTCTAAACAACTTAGCTAAGCTCAAGAGTAAGTAAATGGAATTTCTCTCATGGTTTGTGTTATGAAATGGTTTTTGAAGCACTTGTGATTTTTGGATGCAATGCATGTGATTTGCATGTTTTAAATTCTGTTTTGAAAGCATATTTTAGCATGGTTTAATGCTGGTTTTGAAAGCCATGTGTGATGGATGCTCAAGGTAAGAGATCCTTGGTTTTGTACATTGGAATTGTGGAATTGATGCATAGTGTTGCATGTTGTTTAATGGCTTTGTGTAATGCTTCAAGAACAGTGGATTGATGATGGTAAATGTTGGTTTTAGCATTTGGGTTATGCTTGTAAAACATTGGATTAATGTGGTAAGATGGTTATATTGGCAAGTGCTGTAAGTGGTTCTTGGTTACTTAAATCGGATATAGTTAGCCGGCTATAGGATTGGGTGCACCGTGAATAAAGTCGCCTTGGATGTGGAGTGGTTAAGTGTGAACCGGTAACTCCATCCAAGTACACTAACGAGATGGTTAAGAACACCATGGTGGTTAAAATTCCATGGGTGGGTCTTGTGTTAAGGTCATAATGGTGGTTGAAATTCCATTTGAGGACCTTGTGTAAGCAAAGGTTATAATGGTGGTTAAAATTCCATTTGAGGACCTTGTGCTTGTTAAGATCACAATGGTGGTGTAAAGTCCATGTGTGGATCTTGTGAAGTTTGTCTCGGGTCTCGTTAGTGATGTTATACAACTACCAATGGTTGATGCTAAGGTTATATGGTGGTTAAAATTCCATATGGGGACCTTGTGCATGTTAAGGTCATATGGTGGTTAAAATTCCATGTGAGGATCTTGTGAGTGTTAAGGTTATATGGTGGTTAAAATTCCATATGAGAACCTTGTGAATGTTAAGGCCATATGGTGGTTAAAATTCCATATGAGGGCCTTGTGTATGGTAAGGTCAAATGGTGGTTAAAATTCCATTTGGGGACCTTGAGATTGGTAGTGTGTATGAAGCGTGGGGACAACGCTTGTGATCCGCGTATCCGATTGGTTGTTGAGTCGAAAAGTTGTTATGGTTTATCACTTGGAAGCCAATATAATGTTCTTGAATATAACGAAGCATGAGATGCTTGAAATGATGCATGGTTGCGTGAGAAGGGTGTAATGTTCTATAAATGCATGTTTTACTTGTTAGCTTGAACAAGTGTTTTTTTTATCTTTTGAGAATGATGCATGTGTGCATGGAGTCTCTTTAATGCATTGAAGTCGTGTGAAGGCTTGTTAAAAAGGGCATGTGATGCAAGTGAATTTTAAAGGTTTCTTGCTTTGAAATGATTTTCAAGAATGAGAAAAGTATGATGTGAAGTGGAAATGTCTTCCAAGGATCTTGTATTTAATCTTGCATATGATGTTCATGCATGGATTGGTTAAATAGATGGTTTTGCAAGTTTGTGCTTTGAAAAGGATTACTTAGCTTTCTAAGCTAAGGGTTGATTTTCATGTTTGAGAAATGCATGATGTTAAGCATGTTGTTGAAAAGGGTTTTCAAACATTGCTTTGGTTTATCGATTCGAGTTGCTTTTAAAAAGTGGTTTTTATGTCTCGCTGCATTGATGGTGTTTCGGTTTTGAGCTTTCCTCACTAAGCATTATGTGCTTACGCTCCTTTTTGTCCATCAATGCAGATATTTGAAGTTGGAACAGCGAGAAGCAAGGGATTCAAGGGGAACTCCACTTGAGATGTATGTCTCGGTTAATAGCTATAGATAATAAAGGCAATGGGGGAGGAATCTCTTATGTTGATGTTTAATGGGATTGTGTATGTTGGACAAGATTGGTTTATGTTGTTGATAATGTTGGAACATGTAATTGACCTTTATGAGGTGGTTTTGGTATATTGATGCTTGAATGGTTTGCTAAGTAGGAAGCATGCCTATAGAATTGGGGATTTTCATAATTGATGTCATGTTGATGATTGGTTGATGCAATTATGTTCCTTGTTTGTTGAATGACATGCTGGTAAAGTTTGGTTGCATTTAGAGCATGTTTGATGGGTCAATTGTATGATAAACCAGCAATTTTTCTGCAATCTGGGCAACCTGTTTCGGAACAGGTGTTACCGTATCGGAACGGAGGCCTGAAATGGCCTGGGCGTTCCGAAACGGAAGGCACTGTTCCAGAACGGATTGGCCACTGCCAGGCCCTGTTTCGGTACCAGTTTCGGAACGGTCCCGCGTTTCGGAACGGGTCTTCCCTGTTCTGAAACACTCGACCGTTGGGCCCTGATTTTGATGGTTAAATGTTTTGAAACCTTTGCGTTTTGGTCCTGAACCTTGTTGTTGCAATTGGATGAGTTTGAGATGTTCGTTTGAGCTGAAATTTGGCAGTGAAGCATGAAACATGACTAATTTCATATTGGTAACTTTAATTTGAGTTAAGTCCTTATAATTTTCAGAATTTACAATTTGGTCCCTAAAGTTGTAATTTGTGCAATTGAGTCCTTGAATGATCTGCGATTGTTATGATCTTTGAGTATGTTGTTCTTGTGAACATGCCTAGGGTTAATGTGCATCTAGATAAGTTTAAAAAGAAAAAAAAGGTCGTTAATCAAGGTTGACTTTCGGGTTGACTTTGGTTTTCCCCGTGTAAACTTCTTAATTCGGTTCAACCGTCTGGGCCGGGTTAAGGGGGTTACATTTGGTGGTATCAGAGCTGAGTTGCGAATGCTTTGGGAAGTGGTAAGTTGTTGTAAAAAGGTGTTTGATGGTTATTCTGATGTGTTGTTGAAAGTTGGTTAGAATGCGTGTTTTTAAGTGAATTGTTGATGTTTTTAAGCATGCTTTTTGGTTAAGAATCTTCTTTGAGCTCATGTGGATTTGTGCTGATGTTTTGCTGGTGTTATGAGTTGATTTTATGATTGGTGAAAGTGTAATGGGTAGGTTATGTTGATGTTATGCTGTTGCGAGTGGATGTTGTTTGATGAAAGAATGATCGAATATGTTGCTTGATATGCTCGATGTTGTGATAACCATGTTTTATTGACTGTTATGTCATGTAAAAGGGGAGGATTCGGGATACCCATTGCCTTATTATTATAGCTATTGTGTTATTTTGGAGTTGGAGTTTGAATCCTTGCTTAAAGCTGGTCTAATTGATTTGTTTGTTTTATTGTGATTGTTTGCTGTTAATAGCATGATGAAATCGATGAAAGAATGGCATTTAGGTGAGATGGTTGCTACTTTAGGGCAGGTTGTTAAGGCGTGGAATTCACCTTTTAATGGAGGTGTTTTGTTTCGGTCTTCTGTGCCTGGTGTTGAGGTAGTGAGGCAGGAGGAAGAAGTTGGTTCTGTGGTGAAAAGTTCATCACCTATTGTTCACGAGGTGTTGGGAACATCTCTGGCTGTGGCGAAAGTGAGGCCTATAGATGTGTTGGCTGTGGGATGTGCGGGTTTGTCGAAACATCGGTTACATGATTTGGGAGTTGTGGAGTATCATGGTTCGACGCCTGAGACGTTTGAGGCTTGGTTAGCCAGTGTAGTTCTGATTTTGGACCAGGAAGGTTGTGACTATGCCTGTAAGCTGGGAAGTGTTGTCTCATTGATGCTGGAGGACGCTTGTGCCTGGTGGACATCTGTGGCGGTGGCATCGCACATCCACGACATTGATTGGGACTTCTTTGTGTCTGCCTTTTATGAAAGGTATCTTGGAGAGAAATTCCCAATGGTTAAGCAACGTGAGAGTGTGGTTCCTGTTTATGAAGGTGAGAAAAGTTTAAGCGAGGGAGTTGTGAATACTGACCTCGGGAACGGTCAGCGTAAGAGGCTACGTGATGGGAGGTTTTGCTTGAATCAAAGTCTGAGTGGTAGTGCAAAGCTGGGGCAAGTGCTGCTTGATCAGGGAGTGGAAGCTCAGTTACCGGTGTGTGACCGTTGTGGAAGGCGCCATGTGGGAGGTTGTTGGGGCGCAGGTGCTTGTTGGAACTGTGGTTCTAAGGAGCATGTGAAGCGAGATTGTCCTCAAGTGGTGAAATCAGCTTCAGTGGTAGCAGAAGGGTTTCTGAAGGGTCGTGGGCACGGCCGGGACAAAGTTCGAAGGTGGCAGAAAGAGCAGAGGGTTGTGGGGAGCTTGGAGAGTGGAATCTGCTGGAATTGTGGGTTGGTTGGTCATATGAGACGTAATTGTTTGAAGTTGGCTCGGGGTAGCCAGGGTTCTTTACCGCGGGGAGAAGGTGATGACCTTAGTGTGTTAGCTGGTGCTACAGTGGTGCGGCTGGAGAATGATGGTTCTGCGAGGAAGAGAGCTCGTCTGTTGAAGCTCCGGGATGGTGATGTGTTTTCAGGTAACCTTGTTAAGTAACCCTTGCCTAGTTATCTTAGTTTGGTTTCAATTGGTCTTTCCTTGCGTAGTAGGTGTGGTTTCGTTGCTAGCATGTTTGGGGTAGTAGTTGTTGTTGTTTTAGAAACAACTTTAGTGTGAAGAGGGTATTAGTGAGTATCTTGTGGATAAAGGGTTATTAGAGTGTTAGAGTTGGTCAAGTTGGAAGTGAAATAGGAGGCTGTTCTTAGACGGATTCTGAGGATGTTATTGGTGGGTGTGAACCGACATTCATGCACAGTTAAATCATTTGTTATATGGTATATTATATATGTACTGGTCCATGCATACATGTGGTATGACATTAGAGGTTTTGCATACATGTACATCAGGCATTGATAGGGCATATTGGTGACCATGCATACGAACGTTCACACTCGCTAATGACTAATCGAGTCTGTTAGTGTTGTGATAGGGTTAGGTTGGATGATGAGTTTTTAGAAGTTGTTTTGGTGCTGGGTGAATGTTAGAAGTTGTGGAGGGTATTAAGCGAGCTGTTAGTAATAGTGAGTGCGGTGTAACATGTTGGTAGAAAGAAAGTGTTTGGCGCTTAATGAGCTTAGCGGTATGGTGGTAAGGAGGTTACCGATTGAAGTTAGAATCGGTCAGGTGGTTTTGAATAGCTAGTAGAAGTGGTAGTTCCTTGGTGTTAAGTGATGTTGCAGGTTAGTGGATGTGTTTCCAGAGTGCTGAGGTAACTTGGCATTGATGTTGTGTTGAAGGTTGTAGAAAAGGGTTAGCCTGGGAGAATAGAAGTTTTGTAATCTTAATAGGTATGTGTGTGTAGAATGGGCGGTGTCCTGGTAAGGCTAGTGTTGTAGTCAAAGCTTGAAGTGGTTGGCTGGTTGTGAATAAGTAAATTCTTTCTGAAGTCAGCTGGTGGTGTGTGGAACGGCTGGCGGAGTCAAGGTTGGGGTTTTTGTGACGTGATTATTGGATGATGAGTGAGCAGTCCTGGTGAGTCGTTATGGTAAAGATAGCGGTGGATGTGAAGTAAGGTCAGCAATACGTTGAGAGGTTTGGGTAAGCAGTTGTTGCTTAAGAATTTTTGCTTGTTGTGAAAATCTCTGAAAGAGGTTGAGTAGTTTTTGCAAGGAGTTTTGGAAGCAGTGAAGGTTGTAGGTCACATGGTGGCTGAACTGGATTGGTTGGTGTCACCGTGTGTACGAGTCTTGGGAGTTATGAGTTAAGGTGGTGTATGCTGTGAAAGTGTGGAGGTTCTTCAGGTTGTTGTTGGGGCTATGTGCAGTCCGGAAGTGTGAAAGGTTAAGATGTGGTAAACATTTGAGTGTTCTGGAATTCGTGAGCAATAAGTGGTGGTGTTGAGTTTGGTGGAGTTTTTGTCTGGAGAGTGTTCGGTGGTGGTTAGGTCTCCTGTGTTGCTTTGTGGGTTGTTTTGAGAAGTTTGGTTGTGCTCTTTCCGCCGATTGAAATTTCGAGGACGAAATTTCCTAAGAGGGGGAGAGTTGTAACACCCCAATTTTGGGCTTAGGAGTTTTGGGATTCGGACCGGTTCGGTCGGAGTGCGGTTCGAATATATAAAGGTGAATTTAGGAAAGCCTAGTTCGGGTTGCATTAAAAATATGGAAAATGTTCTAAAATCCTCTTTTATCATATATAAGAGTGTGGTGAAATCAATTTTACAAAATGAGGTTTGGAAGAGTGACATTTTGGGTTAGTGACCAAAATGTAATTTTTGAAAACTGGGTGACTGTTTTAAAAAGGGATTGAAACTTTGAATCTTTAAGGAGCTATTTACCCAATAGGAGTTTCTCCAGATTTTTCCTAAATATTAAATGTTTAATTAATGGTTTTTAAATAAAACTAAAAGGGAGGGAAGATATTTTGGTATTTCCAACTAACTTTCCATATTTTCCATTTTCATTTTCTCTCATCTTTTTCTCTCAAACCAAACACCTTTCTCCAGAACTTTTCCCTCTGATTTTGTCACCTAAATAACACATTTCAATTCTCTTTTGATCTTCAATTATCTCTTCAACAAAACCTTTGCATTTGCTAAGTGGATTTTCAAGAATTTGGTTCCAAAAAGGGAGAAAACTCAAGTTTGGAGGTAAGAACGTCCTTCTCCTCTAAACTCTCAGTTCTTTACTGAAATTCCTAAGTTCTCAATCCTTGATTTATGTTTTATTAAAGGTTTTACAATTGAGCTCTTGATTTTGGCTTTAAAGTGCAAGATTTTGTTGATTTTGATGAAAATTCGTATGATCTGTTTGGGCAGTGTTTTGAGGTGTCCTTTTGATGTTAAATGAATGTTAAATTGATGAGTAATTGAGGTTTAATCAATGCAATCCCGAATAGGTTGATTTTCCTAAGTTTTGCTTGAGTTTTTGTTGGTTTTTGGAGTGATCTTGATGATCTGTTATAGCTGGAGGTATAAGGACGTGTTTGGGATCATTTTGAATGTTAATTGATGTTTGTAAATGGTTAGAAGTGATGGATCTTGGCTGGGTTAAGTTTTGGAAGTGTTTGGAGGTGATTTCGGTTGTGTTTGGTAGCCGAAATGTTGGTTTTGCTAAGAGCAGAGAGTTTAGGTGTGTTGCTGGTGTTTTTAATGCATGATGATGCATTAATCCTCTGTTGTTGTGTGCTTGAAACAGGGGAGATTGATCCGTGAGCATTAGAAGTGGTGTGGAAGGCTTCGGATGCTAGGAAGGCTTGTTGGCTAGCCTTGTTTTGTGTATCGGTGAGTGAAGTTGGATTTTCAGCTTTAAAACCAAGGTTTGAAGGTTTTGGGAGCTTAGTTTAAGTCTAAACAACTTAGCTAAGCTCAAGAGTAAGTAAATGGAATTTCTCTCATGGTTTGTGTTATGAAATGGTTTTTGAAGCACTTGTGATTTTTGGATGCAATGCATGTGATTTGCATGTTTTAAATTCTGTTTTGAAAGCATATTTTAGCATGGTTTAATGCTGGTTTTGAAAGCCATGTGTGATGGATGCTCAAGGTAAGAGATCCTTGGTTTTGTACATTGGAATTGTGGAATTGATGCATAGTGTTGCATGTTGTTTAATGGCTTTGTGTAATCCTTCAAGAACAGTGGATTGATGATGGTAAATGTTGGTTTTAGCATTTGGGTTATGCTTGTAAAACATTGGATTAATGTGGTAAGATGGTTATATTGGCAAGTGATGTAAGTGGTTCTTGGTTACTTAAATCGGATATAGTTAGCCTGCTATAGGATTGGGTGCACCGTGAATAAAGTTGCCTTGGATGTGGAGTGGTTAAGTGTGAACCGGTAACTCCATCCAAGTACACTAACGAGATGGTTAAGAACACCATGGTGGTTAAAATTCCATGGGTGGGTCTTGTGTTAAGGTCATAATGGTGGTTGAAATTCCATTTGAGGACCTTGTGTAAGCAAAGGTTATAATGGTGGTTAAAATTCCATTTGAGGACCTTGTGCTTGTTAAGATCACAATGGTGGTGTAAAGTCCATGTGTGGATCTTGTGAAGTTTGTCCCGGGTCTCTTTAGTGATGTTATACAACTACCAATGGTTGATGCTAAGGTTATATGGTGGTTAAAATTCCATATGGGGACCTTGTGCATGTTAAGGTCATATGGTGGTTAAAATTCCATGTGAGGATCTTGTGAGTGTTAAGGTTATATGGTGGTTAAAATTCCATATGAGAACCTTGTGAATGTTAAGGCCATATGGTGGTTAAAATTCCATATGAGGGCCTTGTGTATGGTAAGGTCAAATGGTGGTTAAAATTCCATTTGGGGACCTTGAGATTGGTAGTGTGTATGAAGCGTGGGGACAACGCTTGTGATCCGCGTATCCGATTGGTTGTTGAGTCGAAAAGTGGTTATGGTTTATCACTTGGAAGCCAATATAATGTTCTTGAATATAACGAAGCATGAGATGCTTGAAATGATGCATGGTTGCGTGAGAAGGGTGTAATGTTCTATAAATGCATGTTTTACTTGTTAGCTTGAACAAGTGTTTTTTTTATCTTTTGAGAATGGTGCATGTGTGCATGGAGTCTCTTTAATGCATTGAAGTCGTGTGAAGGCTTGTTAAAAAGGGCATGTGATGCAAGTGAATTTTAAAGGTTTCTTGCTTTGAAATGATTTTCAAGAATGAGAAAAGTATGATGTGAAGTGGAAATGTCTTCCAAGGATCTTGTATTTAATCTTGCATATGATGTTCATGCATGGATTGGTTAAATAGATGGTTTTGCAAGTTTGTGCTTTGAAAAGGATTACTTAGCTTTCTAAGCTAAGGGTTGATTTTCATGTTTGAGAAATGCATGATGTTAAGCATGTTGTTGAAAAGGGTTTTCAAACATTGCTTTGGTTTATCGATTCGAGTTGCTTTTAAAAAGTGGTTTTTATGTCTCGCTGCATTGATGGTGTTTCGGTTTTGAGCTTTCCTCACTAAGCATTATGTGCTTACGCTCCTTTTTGTCCATCAATGCAGATATTTGAAGTTGGAACAGCGAGAAGCAAGGGATTCAAGGGGAACTCCACTTGAGATGTATGTCTCGGTTAATAGCTATAGATAATAAAGGCAATGGGGGAGGAATCTCTTATGTTGATGTTTAATGGGATTGTGTATGTTGGACAAGATTGGTTTATATTGTTGATAATGTTGGAACATGTAATTGGCCTTTATGAGGCGGTTTTGGTATATTGATGCTTGAATGGTTTGCTAAGTAGGAAGCATGCCTATAGAATTGGGGATTTTCATAATTGATGCCATGTTGATGATTGGTTGATGCAATTATGTTCCTTGTTTGTTGAATGACATGCTGGTAAAGTTTGGTTGTATTTGGAGCATGTTTGATGGGTCAATTGTATGATAAACCAGCAATTTTTCTGCAATCTGGGCAACCTTTTTCGGAACAGGTGTTACCGTATCGGAACGGGGGCCTGAAATGGCCTGGGCGTTCCGAAACGGAAGGCACTGTTCCGGAACGGATTGGCCACTGCCAGGCCCTGTTTCGATACCAGTTTCGGAACGGTCCCGCATTTCGGAACGGGTCTTCCCTGTTCCGAAACACTCGACCGTTGGGCCCTGATTTTGATGGTTAAATGTTTTGAAACCTTTGCGTTTTGGTCCTGAACCTTGTTGTTGCAATTGGATGAGTTTGAGATGTTCGTTTGAGCTGAAATTTGGCAGTGAAGCATGAAACATGACTAATTTCATATTGGTAACTTTAATTTGAGTTAAGTCCTTATAATTTTCAGAATTTACAATTTGGTCCCTAAAGTTGTAATTTGTGCAATTGAGTCCCTGAATGATCTGCGATTGTTATGATTTTTGAGTATGCTGTTCTTGTGAACATGCCTAGGGTTAATGTGCATCTAGATAAGTTTAAAAAGAAAAAAAGGGTCGTTAATCAAGGTTGACTTTTGGGTTGACTTTGGTTTTCCCCGTGTAAACTTCTTAATTCGGTTCAACCGTCTGGGCCGGGTTAAGGGGGTTACAATCATCCTTGTTGGCGTGTTTACAACATTGTAGAACATTATCACCTGTGTCAACAATGGGAATCCGTGTAAGGGGCATTTATGTAACAACTCTTTGTATCACTCCCAAGCTTCGTACATGGATTCATCATCAGCATGCCGAAAAGAAGTAATTTCGTTACGCAATTTATCAATTAAATTTGTAGGATTAAAACGAGCAAGGAAATCACGAAATAAGCCATTCTAAGATCCTATTAACCCTGCTGAAATGCTATTTAACCAGGTTTTTGCCCTATCCCTTAGTGAATAGGGAAACAATTTCAGCCTTAAAATATCCTCAGGGACTCCCTATATTTTGAATGAATTGCAAATCTGCAGGAAGGATTTGAGGTGTTGTCTAGCATCTTCAGTCGCTGAGCCGCCAAATTGTCCCATAGTATTGATCATGTTGAACATTACGAGCTTTAGTTCAAAGTGGGCATCTTCTATTTTAGGTGTGACAACTCCTGGATTCAGTCCGTTCAGATCTTCTTCTAGGTAGTCTCGGACAGTTGGGTTTCATACTAGAGCAAATCATAGTGGCGGGTTTTCTCCATCTCATGCCGCGACATTCTAATCGTCGTCGGCAATCCGATTGTCATCGGCATTATGTGACATCTCTTCTCTTATCCTTTATTTGAGTCTTTGGCCACTACGATCGATTTTAAGATCAAGGTCGTAGAATGGATACTTTGGGTTCGCCCTGGTCATACACCAATGCAAAACCAAAGTTGATTAGCGATGGAAAAACTAAAAGTAAAAAGTGCAAGAAAATAAAATTAAAAGTCGTTATTGCCAATCCTCGGCAACGACGCCAAAAACTTGTTGCGTGTGTAAAGTTCCTCGCAATTGTGCAAGTGTACACGTCTCAAGTAACAAAGTGATAAGGATTGAGTATCGTCTCCATAGGGATTGGTGAAACCTTCAATGTTATCGTCTTGCACTGAAACAGGAAATAAAAGTAAAGAACACAAGTAAATATTAGGTTTTTGGAGTAATCTAAATAACAAAAAATAATATAAGCCAGTAATTAAAAGTTGAGTAATCAAGATGAGAGAATGAGCCAGATTATATTGTGTCGTAGTGTGGAAACCAATTGGACTGTCTCAGTCTTTGAATGCAACGAACACCAAATCGCCTCGGCAAAGACCAAAGTCACTGCCGTGACGACGAGTTAAGCAACTGCCTCAGCAATCCCTTGCTTGGACGGTAGCAAACAACGTCAAGGTTCGGCAAAGCGTTCTTCAATGGCTCCTCCTTATCCCTAAGTCGAAACCGTGCTGATGTGTAGGCCTTGATAATACCTCCCAACGTGAACCAAGGATGAACACCAACCAATCTTACGCTTCTTTTAGCCGTTGAAACTCGAACTTATCCCTATGCTAAGTTAGTTTTACTAATTGGGATGAAAACCATGCTTATCCGTTTCATGAGTCTATCTCTCCCGATATTAGACAAATAGATAGTTAACGAGATCTTCTACCAATTCACTCGAAAACAAGATAAAGAACCAAGAATAAGCAAACCTTGAACTAAAATTGCATTAAAAAAACTTAAACAAAATCCAATCGTTTTCTCACAACCTAAAACCTAAAAAGAAATTAGAACATAATGACAATGAAAGATCGCTACAAATTCTCTCAAAAGCTCGATGATTCTCTAGATCTAAGGTTAGTCTTCATGGTCGGCCTTGGCATTGTATTTATAGAGAAGGTTTAGGTCAAGTCCTTCTTGAAGAGGAAGTTAATTTAGAATTAAACACATTAAAAGAAAAGGTCTTCTTTTAAAGTATTATATCTTTCTTCCTTAAAATCCTCCCGTTGGCGTGGAATCTTCTCTTGACCTTCCTTCGGTGTTTTCATGGTCTTCTCGAAGTTCGGTCTTCATACAAAGTGCGTAGAAAAATGCAACTTTTTATGCTCTTCAAAATGCGCTCCACTTTGCATGTTTTCTCCATTGTCGAGTGTGGCAGGTCATTGTCGCGTTAGTGGCTTGCCTCAGAACCAGTCTATTTGTCTTTTCGCTCAGCAAGGTTCTATCCCATGGTTCGGCTTTCTTCAGTAGAAATTGTCTTCCACAGCTAGCTTGATCTGGACCTTCAAGTGATGATTCTGCTCCGCTTCTCTCTTTCCTTCATTGCCGCGGCTGTGGATGCCCGGGCAGTGAGTGACAAATCTGCATTCGCACCAAACACGCACATAAGTAGTATAATTTTCACCAAATAAACTAAATATAAGGATCAAGCATAATAAAGATGAGATCAATGTGATTGATACATGGAGGGCTACAATGTGATTCGAATGGGAGTAGATTTAGCAATAATTGTCATAGAAAAAAGGTGAAATAATAGTACTTTTACACACTTAACAGCATGCACAAGATTATTTTGGAGGAATATCAAGGCAAGACTATTGAAGGCCAAAGGAGGCTGAACCCGAGCATGAAAGAAGTTGTAAAAAAGAGATTATCAAATGGCTTGATGCCGAAATAATTTATCATATATCCTATAGCTCTTGGGTTAGCCCGGTGCAATGTGTGCCAAAGAAGGGTGGCATGATTGTTGTCCAGAATAGCAAAGATGAGTTGATCCCCTTCTGAACAATCACATGATGGAGAGTGTGCATGGATTATAGGAGGCTGAATAAAGTCACGAGGAAGGACCACTTCCCATTGCCTTTCATCGATCAGATGTTAAGCAAAATGGCAGGTAAAGCTTTCTATTGCTTTTTAGACGGTTATTCAGGTTATAATCAGATTGCAATAGCCCCCGAAAACCAAGAAAAGACCATATTCACCAGTCCATATAGGACATTTGCCTTTGTTAAGTGTGCAAAAGTCCTATATTTATGCCCTAGTTTAGCTCAATTATTGTTGTTCTTAAGTTTAGTTTAGTTGAATTTATTAGGTAAACATACACAAAACTGCATAGATTAGATATTTTGCCTTATTTGATGCACTTAATTGTTTTTATCTAAAAGATATTGTTCATGTGCGTTTTCTTCATGTGCGCAGGTACCCGCCCAGGCAGACGCCACCGAGGCAGTAGAGAGGACAGAAGAGGAGAATTTGGAAACTGAAGGAGGAAGCTGTTGGACCATTCTGAGAGCTGATCGAGGGGGAGAGAACAGGAATGAAGAGTTGTGCCAACCCCTGCACACCAACCCACACCTCTGCCGAGGCAGTCAACAGTATGCCACCGAGGCAGCAACTCAAGGAAGAGTGGAAATATGCAAATTGGTATGCGATAGAAAGAGCTCATCAAGCCCGATTTTTAGAGACCACTTGCACGCGCATTGGAGCCCAACAGACAAAGAAAAGCCAAGGTCAAAGTCAAGTTGGAAAAAGTCAAACGGGAATCTTGGAAGATTTAATGATCTTTTAATGAGTTGTAATTGTATTCTGATTAGTATTCCTACCCTAAACTGACTTAAGCCTAGTCTCCTCACCTATATATGTGTAATCAACTTGAAGGACAGAACACAATTGAGATTTGAGAGAAAGTTCTTCTTCTCAAGACCCTAGTGCCGTCAACACCCATCATGCTCTAAACCTGTGGAGAAAGGTGAACTCCAAAAGGTTGTCACAATCCCTGTGGAGACGATATCTTAAATACTATAACTCGGCATCGTGTATACTTGCACGCTAATTGCGCACCACTTTTGCACGCAACAAGTTTTTGGCGCTGTTGTCGGGGATTGGCGTACAACATTTTGTTTTTATTTTTCTGTACTTTTTATTTTTCCGTTTAACCTCCTGGTTTTCTTTGGTTTATGACCAGAGCAAATCAAATACCACCCTTGCGAGAATACGATCTAGAGCCTGAACATACTGCATGTAGATTAAGACAAGCAAACAAAGAACCCATGGTTGATCCAGTAGACAACCAGAACCTACCACCAGCAGTTAACAGTGCCGTGGCGAACAATGGTAGGCAACCTTCTGCCGCTCAGCAGCTTGTTCGTGACTACTTGTAGGAAGATCTCAGAAGGCTGAACTCTAGCGTGATTGATCTAGAAATATAAGCGGACCACTTTGAACTCAAATCGGTCATGTTTAACATGTTGAATACACTTGGACAGTTTGGAGGACCCGCCACTGAAGATGTCCGCCAGCATATGAAATCCTTCTTGGATATCTGCAAATCCTTTAAGATCCATGGAGTTCATCCTGACGTGCTGCGGCTCAAATTATTTCCCTATTCACCGAGGGATAGGGCAAAAACTTGGTTCAATAGCCTACCATTGGAATCCATTGAATCTTGGACAGAACTATGCCGAGATTTCTTAGCTCGATTTAATCCTGTCAATTTGACTAATAAATTGCGGACTGGCATCACTACTTTTCGGCATGCAGATGATGAACCAATGTACGAGGCATGGGAGAGATATTGCGAGATGCTGAATAAATTCCCTTCCCATGGATTTCCAAAATGGACACTAGTATCCATATTCTACAACGGTGTAAACACGCCAACAAGGATGATGCTGGATTCCTCTGCCAATGGTACATTACTCGATAAGGAGCCCGCCAAAGATGAATACCAGTTCCCTAATGCCCGTCGAGGCGGCATAAGGAGGCAGGCCACAACAAACGAGCTAGGAACCTTAGATGTAGTTGTAGCACAAATAGCTCGATTGACAAAGATGGTAGAAGCTATGCAAGGGCAGAACAATACACAGCGGGTTAAATCCATTGAGGCCTTTGGCGACCAATGTGGGGGAGACCATGACTCATCCGAGTGCCCAACAGGGAACCGAAACCAACTGCTTTTTGGGGAACTACAATAGGAACAACCCTACATCGAACAACTACAATCCTGGCTAGAAGAGGCACCCTAACTTCTCATGGAGTAACCCCAACAATGCTCTAAATCCTACTATTCAGACAAATCAATCGCAAGGATTCCAGTAGACTATGTCGCGGCAGCAGCCTCCGCAGCAGCAACAGGCAACACCCAGTGCTTTAGAGCAGACTCAGAATGCCTTCATGACTCAGACAGGTACCTATATGTCCAACATGAATTTATTTGTTAAGAAAACTGAAGCTTTCATGGACAGGACTGAGATGAGAATGCAGAATCATGAGGCAACTTTAAAATCACTGGAAACACAAGTGGGACAATTTGCACAAGTCTTGAACACCAGACCTATGGGAGGGTTTCCCAACGACACTGAAGTCGTGAGGAAGACCACTTATAAGCAGTTCAAGGCCATAAAATCAGTTGCCCAGAGAGAAGCAAGAAAGCCCACCGTGGCAGACCCAGAAATATCTGCCACGGCAGACCCCATTAATTCTACCAAAAAATGAGAGGTACATGCACAACCACCTGTTCCACATCAGCTGAAACACCAAAAGCAGGACCATCAGTTTAAAAGGTTTTTGGATATTCTCAAGCAAGTGCATATCAACATACCCCTGGTGGAAGCCATACAACAAATGCCAAACTATACCAAATATCTGAAAGACA
The DNA here is from genome assembly GCA_958450335.1 of Hibiscus tridactylites. Taxonomy (NCBI): domain Eukaryota; kingdom Viridiplantae; phylum Streptophyta; class Magnoliopsida; order Malvales; family Malvaceae; genus Hibiscus; species Hibiscus tridactylites. Next base: position 10,670,802 of record OY288290.1, read on the forward strand.
TGGTTTCAAAACAGAAAAGAATCAAGGGATTTGAAACGATAGCCATGACAAAAGAGTGCATGGCCCTGTTGCACAGTAAAACACCGCCCAAGCAGAGAGACCCAGCCAGCTTCCTCATTCCATGCCCTATTAGGAATCACTACGAGTGGAAAGCCTTATGCGACCTTGGGGCAAGCATCAATGTAATGCCCAAGTCAGTGTTTGAAAAGCTGGAAATTGGGAAAGCTAGACCCACCACTGTCATGCTCCAGTTAGTTGATCACTCTTACGTGCAACCAGAAGAAAAAATTGAAGACATCCTAGTAAGAGTGGACAATCTTATTTTTCCAGTTGATTTCTCAATTTTGGACTGTGAAGCAGATGACAAAGCACCCATCATCCTGGAAAGACTATTCTTAGCCACGAGCAAAAATCTAATAGATATGGAGAATGGGGAGCTTACTATGAGGGTGGATAACCAGAAAATTAAATTAAATGTCTTGCAACCTGTGAAAAAGGCTGATGACAAAGAAGAATGTCAGGACATTCATGAAGACGTCACACCCAGCACATAGCTAGAGCACTCCAGCCATAGCCGCCAGGGCGTGCAACCTGGCAGTGACAATAATCAAGAGAAACACAGAGACCCACCCTGGCAGAGGGTGAAGCAGCTGTTGCAACAACCCAGGAAGTGGTTATGCTGGGAAATGCAGCCAGATGCAGTCCCAACATAACTTAAATTTTCTTTTCTTTTATTTTTATGTTTTAGGATTCAGATTGTAATTTCTTGCATTTTTTCAGTTCTTAGGAAATAGATTTAATTTTAGTAATTGTTTATTCTACAATAATTTTTATTTCAGTTTTTTTAGGAGAGACAATATCCCAAGAGAAGGGAAAAGAAGAAAGCCCAAATCCATCAACCGCTCCAGCCCACCCGCCAAGTCTGCTGCGGCAAACAGACGTTTCTTCCCGCCAGAACTAGCCGTTCGCAGACACACGTTCCGTGTAACGCCCCGGTTTTGGGCTTGGTAGTTTTGGGCGTTGACCGGTTTGGTCAAAGTGCTGTTCGAATCTAAAGAGGTGAAATTAGGAAAGCCTAGTTCGGGTTGCATTAAAAATATGGAAAAATGTTCTAAAATCATCTTTTAATATAATTAAGTGAACTGTGAAATCAATTTTGGAAAATGAGTTTTGGAAGGGTGACATTTTGGCTAGTGACCAAAATGTAATTTTTGAAAGTTTGGTGACTGTTTTCGAAAGGGTTGAAACTTTGAATCTTTAAGGAGCTATTATTCCAAAAGTAGTTTCTCCAGATTTTTCTAAGATATTTTGAGAATTATTCTGATTTTAAAACATATTAAAAGTGGAGGGAAAGCCATTTTTGGCTATTTTGGATAACTAACTTTTCCATTTTCTTTCTCTCATTTTCTCTCAACCCAAACACTTTTCCTCCAGAGAATTTGATCTTATTTTCTCACCTAAATTCCTCCTTTCAACTCTCTTTTGATTCCTAATCATCATATCTACAAAACATCATCATTTGCCACTTGTTTCATCAAGGTTTTTGATTCCAAAAAAGGAGAAACTCAAGTTTGGAGGTAAGAACGTCCTTCTCCTCTAAACTATCAGTTCTTTACTGAAATTCCTAAGTTTTCAATCCTTAATTGATGTTTTATTAAAGGCTTTTAAGATGTGATTTGGATCTTGGCTTATAATGCAAGATTTGGTGATTTTTGATGATTTTCGTTTGATCTGTTAAATCTGTGATTTGAGATGTGTTTTTGATGTTAAATGAACACTAAATTGATAAGGAATTGAGCTTTGATCAATGCAATCCCGGATAGGTTGAGTTTCCTAAGTTTAACTTGTGTTTCTAGGTTGTTTTTGAGGTGATCTTGTGGATCTGATGTTGCTGGAGGTATAAGGATGTTAATAGGTTGTTTTTAGATGTTATATGATGTTGAAAGATGTTTTGTGTTGATGGTTTATGGCTGGGCTTTGTTGAGAAGAGGTTTGGATGCATTTTCGGTTGTGTTTGGTGGCCGAAAATGGTGTGTGGATGAGAGCAGCGAGTTTAGGTGCTTTCATTGAAGCTATTAATGCATGGTGATGCATTAATCCTCTGCTTTGATGTGTTAAAACAGGGGAGGCATCTTTGGATCCAAGAATTGTTGATCCGGAAGCTTGAATTGGTGCTATGGCTTGAGGCGAAGTGGAATCGGTGAGTGGAAAATGGTTTTCGGCTTTGAAATCAATGTCTTGGGAGCTTAGTTTAAGTCTAAACAACTTTGCTAAGCTCAAGTGTAAGTTTTCGAAAAGTACTCTCTAGTGGTGGCCATGATTTTGTTGTGATGCAATGTGGTTTATTGCATGTTTTAATTACTGTTTTGAAAGCATGATTTAGCATGGTTTTTGCTGTTGTTATAAGCCATATGTTGAAGGAAGCTCAAGGTAAGAGTTCCTTGTTTTTGTACATTGATAAAATGTGGTTTGATGCTTTTAAATGCATGATGAATATGGCTTGGTTTAATGCTTTAAAACAGTGGATAAATTGATGATAATGATGTATATTGGCAAGTGATGTTTTGAAAAGGTTAAGGTCACTAAGGTGGTTAAAAGTCCTTGAGTGAGCCTTGTTTACTTAAGAACATCAAGGTGGTTAAAAGTCCTTGGATGGTTCTTGTATGGACACAAAGGTGGTTAAAAGTCCTTGTGTGATCCTTTCCATGGTGTTTAAAAGTCCATGGGGCCAAGGTGTTTAAAAGTCCTTGGGGCCAAGGTGTTTAAAAGTCCTTGGGGTGATACTTGATGTGGACACAAAGGTGGTTAAAAGTCCTTGTGTGGTCCTCTTCCATGGTGTTTAAAAGTCCATGGGCCAAGGTGTTTAAAAGTCCTTGGGGCCAAGGTGTTTAAAAGTCCTTGGGGCCAAGGTGTTTAAAAGTCCTTGGGGTGAAAGTTGATGAACTTGTTTTCAAAGAAATGGAACTTATCACTTGTTGCCAATATGACATGTTATGATATGAAGCATGTGTTGCTTGTTTTAAGTATGCTTTTGAGCATGTGCAATTGATGATTTGAAGCATGATTTATAAATGTTTTATAAATGCATTATTGAATGGTTTTATTGAGCATTCCTCACTAAGCTTTTGCTTACGCTCTCTTTCGTTTTCTAAATCAATAATGCAGAACATTAGGAGGATTTGAGGGCAGAAAGGAAGGCAAGCAATCAAGTGGTGATTAAGCTCAAAGTATGGAAGGTTTTCCTAAGTTCATTTAGCTTTTGGTAATTTGGCAATGGGGGACCTATGTGTATGTTTTGGGAGAGGTTTTGAACTCCCTAAGTATGTTGAATGTTGATGAGAATGTTGGTTTTAGTGTTTGGCCTATATATGCTTGAATTTGAAGTTTATGCTTGAATGGCTTGCTTGTGTAGGAAGCATGCCTATAGATTTGGGGCTTTTCACATGTGATGTTGTTTTGATGAATTGTTGATGCAAGTATGTCTTATATATGTTGAATTGCATGCTGGTAAAGTTTGGTAGCATTTGGAGCATGATTGGACGTTTAATTGCATGTTTAAGAGTGCAATTTGGGCAAATCTGTGCTAGGCGTTTCGGAACAGAGCCACCCGTTTCGGAACAGGTGCCTTAAACAAACCTAGGCGTCCGAAACGGGAGGGACCGTTCCGAAACGGTTTGGCTACTGCCAGCCCTTGTTGCGGTACGCGTTGCGGAATAGCCCCGCGTTTCGAAATGGGCTCTGCCTGTTTCGGAACGGGTGACCGTTAGGGGCTGACATTGGCAGTTATATGTTTTGAATTGTTTGCGTTTTGGTCCCGAATCTTGTTTGTGCAATTGATTGAGTTTGGGAAGTCCTTTTGAGCTGAGTTTTCACAGTGGAGCATGAAACTGGATTAATTTCAAGTTGGTAACTTTAATTTGGGTTAAGTCCTCATATTTATCAGAAATTACAATTTGGTCCCTAAAGTTGTAATTTGTTCAATTGGGTCCCTGTTTGATCTCTGATGTTTGTGATCTTTGAGTATGATGTTTGTGTGATCATAATTAGGGCTAATGTGCATCTAGACAAGATTAAAAAGAAAAAAAAGGGTCGTTAATCAAGGTTGACTTTCGGGTTGACTTTGGTTTTCCCCGTGTGACTTTTTTAATTCGGGTCAACCGTCTAGGCCGGGTTAAGGGGGTTACATTTGGTGGTATCAGAGCTGAGTTCTCGAGTAATTGGGAATGTTTGTATGCATGATTGAAGTATGTATGCCTTGTATGCTTGTTGTTTGAAAGCATGTTTAGTGGCTTGTGATTTGGATGTAATTGAGATGTATGTTGTGTTGTAGCATGATGTGGGTACCCATTGCCAAATAAAAGCTAAAGAAATGATGATGATTTTGAAAGAAATTGAGCTTGAATACTTGGATTGCTTACCTTGCTGGGCCTGACTTTGTTTTATTTGTATTGATATTGCATGGTAAAAGTATGGCACCACGTAGAGAGTTAAGGAGTAGCGTGAGAGCTACGACCCCGGATGGGAATGAGAACGAAGAGAATGCGGGTAGTGTTGTGTTACCTCCTCCTCCACCTGGTGGTGGTAGTGCGGAGAGAGAAAGAGCTGGAGCTGCAGCAGCTGGTGCTGGAGCTGCTGGACCAGAGGTTGGTCAGGGGCAAGCTATGCCTGATATGTCTGTGTTGGTACAAGCTATTGCGGGTGCTTTTCGAGCAGCAGTAGCTGGAGCTCAAGGAGCTGGGAATCAGGGAGATGCTGGAGTTAGACTACCTTTGGAGCGTCTGCGCAGTCTTGGTGGGACTGAATTCAGGGGTATGTCTGCTGAGAGTTCTGAGGCTTGGCTAGAGAGTACCAAGCGAATCTTGGGTCAGATGAGTTGCACTGATGTGCAAAAGTTGGGCTGTGTTGTGTCCTTGCTGCGGGACGATGCATATACGTGGTGGACGATCACAATCTCTGGGATGGTTGAAGCTGATGTGACTTGGACATTCTTTCAGAATGTGTTCAAGCGGAGATATCTTGGTGTGAGATATCTTGATGAGAAGAAACGTGAGTTCATGACTCTTACCCAGGGGAGTATGACAGTGGCTGAGTATGAGGTGCAGTTTGTGCGACTCAGTCAGTATGCACCTGAGCTTATTCCTGATGAACGGGAGAGGTGCGAAAGGTTTCGTTATGGTCTTATAACGGAAGTGAAGATGTATGTGCTGGCCACCGAGTATGATGATTTTGATGTGTTGGTGGGCCGAGCTAAGGACATAGAGATGAATCTGAGTTTGGCTGCGAAAGGTGCTGGAGCAAGTTCTGGTAAGAGAGCTGCTGAGTATAGTTCCGGAGGTGGACGGAACAAGAGGGGACGTGATCAGAGGTATCAGTCCTCAGCTAAGAGAGGTGGTGGTGCACCTGCTAGGGGTGGCAATGCTAAAGCTGACCCTAGTGCTTGTTGGATCTGTGGTTCACGTGGTCACATGAAGCGTGACTGTCCTCGTGCTGTGAGGGAGGTGCAAGCTCCTGTTGCGGCAGCTGGTTATGGATGCTAGAATTGTGGTTCTGCAGACCACTTGAGGCGAGATTGTCCGAGGTTGGTTGGTGATCAGATGGGTGCACTTGCTGTTGCTGCACCGCAGAGAGGTCGTGGGCGCGGTCGTGGTAATTTCCAGAGGCGTGAGGAAGGTGGTCGTGGAGTAGCCCATGTTGTGGCTATTCAGCCTGAAGGTGGAGGTCAAGCGAGGGTGTATGCTCAGCGTGAGGGAAGGAATGATGCAGATGTGATTGCAGGTACCTTTACTTTGCAATCCTTGCCATTGCTTTCTTTGATTGATTCTGGATCTACGCATTCGTACATTTTGCGTGAGCATGCTGAATTGCTTGGTTTGCCTGTTGAGTCTTTGGATGTCGGTGTTCGTGTCACTAGTTCTTTTGGTGAAACTGTTGTGACTCGAAAGCTTTATAGAAGGTGTCCTTTGGTTGTTCAAGAGCATGTTTTTCATGTTGATCTTATGGAGTTGCCCTTTTATGGTTTTGATGTGATCCTTGGTATGGATTGGCTTGCTGAGCATCGTGCTGTTGTGGATTGTGAAAATAAGCGTGTTTCGCTTAAGCTTGCGGATGATTATGAAGTGGTTGTGGTTGGTGAGAATGTGAAGTTTCTTGCCAATGTTGTTTCTACCTTGGAGGCGAGCAGGATGCTGAGGCAAGGTTGCGAAGCTTATCTAGCTTTTGTGATGAATCCTAGCTCTAAGGAGTTGAGGGTGCAAGATATCAGAGTTGTGAAGGAGTTTCCTGGTGTTTTTCCTGAAGAGTTGCCTGGTTTACCTCCTAATCGCGAGGTGGAGTTATGAATTGAGCTGTATAAGAATACAACTCCTGTGTCCATTACTCCCTATAGAATGGCACCTAAGGAGCTGAAGGAGCTGAAGACGCAGTTGCAAGAGCTGCTTGATCGTGGTTTCATCCGACCGAGTGTGTCACCTTGGGGAGCACCAGTCTTGTTTGTGAAGAAGAAGGATGGCACTATGAGGATGTGAATTGATTACCGTCAGCTGAACAAGTTGACTATCAAGAATCGGTATCCTTTGCCGAGGATTGATGATCTCTTTGATCAATTTCGGGGAGCTGCTGTGTTCTCTAAGATTGACTTGAGGTCAGGATATTATCAGTTGAAGGTGAAGGATGTGGATGTGCCTAAGACAGCTTTCAGGACAAGGTATGGGCATTATGAGTTCCTTGTGATGCCGTTTGGTTTGACAAATGCTCCTGCTGCTTTCATGGACATGATGAACCGTGTGTTTCATGAATACCTGGACAAGTTCGTTGTGGTATTCATTGATGATATCCTTGTGTACTCGCGTACTGAGGAGGAGCATGAAGAGCATCTGAGGATTGTTTTGCAAGCTTTGTTGGAGAATCAGCTTTATGCTAAGCTGAGCAAGTGTTAGTTCTGGCTTAAGGAGGTGGTGTTTCTTGGGCATGTGGTCTCAGCTGAGGGGATTCGTGTTGATCCTCAGAAGATTGAGGCAGTGATGAACTGGAAAGTTCCTAAGTCTGTTCATGAGGTCCGTAGTTTCCTTGGTTTGGCAGGATACTACCGAAGGTTTGTGGATGGTTTTTCCAAGATTGCTGCTCCTTTGACGAAGCTGTTGCAAAAGGATGTACCGTGATCTTCGTGATGAGTACTATTGGGTGGGTTTGAAGAAGGATGTTGCAGAGTTTGTGAGCAAGTGTATGGTGTGTCAGCGAGTTAAGGCTGAACATCAGGTTCCTTCTGGGTTGTTGCAACCGTTGAAAATCCCTGAATGGAAGTGGGAAAGGGTTACCATGGATTTTGTATCTGGTTTACCTTTATCTCCTTCGAAGAAGAATTCGGTTTGGGTGATTGTGGATCGCCTAACGAAGTGTGCGCATTTCTTGCCTGTGCATACTACGTTCTCTTTGGATAAGCTGGCAGAGTTGTACATTGCTGAGATTGTGAGGCTGCATGGTGTGCCTAAGTCGATTGTATCGGATAGGGATCCGAGGTTCACGTCGCGTTTCTGGCAGTGTTTGCATCAAGCTTTGGGTACAGGGTTGCATTTCAGTACATCCTATCATCCTCAGTCGGATGGTCAGTCTGAGCGAGTTATTCAGATTTTGGAGGATATGTTGAGGTGTTGCGTGATTGAGTTCCAAGGTTCTTGGGAGAAGCATCTGCCTTTGGTTGAGTTCGCTTATAACAATAGTTATCAGGCGAGTATACAGATGGCACCTTATGAGGCTTTGTACGGGAGGAAGTGTAGGACTCCTCTTTGTTGGGCTGAAACTGGTCAAAAGTTGGTTTCGATGCCGGCTTTGTTGAAAGGGACCACTGAGAAGGTGAAGCTTATCTGTGAGCGGTTGAAGGCTGCCTCTGATCGGCAAAAGTCTTACGCGGATTTGAAGCGTAAGGAGATAGAGTATGCGGTGGGTGACCGTGTGTTCTTGAAGGTTTCGCCTTGGAAGAAGGTGATGAGGTTTGGCCAGAAGGGTAAGCTGAGCCCTAGATACATTGGACCATATGAGGTTGTTGAGCGTATAGGTCCTGTTGCGTATCGGTTGAGGTTGCCTCAGGAGTTGGAGAAGATTCATGATGTGTTCCATGTTTCTATGCTCCGGAAGTATAGGTCTGATCCTTCGCATGTGATGCCTGTGGAGGAAGTGGAATTGAATCCGGATTTGACCTATGATGAGGAACCGGTGAAGGTTCTGGATTCGGATAGCAAGGTTCTTCGTGGCAAGACCATTGAGTTGGTGAAGGTGATGTGGAAGCATCGAGGTGTTGAGGAAGCCACGTGGGAGCGGAAGGAAGACATGCTGAAGCAGTTTCCTTATCTTTTTCCTTCAGGTAAATTTCGAGGACGAAATTTCTTAAGGGGGGGAGAGTTGTAACGCCCCGGTTTTGGGCTTGGTAGTTTTGGGCATTGACCGGTTTGGTCAAAGTGCTGTTCGAATCTAAAGAGGTGAAATTAGGAAAGCCTAGTTCGGGTTGCATTAAAAATATGGAAAAATGTTCTAAAATCATCTTTTAATATAATTAAGTGAACTGTGAAATCAATTTTGGAAAATGAGTTTTGGAAGGGTGACATTTTGGCTAGTGACCAAAATGTAATTTTTGAAAGTTTGGTGACTGTTTTCGAAAGGGTTGAAACTTTGAATCTTTAAGGAGCTATTATTCCAAAAGTAGTTTCTCCAGATTTTTCTAAGATATTTTGAGAATTATTCTGATTTTAAAACATATTAAAAGTGGAGGGAAAGCCATTTTTGGCTATTTTGGATAACTAACTTTTCCATTTTCTTTCTCTCATTTTCTCTCAACCCAAACACTTTTCCTCCAGAGAATTTGATCTGATTTTCTCACCTAAATTCCTCCTTTCAACTCTCTTTTGATTCCTAATCATCATATCTACAAAACCTCATCATTTGCCACTTGTTTCATCAAGGTTTTTGATTCCAAAAAGAGGAGAAACTCAAGTTTGGAGGTAAGAACGTCCTTCTCCTCTAAACTATCAGTTCTTTACTGAAATTCCTAAGTTTTCAATCCTTAATTGATGTTTTATTAAAGGCTTTTAAGATGTGATTTGGATCTTGGCTTATAATGCAAGATTTGGTGATTTTTGATGATTTTTGTTTGATCTGTTAAATCTGTGATTTGAGATGCGTTTTTGATGTTAAATGAACACTAAATTGATAAGGAATTGAGCTTTGATCAATGCAATCCCGGATAGGTTGAGTTTCCTAAGTTTAGCTTGTGTTTCTAGGTTGTTTTTGAGGTGATCTTGTGGATCTGATGTTGCTGGAGGTATAAGGATGTTAATAGGTTGTTTTTAGATGTTATATGATGTTGAAAGATGTTTTGTGTTGATGGTTTATGGCTGGGCTTTGTTGAGAAGAGGTTTGGATGCATTTTCGGTTGTGTTTGGTGGCCGAAAATGGTGTGTGGATGAGAGCAGCGAGTTTAGGTGCTTTCATTGAAGCTATTAATGCATGGTGATGCATTAATCCTCTGCTTTGATGTGTTAAAACAGGGGAGGCATCTTTGGATCCAAGAATTGTTGATCCGGAAGCTTGAATTGGTGCTATGGCTTGAGGCGAAGTGGAATCGGTGAGTGGAAAATGGTTTTCGGCTTTGAAATCAATGTCTTGGGAGCTTAGTTTAAGTCTAAACAACTTTGCTAAGCTCAAGTGTAAGTTTTCGGAAAGTACTCTCTAGTGGTGGCCATGATTTTGTTGTGATGCAATGTGGTTTATTGCATGTTTTAATTACTGTTTTGAAAGCATGATTTAGCATGGTTTTTGCTGTTGTTATAAGCCATATGTTGAAGGAAGCTCAAGGTAAGAGTTCCTTGTTTTTGTACATTGATAAAATGTGGTTTGATGCTTTTAAATGCATGATGAATATGGCTTGGTTTAATGCTTTAAAACAGTGGATAAATTGATGATAATGATGTATATTGGCAAGTGATGTTTTGAAAAGGTTAAGGTCACTAAGGTGGTTAAAAGTCCTTGAGTGAGCCTTGTTTACTTAAGAACATCAAGGTGGTTAAAAGTCCTTGGATGGTTCTTGTATGGACACAAAGGTGGTTAAAAGTCCTTGTGTGATCCTTTCCATGGTGTTTAAAAGTCCATGGGGCCAAGGTGTTTAAAAGTCCTTGGGGCCAAGGTGTTTAAAAGTCCTTGGGGCCAAGGTGTTTAAAAGTCCTTGGGGTGATACTTGATGTGGACACAAAGGTGGTTAAAAGTCCTTGTGTGGTCCTCTTCCATGGTGTTTAAAAGTCCTTGGGGCCAAGGTGTTTAAAAGTCCTTGGGGTGAAAGTTGATGAACTTGTTTTCAAAGAAATGGAACTTATCACTTGTTGCCAATATGACATGTTATGATATGAAGCATGTGTTGCTTGTTTTAAGTATGCTTTTGAGCATGTGCAATTGATGATTTGAAGCATGATTTATAAATGTTTTATAAATGCATTATTGAATGGTTTTATTGAGCATTCCTCACTAAGCTTTTGCTTACGCTCTCTTTCGTTTTCTAAATCAATAATGCAGAACATTAGGAGGATTTGAGGGCAGCAAGGAAGGCAAGCAATCAAGTGGTGATTAAGCTCAAAGTATGGAAGGTTTTCCTAAGTTCATTTAGCTTTTGGTAATTTGGCAATGGGGGACCTATGTGTATGTTTTGGGAGAGGTTTTGAACTCCCTAAGTATGTTGAATGTTGATGAGAATGTTGGTTTTAGTGTTTGGCCTATATATGCTTGAATTGGAAGTTTATGCTTGAATGGCTTGCTTGTGTAGGAAGCATGCCTATAGATTTGGGGCTTTTCACATGTGATGTTGTTTTGATGAATTGTTGATGCAAGTATGTCTTATATATGTTGAATTGCATGCTGGTAAAGTTTGGTAGCATTTGGAGCATGATTGGACGTTTAATTGCATGTTTAAGAGTGCAATTTGGGCAAATCTGTGCTAGGCGTTTCGGAACAGAGCCACCCGTTTCGGAACAGGTGCCTTAAACAAACTCAGGCGCCCGAAACGGGAGGGACCGTTCCGAAACGGTTTGGCTACCGCCAGCCCGTGTTGCGGTACGCGTTGCGGAACGGCCCCGCGTTTCGAAACGAGCTCTGCCTGTTTCGAAACGGGTGACCGTTAGGGGCTGACATTGGCAGTTATATGTTTTGAATTGTTTGCGTTTTGGTCCCGAATCTTGTTTGTGCAATTGATTGAGTTTGGGAAGTCCTTTTGAGCTGAGTTTTCACAGTGAAGCATGAAACTGGATTAATTTCAAGTTGGTAACTTTAATTTGGGTTAAGTCCTCATATTTATCAGAAATTACAATTTGGTCCCTAAAGTTGTAATTTGTTCAATTGGGTCCCTGTTTGATCTCTGATGTTTGTGATCTTTGAGTATGATGTTTGTGTGATCACAATTAGGGCTAATGTGCATCTAGACAAGATTAAAAAGAAAAAAAAAAGGTCGTTAATCAAGGTTGACTTTCGGGTTGACTTTGGTTTTCCCCGTGTGACTTTCTTAATTCGGGTCAACCGTCTAGGCCGGGTTAAGGGGGTTACATTCCGTTCCAACGGCTCTCTGCCCGGGCAATAGCTGCCTCGGTAGACGAAACGACAACACCCTTCCACTCCTATTTAAATCCCCTCATTTTTTACTATTCACTCTTCTTTACCCTCTCTTGCTATTGTTTCATAATTTTCTTTTGCTTTCAGATACCGTTCTTTATCTATAGATTTGCAAACTCTCACAACCCTCTTCACACAAAAACCCTAAAGCCTAAATCAAGAATAGAAAGAACCCCTGTCGTCGCACTGCCCAGACAGAATCAGAGGAACCACTCAACCGTTTTGCCACACCAGAGGTTAAAGCCCGCTATAACGAGAAATTTAAAGAACGAGCGGTGTGGGAGGAACAAGGATTTTTCTACGAGCCAAAGAAAAGGAATCTAGGGCTTGAACAGTTCATATACTCCAAAATCGTGCATCAGAGGTGGAAAATCTTTTCCCAGCAACCAAAGCCGGCAAATCAAACAATAGTGCGCGAGTACTATGCCCATGGGTCGATGGAGGACGTACTGTAGAACTAATGTTTTGATATAATAATTGAAAAATGTTTTGGACTGATTTAAAAAGTATTTAAAACATTTCCAAAGTCCAAACAACTTGAAATAATATTTAAGGAATTTTTCATAAAGGTTTTTCATGTTTTCAAAGGCCAATTTTCACAAAACTGACCAAGTGTTTCGAAACACCTTAGGGCGTTTCAAAACAGGTGCCTCCAGTGGCCAAAACGTTTCGATACACGTATCAAAACGGGGCCAGCGTTTCGAAACAGGCTAGGCCGTTTCGATACGCCCACGTGGCACTGACCACAACGGTCATAAACCCCAACGGCTCTTTCCCAACTAACTTTTAAATGCAGGTCGTTTCGATACGGGCTTAGAGTGTTCCGATACGCGTTCCGAAACGGCAAGGGTGTGTTCCGAAACGGGTACCCTGACAGACTGCAACGGCTCTTTCTATATTGAGGGTGTTTCGAAACGGCTTCGAGCGTTTCGAAACGGGGAGCTGCAGAACTGCATTTATGGAGGGAAATAAAGGCTCCAACGACTCTATTTCAACCCCAACGGTCCTAAACGGCTATAAACTCAATTGGGAGTATAAAAGGGACCTCCAAGCATCAAGAGAAGACTAATGCTTCAATTGACAATCAACAAATGATCAAGAAATTCTCTTAGTGCTTAAAGTGTCATTTCTTGTATAGACAAACACTAGTGAGCCAAAATTGTCAAATTTGCTCAAGTGTTTTAGGTTTTGGGTGAGTGCTTTATTGTGCAAACAAACACCTATTAGAGAGTTTAAGTTTGCATTCTTTATCTCTTTGTAAAAGAGGGTTTTGATCAAGGCTTGGGTAGAAGCTTGATCGGTTGTAAGGGTTTCCTCCTAATCCTAGAAAAGGGGACGAATCAATTAGTGGATTGATTGTGAAATCCTTAGTGGGGAGCTAAGGTAGTGGATGTAGGTGCTTGTTAGAAGGCCGAACCACAATAAATCATTGTGTCTTTATTCTTTCTAGCTTCCTAAACCCTTCCACCCAAATATCCACCTCTCCACCACTTGGTGAGCATAATTGGTTGATCGAATCGAGCCCCACACAACCCAACAATTGGTATCAGAGCTTGGATCAATCGAAGGGGATTCACATCCTATTGAGAAGATCCGGCAAGCTCGATCACTTTTTCATCAACCGGCTAAATGGCACAATTAATCGACAAACCGCCTTTCTTTGACGGAGCTCACTATGCCCATTGGAAGACAAAGATGAAGTTCTTCATCAAATCAAGAGATTACAAGCTATGGGATGTAGTTGAAGATGGTCCGTTCGTGCCTAAAAGAAGTAAAGCGGAGTGGAGTGCCGATGATCGCAAGAAGATGGAGCTTAATTGCAAAGCCTTGCACATCTTGTTTTGTGCATTTGGCCCAACCATCTATGAGAAGATGTCTTCTTGTGAGAGTGCCAAGGAGGTATGTGACAAGCTTGAAGTCACATACGAGGGGACAAACGAAGTCAAGGAGACCAAGATTGGGCTCCTAACCTTGGAGTATGAGAACTTCAAAATGGATCCGGAAGAGAACATCGAGAAGATGTTTGATAGGTTCTCCACCATCACCAATGGCCTTAAAGGTTATGGAGAAGCCATCCCGGAGGAAAAGCTTGTTCGAAAGCTCATCTACTCACTTCCCGAGTCTTGGGACTCAAAGAGGACCGCCATCATCGAAGCCAAAAATTTGAAGACTTTGAAGCTTGATGAACTAATGGGGTCACTTCTTACTCATCAAATCATGAAGAAGAACAAGGAGGATGAGAAGAAGAGGGAAGAAATAAGAGCTATGGGAGAGAAGAAAATCAAAGGGCTTGGCATCAATGCTAGTGCCATGGCTCTCAAATCCTCCACTTGCCATCATGTCTACACAAGTGAAGAGGAGGATGAAGATGAAGAGATAGTTCATCTCTTCAAGAAGTGTGCCCCGTTCATGAAGAAAGCCTTGAAAGAGCTTGAACGAGAACCTAAAAGAAAGGAGAGGGCAAGCACTTCAAGCCATAAGAAGAAGGCACAATTGGCTACTTGGAGTGATGAGGACTCCACCGACGATGAACAAGCCAACCTTTGCCTTATGGCCATCGAAGAAGATTCAAGGGTAACTTCTAATTCATCTACTTCATGTTCTTACACTTTTGATGAATTACAAGATGCCTATGATGATTTGGTTTTAGATTTTAAAAGCCACATTTTGAAAAACAATAAATTGATTTCAAAGTTAAAAATTCAAAATGATTTGCTTTCTAAAACCAAACTTGAACTTGAAGCAAAACTTGAAGAGTTTGAGTTAAAATGTCTTGATTTACAAAAATTGCTTCAAAAAGTTCAAGAAGAAAAAGATTTGATTTCCAAAGAGCTTGAAAAGAAAAACAATTTTGGAAAATCAAACTTTTATGTTAGACAATCTAGTGCCCCTAGATTTGTGGATGGAAAATGTTTTAGAAGTGTTTGGGTCCCAAAAGGACTAACCACTTCAACTAAAAAGGATGAAATTGAAAAATGGATTCCTAAGGGGACTAAATTTTGTGCTACTAATGTTTATGGATCCAAAGCAATTTGGATACCAAAAATTACTTGATTATCTATTGTAGGTGTGTTGGAGATGTTCAACAAGTCAAACATTGAGGAGAGCTCCATACACACAAGAAAGAACACTTGAAGAAGGAAGGCTTCACATCCTCCCTTGGATTCAAGTGTTGGTAAAGTTTCTAGTTGTTTTTGAGTTTATTTGTCTTATTTTCTATTTAATTCAACTAGATGATCATATATGTTGGACTAACATTTCAATGATGCTTTGAGTAAGGGGGAGCCATTTTTAAAACCAAATTCTTACTTTTGTCAAATTTTTACCTCTATTGTTATTTTTGAACTTAATGTTTTAAATCTTTTTGATATAACAAAAAGGGGGAGAAATGGTTTGAAAAATTGAATTTTCAAATGAATAAGGGGGAGCCTTATGTGAATTAAAATTTTAATCTCTTATTCACTTTTTAAAGTTAAAGGGGGAGAATTCCAAACAATTTTTCAAGTGGTTTTATTATATCAAAAAGGGGGAGATTGTAGAACTAATGTTTTGATATAATAATTGAAAAATGTTTTGGACTGATTTAAAAAGTATTTAAAACATTTCCAAAGTCCAAACAACTTGAAATAATATTTAAGGAATTTTTCATAAAGGTTTTTCATGTTTTCAAAGGCCAATTTTCACAAAACTGACCAAGTGTTTCGAAACACCTTAGGGCGTTTCGAAACAGGTGCCTCCAGTGGCCAAAACGTTTCGATACACGTATCGAAATGGGGCCAGCGTTTCGAAACAGGCTAGGTCGTTTCGATACGCCCACGTGGCACTGACCACAACGGTCATAAACCCCAACGGCTCTTTCCCAACTAACTTTTAAATGCAGGTCGTTTCGATACGGGCTTAGAGCGTTCCGATACGCGTTCCGAAACGGCAAGGGTGTGTTCCGAAACGGGTACCCTGACAGACTGCAACGGCTCTTTCTATATTGAGGGTGTTTCGAAACGGCTTCGAGCGTTTCGAAACGGGGAGCTGCAGAACTGCATTTATGGAGGGAAATAAAGGCTCCAACGACTCTATTTCAACCCCAACGGTCCTAAACGACTATAAACTCAATTGGGAGTATAAAAGGGACCTCCAAGCATCAAGAGAAGACTAATGCTTCAATTGTCAATCAACAAATGATCAAGAAATTGTCTTAGTGCTTAAAGTGTCATTTCTTGTATAGACAAACACTAGTGAGCCAAAATTGTCAAATTTGCTCAAGTGTTTTAGGTTTTGGGTGAGTGCTTCATTGTGCAAACAAACACCTATTAGAGGGTTTAAGTTTGTTTTCTTTATCTCTTTGTAAAAGAGGGTTTTGATCAAGGCTTGGGTAGAAGCTTGATCGGTTGTAAGGGTTTCCTCCTAATCCTAGAAAAGGGGACGAATCAATTAGTGGATTGATTGTGAAATCCTTAGTGGGGAGCTAAGGTAGTGGATGTAGGTGCTTGTTAGAAGGCCGAACCACTATAAATCATTGTGTCTTTATTCTTTCTAGCTTCCTAAACCCTTCCACCCAAATATCCACCTCTCCACCACTTGGTGAGCATAATTGGTTGATCGAATCGAGCCCCACACAACCCAACACGTACCAACGGTGAATGTCTGGGGTGGCCACTAACGATCGATGAGGATAAGATCAACCTCTACTACGGCCTCCACATTCAGGAAAATCAACGCGCGGAGTTCCTTGCCTACCGGCGGAGCTTGCTGCCCGAGGCAAAGTTATCGAACTCATTCGTGAAAAGATGGTTGTTGCCCACGACCCTCAACTCCATCGTCGACAAGCCACGATTAGCACTCATCCACTCCATCATCAATAAAAGGTATATAAATGTGGGTTCGATTATTCCTAAAGAAATTTATGAGTGTGGGCAGAAAACGAATGGACAACTCTACTTCCCCAACCTCATCACAACGTTGTGCGAGAAGGCACATGTTGCAGCCGCCCAACCGACACCATGACGCCGAAAAGAATCGGGTGGACGAGGGAAATCATCCTTTGCAAAATGGAGATCACAGTGGCCACTCTAGAGAACTATGCCCCAACATCAGAGATAGGCAGTTAGCAACAATTCCAACAACCCGCCCCGGCAACTACCATAGGCGGCTTGGCAGCCCAGCTGAACAGAATGGAAAGACGCCAGCTGACCTTTATGGCATACATCTGGTACTTCAACAACGCCACTATCACCACCATCAAAGAAAAGTTCCCAGCAGCCAACTTTCCTGAGTTCCCTACTGAGATATTTACTCCGGCCGCACCAGAATGTCCCGCCGGACCCTCTGCCTCGGCAATACATCCGACAGCCTCCGCAACTCCAACCGCCCCTAGCTCAACCGAGTCTCAAGCCTCCTGAGCAGCCATGGCCACTGAAGTCCTCTCCGTCTCTGACAACTGTGGAGATACGACGGCAGCCCCAACCAGAGAACAATGGCACACCTCACGGGCAGCAGCCAACGCACCAGGACCATCCGGTTCAGCTTACCTCAATGACTTCTTATCGGACGATTCGGTATGGAAAGACATGGTTTGCTCCGTCACAAGGAAGCTTGAACCGTCATTCTCCCCAGGTGCAAAGAGAACACACTCTGCCACCGAAGTCTGCCCAGACAGTGAAGAAGGAAACAAACGAGAAGCCACAACCCAGCCCACCGTCCCACCAACAACCGCCGAGGGTGATCAAACGCTTCAAAAGGGCGGCTCAAAAGCAAGTGATCATAACCGACGGCGACGACGACAGCTCATTCGAGTCACAACTAATCTAAGCTTCTCTCCCCTTCTTTTATTTTGTTTTTATCTGATCTATGCTAATTTTGTGTATGTAGGCGTGCATTGAGGACAATGCTCATCTCGAGTTTGGGGGAAAATTAGTCCTCTAATTTTTCTTTTTCTTGCTTTTGTTTCATTTTCTAGTTTTTTATGTTTTGTTTTTTAGTTGTATTTAGGTTAGGATCTAATGTAACATGCCTTTATTTAAAATCTAATGAATTCTTAGTTTGAGGAAAATTCATGAGTACCTTTTACCCTCCGCGGCAAATGACTCGCCTGGGCGGCAACCTTAGTATGACTTTAGATTAACTTAGAATCCTACTATGGTCTGAACTTAAAAGAAAAAACTCTTTGTGACTAGTTTGATTTTAGGACTTCTAGGAAACTTAGATATTTCACCTAGTAAACTTGGGTAGAACTTAAAGTTTGTTTTAAAAAAACGTCCTAGAGGTGCCCGAAACTGGCTCTAGGATAAGCTAGAGGTGCCCGAAACTGGCTCTAGGATAAGCTAGAGGTACCCAAAACTGGTTTTAGAAAAAAATGATGAAATCATTAGAGATGTCTATCACCGACACTAATGGTTAAATTACAAAAAAAAACACTAGAGGGAACCCCAAGGGAGTTAAGGTGTTTACCAAAGGTTTACTTAGAAGCCGAAGAATCATTCTTAACACAAGGAACACACACACTCACAAGATACATAGTTCAGTTCCGGGTAAGTCTATTGTCATTCGAAAGGTTTCTAATTAGGCATAAATCTACACGGTATGTAAAGGTTGATCAAGATGCTTTCTCGACATAGTTTACATATGATCTTAAGTTTTGGCATGTTATTATTATATTAGATTGCTTGAGGACAAGCAATAGTTCGAGTTTAGGGGTGTGTTAAGTGTGCAAAAGTCCTATATTTATGCCCTAGTTTAGCTCAATTATTGTTGTTCTTAAGTTTAGTTTAGTTGCATTCATTAGGTAAACATACACAAAACTGCATAGATTATATATTCTGCCTTATTTGTAACACCCCTAGTAAAAAAATAGTAATTTGCTGCAAAGAGGAATTGAACCCACAACCATAAGGTTTCCAAACCAAAGCCCCAACCGTCTGAGCTATAACAGCTCTTGGTGTTAAACTCGCACACCTTTATTTTATTCTCTATAATCTGAATAAAATAATAATACACCCAAAATATCTCAACCACCCCCACTCTAGCATTTAATTCGGTCCTCTCTCCCAAGGAACCCAGACCGACTCTTCATCTTCCCCTCACCTCCCATCATCGATTGCCCCTCGATCAGGCGCCACCGCTCAACCGTGACCGCCACCACCACCGCCGAACGAACCGCCCCGACATCTCGATCAAAACCCCTAAGGTCACTCGCGTAACTGTAGCCGCAATCGTCGGCAATCAAGCGTTGAACATTCGACGAACCAAGGGTTTGAGGCCGATCTGTTTTCCGTCGTTTTCGGTCGTTGTTGACGCCGATGTCACTGTCGATGGATTCCCCGTCGTAAGGCGAGCAAAACCCAAGCTCCCGTTCACCGAACCGACGTCGTTTCCCTCCTCGCTAGAGTTACGTCGAAATCGGTCTTCCCCTTCTCTGTTCGGTAAGTTTTCTAGCCGAAAACTTAAATTTATCGAGCTATAGTTTAGAAAATAAGGAAAATGGTGTGATCAGGGTGTTTTTGGGCTCATTTCTGACCGTCTGGGGCTACGCGTGGGCCCCATACGTCTTCCAAGGCGATTTCTGGCCGCCCTGGACGGTGGCTGTGGAACCAGCCGGCTCAGACTCGGTCTGGCCTTGAACCGAGCCCCCAAACCGGTCCAAACAAATCGGCCCAAGCCCAGTTGACCGACCCGACCCGTTGACCGACCCGACCCGTTGACCGATCCGACCTGTTGACCGACCCGACCCGTCCGAGTCAACTTAGTGAGTCAACTCGTCCGACTCAACTCAGTGAGTCAACTCGTCCGAGCAAACTCAGTGAGTCAACTCGTCCGAGTCAACTCAGTGAGTCAACTCGCCACGTCAGCCTTGGACCAGTGACGTCGGCATGACGTCAGTGTTGACTTTGATCGCTGACGTCAGCGTTGACTTTGACCAAAAAGTCAATTTTTCCCGAAAAGTCCTATTTTATGTTTTTCGACGTCCTGAGTCCGTTTTTGAAGCCCGTTTCGTGAAATTCTAACTGAAAGCCTCCGAATTGGACTTTGAACTCGAGCATGTTTATGTATTTTATTTATTCAATTAAAAGCAATGGTATAAACACTGAAACAGGAATTTATGTATCTGAAGGCACTCGCAGTTTCTTGAATACGAATGGTTGAGGACGTCGAATTCGGGTTTAAGAGTATCGAAATGTCGTTTCAAGGGTTAACCGATGTAGCAAGGATTCAAGGTAATACTTTACTACCTATTGTCTACTTTATGGAACATGTTGGTAATTGATTAATGCATGAACTGTATGATTGGTCATGTGATTACCGTCGATTACTATAAGTCGTACAGTTACGGTACAATGATAATAAATTGGTTAAGACCGAATGACTCGAATAAGGAACAAATGACCGATAAGAAATTCAAGTTTAGTGAACACTCGATAAAGCGACAACCTCGAAACTTTAATTTTAGATTATGTTCTTGATAAAAGATTTAGCGCCCGAAACGTTAGGATTAGAAATTACAAAAATGCCCTTGAGATATCTTAATGACTAAAATGACCTTAATAATGAAAGCAATCTAGAAATCTATCTTAGATCTTAAACAATCGATTTATCTGAAAACATCAAATTACTTGGAGAGTTACGATAACAAGACTTAAACCTTCGAGATTGTGAAGTGCTTGGATTTCCTTGAATTCTTATTAATCCTTGAAGATAAATTCACAAGAAATTATTCGTATGTTCGGAAATTATCAAAGCACTTTCAATTATCGAATTGAGTGAAACAACTTAAATGACAAAAGGATTGAAGGTACTATAAGACTGAATTGATCAGGATAAGTGTAATGACCGAAATCACTAAAGTATCTCGAGCATCAAAACTTTCCTAACTGAAATGACATTTATACCCTCAAGTTTTGAAACGAATGAATTTTTCTAGAATGGCTGAAACTCTATCTAGTACATAAATGATTGAAATTATATAGTTGGTATGATTGATGGAAATGATGGATCTATCCCGAGCTCTAAAATGGCCGAAATACCCTCTTGACCGGGATGGGCAAAATTTACCTTTGATGAAATTTTAAAAAAAATCTAAATAAAGCTTGAATGACTAAAATGCCCCTAAGTGTTATGAAGCATGACTCATATATGTCCATCACTCATGATACTAATATAAGGTTGGAAGATTTCACATGGAAAATAAGTTTGAATGCTCAGTGGTGAGCCGGTGGAAAAACATGATGACGACCATTTAAACATTTTATATAGTTGATTTTGGAAACGATACACGTAGAACGCCTACGTCTGAATGTTTGGCAAGTATTGTAGAGTTGGGATATGTTAGATTGAGTGAGTTTTTGGAGGTTTGATAAACCGTTGGAAATCTTGAATATTGCAAATCATCATTTTGTCATTATTGGGCTAAATTATAAAATTGCCCCTGATAGTAAAATGACTAAAATTCCCTCGTTAGCCAAAATGATCAAAACAACCTTAATATAGTTGATACCTTGAATGATCACAATAAAACTTCTTTTTAAATGCCTGGTTGGCGATATTGGCTACAAATTCCCCTTTAATCGGGACCTCATTACCGGAATTAGTTCAAAATGTCAAAAGCTCAGAGTTTTCATTCCTCGTGTAATATCCAGTATCTCAAAGAAATAAATGGGTCCTTTTAGTGTGTTCAAAGGTGCACATAAATATTCTACCGTCCTGAACCCAAAGCTGCCTTTGATACGAAATATGACTTTTATCAAACCGAAATATACATATGTATCTGAACAAAAGAAAAAGAAAATAAAATAAAATAAAATTTCTATGCTCGCCAGTTATCGTTTCATCGAAAACTAGAGTTTACTCTATGTTCACTGTTATTACTAATTAACAATGATTGCTACCGAATATTGATATTATCGATCATTACCGACTACTACTGATTTCTTTTATCACTATCTAAACCGTTATCAGGGGACTTGGGATAGAGTATGAAGTCACCGTAGGTTCAGCCCTGATCAGGCTGGTAATTCCTTACCGTTACAGGTTCCTATGCTCCGGCTAGGGTAATTCCTACCGTACCGTACCTAAGGTATCCCCTTAGGCTGGCACCTACGCCCAGTGGGCCTAGGTTAATGCCCATTATAGTAGCAGTTCTGGGGAACTGCATGCCGGAGTTTGGTTGGATGGTAGTTAGGAAATCTAAAATGAACCTCGTCGCTAATATTATATAACCGTGAAATAATGTTCACCTTACAAATACCTCGTATGTGTTAGCTTTGCATTGTTGGAACACACACTAAGCCCCTTACTCAACTACCGTAATTCATATCATGACTCATTCTTCGGTCTATAGGTTCTTAATATGATATTCAATGATTGAATAAAGAACAATCATATCATCTTCATGTATATCGCTTCTTTGAAATGTTTGATTGTATTTTGGAGCCTATTGTTGCCCGAAAGATCATGATAAAGCTATGCTTTTCCTTTACCTACATGTCACTTATAGCATCCATTGGTAGTTCTGTATTACTGAGCTTTCCGAAGCTCACGTTGTTTTTACCATCGCAGGTTAAAAGAAATCTAACATGACTCGATGACCGACATCAGTGTTTGGAGTTCTCTCGGTGTTGCTTTTAGAGTACGGTACCGACATAGTTAGTGGGCATGCATATCATTATTGTTTCATGATAGTGTCTGTGAAACGTTTTTCTGAAATCCTGTTATATGTTTAAATGATTTCATGAAAGTGAATGTTAAACAGAAGTTTGTTTTGCAGTTTAATAAGTGTTTTGGAAAAAAATGTTTTATGTGTATTTTTACCGTGGGTCGCTCCTGTGACCCTAATGTGACTTCCTAGGATTCGTGAAATGCATAAGCAGGTCTAGGGGGTTACATTTAGTGGTATCAGAGCTTAGAGTTGCGTCATTCTGGGTAGATCGGCCGATCGTGTGTCATAGGGTGTCTGGTCTATGCATGCCCCTAGATCTTTATCGTACTCTATAAAGCCGAGACTCTGATGTCGAATCCTTCTTTTAATAAGTACATCTAACCATTCTGTGCGTAACAGCTCGATCTGCACTAGCAAGGAGTATTGGTAACGCTTGTACATGAATTAGATTAACGTGATGAATTTGAAATTGGATAAAGAATTTGAGATGGTTGTTGCTTATGGAATTGAAGACATGGTTTAAATTGAGAATAAATGTTTGATTATATGAGGTAATCGATATAAAATTTCATGTAAAGTGGTTCGGTGATAATGATTATGTTTGGAAATATTTTGGGGGAAATTTAATAAAAGTATTATAAATCTAAAAGAAAGTTGTTTATGAGCTCAGGAAATGTGTAAATTCTATGATGACTAGGTTATAAAAAAAAGAGAAACGTCTGAGTATTACGCTGAGGGTAAGTGATATTCGCTCAAAACCTTGGTTATGTTTGATCAGCTTGAAGAAAGACATTTTGGGGAAGAAACTGGCTAAATTGTATATTTTTGAGATCGTTGGACTTCATGGCGTACTCTTGTCTATCATTTCAAATCGATACTCGAGGTTTACCTTTTTGGTTCTAGAAGGTCTTACAGCAAAGCCTTGGGCACATGTCTGATTTTTCAGTACATCTTTTCATCTGTAGACCGATGGTCAGGCTGAAAGGGTGATTTAGATTTTGGAAGACGTGTTGCGAGGTTGTGTGACCGACCTCCGCGGTAGTTGAGAGGATTTCTTGCCCCTGACCGAAATTGCGTATAATAACAGTTATCAGGCTAGCATTCGTATGACACCATGTGAGTCTTTGTATGGCCATAAGTGTCGTACTCCTATCTTTTGGACATAGTTGTATGATAGGAAGACCTTAGGCCCAGAGTTGGTTTGAGAGATTGAGGAGACCGTTAGGTTGACCCATGATCGTTTGAAAGAGGCCTTGATAAATAGAAACCTTATGCTGACCGGAAGAGAAAAAAACATAGAGTTGAGAATGGTGAACAAGTCTTCCTAAATGCGTATCGGTAGAGAAAAGTCCTGAGATTTAGAAAAAAAGAGGAAAAAAAAAAGTTGAGTCCAAAATTTATCGGGCCATACCGTATCCGGAAAAGAGCCGAACCTATCGGTTAACAGCTTGAGTTGCCTCCCCAGTTTAGCCGTATTCATGATGTATTTCATGTATCTATGTTGAGGCAATATCACCCGGATCTGAGTAATCTTATTCAGGTTCTAAGAAACTGGCGTATTCATATGGTTAAAGTTCAGTGGAGTAAGCATGGCCTAGAAGAAGCTACTTGGGAGACTCTCGAGTCAATGGAAGAACAATTTCTACATCTGTTTAAAACAAGTAAATTTCGAGGACGAAATTTCTTTTAAGGGGAGGAGAGTTGTAACACCCCTAGTAAAAAAAATAATAATTTACGGCCAAGAGGAATTGAACCCACAACCTTAAGGTTTCCAAACCAAAGCCCCAAACGTCTGAGCTATAACAGCTCTTGGTGTTAAACTCACACACCTTTATTTTATTCTCTATAATCTGAATAAAATAATAATACACCCAAAATATCCCAACCACCCCCACTCTAGCATTTAATTCGATCCTCTCTCCCAACGAACCCAGACCGACTCTTCATCTTCCTCTCACCTCCCATCATCGATTGCCCCTCGATCCGGCGCCACCGCTCAACCGTGACCGCCACCGCCAAACGAACCGCCCCGACATCCCGATCAGAACCCCTAAGGTCACTCGCGTAACCGTAGCCGCAATCACCGGCAATCAAGCGTTGAACATTCGACGAACCGAGGGTTTGAGGCCGATCTGTTTTCTGTCGTTTTCGGCCGTTGTTGACGTCGATTCGTCGCGCTGCCATTGTCCATGGATTCCCCGTCGTAAGGCGAGCAAAACCCAAGCTCCCGTTCACCGAACCGATGTCATTTCCCTCCTCGCCGGAGTTACGTCGAAATCGGTCTTCCCCTTCTCTGTTCGGTAAGTTTTCTAGCCGAAAACTTAAATTTATCGAGCTATAGTTTAGAAAATAAGGAAAATGGTGTGATCAGGGTGTTTTCGGGCTCATTTCTGACCGTCTGGGGCCGCGCGTGGGCCCCACGCGTCGTCCAAGGCGATTTCCGGCCGCCCTGGACGGTGGATGTGGAACCGGCCGGCTCAGACTCGGTCTGGCCTTGAACCGAGCCCCCAAATCGGTCCAAACAAATCGGCCCAAGCCCAGTTGACTGACCCAACTCGTTGACTGACCCGACCCGACCCGTTGACCGACCCGACCCGTTGACCGACCCGACCCGTTGACCGATCCGACCTGTTGACCGACCCGACCCGTCCGAGTCAACTCAGTGAGTAACTCGTCCGACTCAACTCAGTGAGTCAACTCGTCCGAGCCAACTCAGTGAGTCAACTCGTCCGAGTCAACTCAGTGAGTCAACTCGCCACGTCAGCCTTGGACCAGTGACGTCAGCGTTGACTTTGATCGCTGACGTCAGCGTTGACTTTAACAAAAAAGTCAATTTTTCCCGAAAAGCCCTATTTTATGTTTTTCGACGTCCTGAGTCCGTTTTTGAAGCCCGTTTCGTGAAATTCTAACTGAAAGCCTCCGAATTGGACTTTGAACTCGAGCATGTTTATGTATTTTATTTATTCAATTAAAAGCAATGTTATAAACACTGAAACAGGAATTTATGTATCTGAAGGCACTCGCAGTTTCTCGAATACGAATGGTTGAGGACGTTGAATTCAGGTTTAAGAGTATCGAAATGTCGTTTCAAGGGTTAACCGATGTAGCAAGGATTCAAGGTAATACTTTACTACCTATTGTCTGCTTTATGGAACATGTTGGTAATTGATTAATGCATGAACTGTATGATTGGTCATGTGATTACCGTCGATTACTATAAGTCGTACAGTTACGATACAATGATAATAAATTGGTTAAGACCGAATGACTCGAATAAGGAACAAATAACCGATAAGAAATTCAAGTTTAGTGAACACTCGATAAAGCGACAACCTCGAAACTTTAATTTTAGATTATGTTCTTGATAAAAGATTTAGTGCCCGAAACGTTAGGATTAGAAATTACAAAAATGCCCTTGAGATATCTTAATGACTAAAATGACCTTAATAATGAAAGCAATCTAGAAATGTATCTTAGATCTTAAACAATCGATTTATCTGAAAACATCAAATTACTTGAAGAGTTACGATAACAAGACTTAAACCTTCGAGATTGTGAAGTGCTTGGATTTCCTTGAATTCTTATTAATCCTTGAAGATAAATTCACAAGAAATTATTCGTATGTTCGGAAATTATCAAAGCACTTTCAATTATCGAATTGAGTGAAACAACTTAAATGACAAAAGGATTGAAGGTACTATAAGACTGAATTGATCAGGATAAGTGTAATGACCGAAATCACTAAAGTATCTCGAGCATCAAAACTTTCCTAACTGAAATGACATTTATACCCTCAAGTTTTGAAACGAATGAATTTGTCCGGAATGGCTGAAACTCTATCTAGTACATAAATGATTGAAATTATATAGTTGGTATGATTGATGGAAATGATGGATCTATCCCGAGCTCTAAAATGGCCGAAATACCCTCTTGACCGGGATGGGCAAAATTTACCTTTGATGAAATTTTAAAAAAATCTAAATAAAGCTTGAATAACTGAAATGCCCCTAAGTGTTATGAAGCATGACTCATATATGTCCATCACTCATGATACTAATATAAGGTTGGAAGATTTCACATGGAAAATAAGTTTGAATGCTCAGTGGTGAGCCGGTGGAAAAACATGATGACGACCGTTCAAACATTTTATATAGTTGATTTTGGAAATGATACACATAGAACGCCTACGACTGAATGTTTGGCAAGTATTGTAGAGTTGGGATATGTTAGATTGAGTGAGTTTTTGGAGGTTTGATAAACCGTTGGAAATCTTGAATATTGCAAATCATCATTTTGTCATTATTGGGCTAAATTATAAAATTGCCCCTGATAGTAAAATGACTAAAATTCCCTCGTTAGCCAAAATGATCAAAACAACCTTAATATAGTTGATACCTTGAATGATCACAATAAAACTTCTTTTTAAATGCCTGGTTGGCGATATTGGCTACAAATTCCCCTTTAATCGGGACCTCATTACCGGAATTAGTTCAAAATGTCAAAAGCTCAGAGTTTTCATTCCTCGTGTAATATCCAGTATCTCAAAGAAATAAATGGGTCCTTTTAGTGTGTTCCAAGGTGCACATAAATATTCTACCGTCCTGAACCCAAAGCTGCCTTTGATACGAAATATGATTTTTATCAAACCGAAATATACCTATGTATCTGAACAAAAGAAAAAGAAAATAAAATAAAATAAAATTTCTATGCTCGCCAATTATCGTTTCATCGAAAACTAGAGTTTACTCTATGTTCACTGTTATTACTAATTAACAATGATTGCTACAGAACATTGTTATTATCGATCATTACCGACTACTACTGATTTCTTTTATCACTATCTAAACTGTTATTAGGGGACTTGGGATAGAGTATGAAGTCACCGTAGGTTCAGCCCTGATCAGGCTGGTAATTCCTTACCGTTACAGGTTCCTATGCTTCGGCTAGGGTAATTCCTATCGTACCGTACCTAAGGTATCCCCTTAGGCTGGCACCTACACCCAATGGGCCTAGGTTAATGCCCGTTATAGTAGCAGTTCTGGGGAACTGCATACCGGAGTTTGGTTGGAGGGTAGTTAGGAAATCTAAAATGAACCTCATCACTAATATTATATAACCGTGAAATAATGTTCACCGTACAAATACCTCGTATGTGTTAGCTTTGCACTTTTGGAACATACACTAAGCCCCTTACTCAACTACCGTAATTCATATCATGACTCATTCTTCGGTCTATAGGTTCTTAATATGATATTCAATGATTGAATAAAGAACAATCCTATCATCTTCATGTATACCGCTTCTTTGAAATGTTTGATTGTATTTTGGAGCCTATTGTTGCCCAAAAGATCATGATAATGCTATGCTTTTCCTTTACCTACATGTCACTTATAGCATCCATTGGTAGTTCTGTATTACTAAGCTTTCCGAAGCTCGCGTTGTTTTTACCATCGCAGGTTAAAAGAAATCTAACATGACTCGATGACCGACATCAGTGTTTGGAGTTCTCTCGGTGTTGCTTTTGGAGTACGATACCGACATAGTTAGTGGGCATGCATATCATTATTGTTTCATGATAGTGTCTGTGAAACGTTTTTCTAAAATCATGTTATATGTTTAAATGATTTCATGAAAGTGAATGTTAAACAGAAGTTTGTTTTGCAGTTTAATAAGTGTTTTGGAAAAAAAATGTTTTATGTGTATTTTTACTGTGGGTCGCTCCTGTGACCCTAATGTGACTTCCTAGGATTCGCGAAACGCATAAGCGGGTCTAGGGGGTTACATTTAGTTGATGCACTTAATTATTTTCATCTAAAAGATATTGTTCAGGTGCATTTTCTTCCTGTGCGCAGGTACCCACCCAGGTAGACGCCACCGAGGCAGCAGAGAGGGGAGAAGAAGGGAAGTTGGAAACTGAAGGAGGAAGTTATTGGACCATTTTGAGAGCTGATCGAGGAGGAGAGAACCAGAATGAAAAGATGTGCCAACCCCTGCACACCAACCTACACCTCTGTCGAGGCAGCAACTCGAGGAAGAGTGAAAAAATACAAAGTGGTATGCGATAGAAAGAGCTCATCAAGCCCGATTTTTATAGACCACTTCTACGTGCATTGGAGCCCAGTAGACAAAGAAAAGCCAAGGTCAAAATTAAGTTGGAAAAAGTCAAACCGGAATCTAGGAAGATTTAATGATCTTTTAATGAGTTGTAATTGTATTCTGACTAGTATTCCTACCCTAAACCGACTTAGGCCTAGGCTCATCCCCTATATATATATGTAATCAACTTGAAGAAGACAACACAATTGAGATTTGAGAGAAACTTCTTCTTGTTGAAACCCTAGTGTTGTCAACACCCATCATGTTCTAAACCTTCCCTAGGGCTAAGGATTGGTTGTATAGTAGTTGTGAGAGTTTTTCTTGTATTAGTTTAGGATTTTAGTTTTTGCAATAAATTTCAAGGTTTGTCTACTCTTGGTTCTTCATTGTTCCAATCTTTATCGGGAGAAAAGAGGGCAACAATCTACTTGTTCAATATCAGGAGAGTTGAACTCACGAAACGAGTAAACACGATTTTATCCAACCATAGGGTAAAGCTACTTCGGCTTAGGGATAAGTTTAGAAGTTCAGCGGCTAAGAGAGGTTTCATAATCGGTTGATGTTCACCCTTAGATTCACGCCAAGTGGTATCATCCAACAAGTGTTTGCCAATATTACTTCAAGCTTCGGGAGAAGAGGGAGTCATAGAAGAGAGCCTTACCGAACATTGAATCATCGCTTAACTTCCCAGGCAGTCACTTGGTCTCTGCTGAGGCGGGCACCTGTCGGGGCTTAGTCATGGGCGGTTGTCGAAAGTATTTAAGTTGATCTGCAAAACTGTGCCGAGACAGTACATTCAATCTCCACACTACAAAAAATCCAATATTGGCCCATTCTCTCACTCTGATTTCTCGATTTACTTTACTTGCTTTATTTTTAGCTTTAATCAAAACAAACTTCTAAGACTTGTGTTTTTATTTTATTTGTGTAGAAAGGTGAACTCCAAAAGGTTGTCACAATCCCTGTGGAGACGATATCTTAAATACTATAACTTGGCACCATGTATACTTGCATGCTAATTGTGCATCACTTTTGCACGCAACAGCCTTCAAAAGGATGTCATTCGGTTTGTTCAACGCACCGACAACGTTTCAACGTTGTATGATGTCTATTTTTTCTGATTTGATTGAGCACGAAGTGTTTATGGACAATTTCTCGGTGTTTGGTAACACATTTGAGGAATGCATTTTGAGTTTGGAGCAAGTTTTAAGGAGATGCATTGAGACGAATCTAGTCTTGAACTGGGAAAAATGTCACTTCATAGTGAAGGAGGCCATTATTCTCGGGCACAGGGTGACCAAGAAAGGATTAAAGGTTGATCTAGCAGAAGTCAATGTAATCAAGCAATTATCACCCCACAAGTGTTAAAGGTGTAAGAATATTTTTAGGTCATAGAGGTTTTTATTGACGATTCACTAGGGACATTTCTAAAATTTCTAAACATTTATGCTTGTTATTAGAAAAAGATGTCGCTTTTGCATTTGACAATTCTTGGTTGATAGCGTTTCATTTCCTTAAAGAGAAGTTGGTTAATGCCCTATAGTCGTGGCACCAGACTGGAATGAGCCCTTCGAGCTCATGTGTGATGTCAGTGACTAGGGGTGTAAACGAGCTGAGTCGAGCTCGAGTAGTGCTAAGCTTGGCTCGGCTCGTTAAGGTTTCGAGTCGAGTTCGAGCTTGAGTAATTTCTAGCGAGCTTGAGAAATCTGAGCTCGACTCGGCTCGTTTAGAACTCGAGTCAAGTTCGAGCTTGATTGGAGCCCAATTGAGTCAAGTGTTGACTGATCTTTGATCGCATTGAACTCAAGTAACTCTTCATCTGTCATGTCTCATTTAAAGTCCTATGAAGAAAAAACTTTGATACACAAGTTGTGTAAACTCAAGCTTGTTAATTTTAGGGTTTAGGGTGTTAGTTTAGGGTTTAGAGGTTTAGGTTGTTGGGTTTAGAATTTAGGATTTAGATTTTAGGGTTTAATGCTTATGTTTAGGGTTTTAAGTTTAAGAATTTAGATTTTAAATTATAAAAAATATAAAAAATAGTATATTATATTTTCGAGTAGCTCGTGAGCTTTTCGAGTCGAGTATCAAGTAGCTCGGCTCGTCAAGAACTCGAGCCGAGTTCGAGCTCGAGTCGAGCTTAATAGCTCGCGATCTGTCTCGTCTCATTTACAGCCCTACCAGTGACTATGCCATCGGAGCAGTGCTTGGGCAGTGACGTGGCAAAGTTTTTTAGGCCATATACTATGCCAGCAGAACACTTAATGAAGCACAACTTAATTATACCACAACTGAGAAAGAATTTCTTGCAGTTGTATTTACTTTTGATAAATTTAGACATTATTTGATAGGTAATAAAGTTGTTGTTTTTATAGATCACTCAGCATTGAAAAATCTTTTGGAAAAAAAGGATGCCAAGCCGAGATTGATCCGATAGACGCTCCTACTACAAGAATTTGATCTCGAGATCCGGGACAAGAAGGGTAGTGAAAACTTAGTAGGTGACCACCTATCACGACTAGAGCACCACCATGAGTATGACAAGGTTATATGTATCAGAGATGAGTTCCCAGACGAATATTTACTCGCAGCGGATGTTGTGCCATGGTATGCCGACATCAGCAATTATTTGGTGAGCAATGTCATGCCACCAGATTTAGACTACAATGTCAGGAAGTGTATCTTGTGTTATGTTCGGTAGTATTATTGGGATGAGCTTTTCCTATTTAAGCAATGTGTCGATCAAGTGATCCACCGTTGTGTGCTAGAGGATGAGAAGCAAGCTATTTTGCGATCATGCCATGTCGCGCCATATGGTGGTCATTTTGCTGACTAAAGACTGCTGCCAAAGTGTTGCAGTCGGGTTTTTATTGGCCTACATTGTATAAGGATGCTTTTGACTACACCAAGGCATGTGATCCATGCCAACAGACTGGGAATATCTATGGCAGATATCAACTTCAACTCCATAACATCATGCCGGTAGACTTATTCAATGTTTGGGGAATAGACTTTATGGGTCCATTTCCCCAATCATTTGGCAATATATATCCTTGTGGCAGTCGATTATGTTTCTAAGTTGGTAGAGGCTACTGCTCTGCCAACAAATGATTCCAAGGTCGTTGCCAAGTTTTCGCACAAGCATATCTTTACCCGTTTTGGTGCTCCTCGAATGATCATTCATGATGAGGGCACCCATTTTAAATGTAGTCTATATTCTAAAGCTTTGTGCATGTATGTGATACAACAAAAGATAGCCACAGTCTATCATCCATAGACAAATGGGCAAGCTGAGATTTCCAACAAGCATATCAAGAATATCCTAGAAAAGACTGTGAATCCTTTGAGAAAGGATTGGTCTTTGAGACTAGATGAGCCTTTGTGGGCCTATAGAACTAACTTCAAAACTCTGTTGGGCACTTCACCCTTCAAGCTTTTATATGGTAAACCATGCCATCTACTAGTAGAACTTGAACATAAAGCCTATTGGGCAATCAGAACACTTGACATGGCATGGGCCGCAGCGAGAGAAAAAAGGACGCTAGACCTTAATGAGTTGGAAGAATTCCGAGCACTCGCCTATGAGAATGCCAATCTATATAAGGAAAGAACCAAACGTTGGCATGACAAGAAAAATCTACCCAGACATTTCGAGGTAGGTCAATTTGTTCTTCTTTTTAACTCACGGCTTAAATTGTTTCCAGACAAGCTTAAGTCGAGATGGTCGGGCCCTTTTGAAGTAGTACAACCCTATGCCCATAGTGTTGTGGACATCAAGAATTTGAAAACCGGAGAAATTTTTAAGGTAAATGACCAGCGCTTAAAGCACTATTTTGAGGGACAGCAGAGAAATGCAAAGGAGAATGTTCTCTTGGCAGAAATACCATGACACCATCGACAGGTTTGAAACTTTGTAAATATTAGGTTAGTTGTTTTTCTTTGTTTTTAGGATTCAGGATTTTTTATTAGTTTTTCTTTTTCTTGTAGTCTTTATTTTTAGATTTTCTTTTGTTGGGTTGAAAGGTTTCATTTGAGTGGATGCGGATTTGGTGCCAGACAACATATTAATTTTCAACAAGTGGCAGGATTGAATGATGCCGCACCCAGAAGTGGTGCCAACAGCTGAGCTTGGCAAGCGGCGGGAGTAACTTGGGGAAAAGAAATTACCTTAGCTTGATTTAATTTACACCATGAGAAAAAAAAAATATATCCAACCCTAGCCGCCCAAAAATTAAGGTGATTTAAATTCAATTTAATTCCCTTATCACTCAATATCTTATCACCTTAAAACTTATCCTTATCAATTTTCCTTTCCATACTTATCACACCATCCCTTTTTCCCTTACCTAAAACACGCCACCTTTTCATCATTACCTTCTTTAAACCGATCGTAATTACCCTTTTTGTAACACTCAACGTTTCCATCTTTCGAAGCCCATAAAACTTCTTACCCTTTTTTACTTAATATTCTTCACCTAGTCGATTTACTCTCTCTCGCCATAAACAAGAAAATCAAGCTTCAATATTTTCTTTTTCTTGACCATAACCAAGCGCAAATTCATCAAGATTTCCCATGGCATCTTCGTCTAGACCCTTCAAGACATTCTTCAACGAGGAGATTCAAAAGAGATATGAAGATCACTTCGCTTCAAAGTCCTTTTGCTTTGAGCGAAACTTGGACTTCAACCCTGAGAAAAATCAAGTCTTTCCCCCTGAGTTCATGGACATCTTCACCAAGCACAAATGGCAAGAGTTTTACCAACAAAAGGGTGAGATCTTTCCAAATCTAGTTCGTGAATTTTATGCCATTTACCTACCAAGTCGAATCCATTTTTAATGATCAGGGGTGAATGTGTGAGATTTGATGAAGGGTCTATCACCATTATGCTTAAGCTGGACGGAGAGGATGAGCATGGCGCGTTCGTTGCTAACATGACTGATGTCAGGCGCAAGACATTGTAGAAGGATTTATGCGAGCCAAGCACAGAGTGGATTGTGTCCTCCAAAGGACACCGAACGGTAAAGAGAGTGGCCCTTAAACCACAAGCAAAGGGCTGAAACCATTTCCACAAGGCAAGTGTGATGCCGAAGAACCACAAAAAGACCGTTTCGGAGGACCTCCTAGCATTGCTGCATTATATCCTATTGGGCAGGAAAATTAATGTTGGTCGGGTTATCATCAATGAAGTATATTGTTAATTTGTAATATTTGTTGTCGGTACAATGTGCCCACAACCGAGGAAGACATTGCCCTCGAGGTAAAGGGATATACTATCACGTGGACCGATTGTAGGAACCTCACTGGAATTATCGTGAAGGATAAGGGCAAGGTTGCCACACCAATGCACAAGGCCAAGACACCGAAAGCCATGCCAACAGCCTCAATGCCAGCAGACTCGATGGCATTGCTTGCCCTAATACATCAATGCCAAGAGATTATTCTCCAGAAATTGGAGAAGGCTGAAGAGCAAAAGAGAAAGCTCAGGCGATATGACCAGGCCAGAGACCTTGCCATTAAGGAAAACTTGGTGAGCCTTTCTACCAGCATCATGCCAACATTTCTTGCCTTTCCATAAGAGATCTTTGCTGAAGATGATGCCATGCAAGCCAGCCCAGTGCCCATTCCGGTTCATAGTTCATTGCCCAGTCCAGTTTTGTCCACTGCCACAGAACCTATTGCCCCTACCAAAGATAAAATTGCCAAGTTTGCTACGCCACTAGAATCTGCTGATGAAAGTGAGAAGAAACCTATTGCACTTGCCAAGTCAGCTGCCACGCCAACCTCATCCAAGCCGGTGAAGGTTGTGAAAGAGACCCCTACCTCCACTGTCGCTCAAGGGTGGAGTAGAAAGAAGAGGATGGCTCCTGACCGTGGAAGCCTATCCTAGAGAAAGACACGTGCCAAGATAGCAGTTGAAGCATGTACCGCCCGAGGAGGAGTCTCTTTTGAAGGGGAGTCTTCTTCATCCTAACTATTTGCACTTTATTTGCATTCACATGTTCATGCATTTTTATTTTTCTGTTTTGTTGTTTATATGTGTCGTTTCATGCATTGAGGACAATGCACATCTTGGGTTTGGGGGGCGCATTTCCTCACATTTATGCCATGTCATTCATGTTTATTTTCTATACTGCATTCTGTTTTCATGCCATGTCATATAGGTTACATTAGGATTAACGCCATGCATATCGAACCACTAAAAATGAAAAAGAAATTTTTTGTCTCGGTCGATTTTTGAAACATGTTAACATTTGTTAGGCAAGTTTAATTTGACCTAGGTGTCTGTCCGATGAGGAAATTTAAATCTTTAGATGTCTATGCCATCAGAATAGTAATGTCAGGGTTGCTTGCCAATTGATCGCTAGTTTTGGGAATTGAATTACACTTAAACACGTAGTATGCATCTAGTTCCCTAGCAAACTTAGATTTTTTTTACACTATGTTCAGAATTGAAAAAAAAAGAAGCAAAAAAATGATGCCAGGGTAAAAAAAAGAAACAGATAAGGCAGCAATGTTCTGCCAAGGCATTGAAAAAAAATGAACTCTCCTCTACGTGTAGATAATAAGTTACTTGGGGCTTCGTGGTATGCTCCCTCTTAGTTCTCAACTCCAAAACTTTAGGTATGAGTTGAAGAGAAAACTTAGTGATGTCTGGATTAAGGTGGGGATTTGTGGTATGCTCCCTCTTATTACTTACGCTAAACAGTATCACAAGGTTAACTTAATTTAATGCCAGAAAAAAAAACCCTAGGCAAGAAAACAAAAAGGAAAAATTATAATTCTTAGTTTAGGTAGCAGATTTGACTAAGGGAATTAACGGACACTTGATGCATATTGCCTACACTTCATGCACTATCATGCCTTAAGACTAAAGTTATATTGTTGCTCTTGAATTTTCTATTTGTTTGGCATTACTGCACTAAGATAACTGAGGACAAATTTATGCCAACTTTTACTTGCCAGCATCGGTTGACATGCTAACTAAAACTTTGCTGAGGTATCATTTTCATTATTTTAAATTTTATTTTTCATTACTTGAGGACAAGCAATGAGCTAGGTGTAGGTGAGTGTTGACACTCCAAAAGTACTAATGTTTATGCTTATTTCACATGCTCTTCCTTGTATTTTAAGTACATTTAGTTGCATTTAAGTTGCAAATTCATGCATTGTATAAAGAGTAAGGATTCAGTGTTATGCTAGTGTGAAGGGTTGTTTTTTGGATGGCATAGCTGATGGCACAACAGTTGGTGGAGCATGAGCAGATTAGCCCAAGAAGGAGACGACGCCAAGGAGGATACTGAGTAGCCGTTGGCACAGAAGGACCTTTAATGCCAAGCACCGGTTGGCAAAGAAGAACATTTGATGGCAGGCCAAGAAGATGTTGACCCTGAAAAGATAGGACCAGATTAGGCTGCGAGAAAATAGGGATTGGATCAATCTCCGAAAAAATAGCAAACAAGAAGTGCCAAGCACGGTTGGCAATACCATGCTGAGCTGCGATGCCAGAAGAGCAATGACGCGATGACGTCAGTCATAATCTGTTCAGCCTTAGAATTCAAACGCCAGATAAGATGATCACCTTCCTTATCCCTGCACGTTCAAAATTCAAATCCAAGATAATCCTAGGCTATCTATGGAGTCCTCTTTAAATATGATCAAAGCAAAATTGAAGGAAGAGGCAGAAAAACGAGGAGAGTGATCGGAGATAAGGTTCAACATTCGACCAAGAGCCTAGCCGTGAAGAGCTGCATTGAGAGACCCTCTTCTAGCCCATTCTCTTTGTCGTTATTTTTCTTAGTTTTGATGGTGATGGATGTTAAAAACGATTATGGTTTTTTGGTTGATACCCTCGCCATTAACTAATTTCTTAGTTGGTGAGGGGTGTTTGCGTTTGAACACTATGTTTTTGCTTAGTTTTTCATAAATCAACACCATCTCGGCACTATTTTTCCTATCTGGCATGTTTACTATTTTTAAGTGTGTTTCCTAGTGAAAACTGACACTTCTTTTCTAAACATTATGCCAAGCGGCGGCTGGCATAGTTAGCTTATTGAAACTCAATATCATAACTGACTTGGGTGGCAACGATCAGTTGTTGGATACTAAGGAGAGATGCTTCGAAAGAAGATATTCAAGTAGATGAACTTACTTCAGGAGTGAAATCTACCCCATAGGAGTAAAGATTGATACTTAATCGAATTGATTTATGAAAAACATTCACTATAGACATATAGGGGTTTTTCCATAATTAATTTAGGGCAATGCTATCGATAGAGGCATTGCTACCTTTGAATCTGCTCAGCAAACAATGCCCAGACAGGATTTATTAAAGGCTGGCATGGCATGAATAGCGTGAAAACCAGACACTCCTTGTCAACGCTCGTCATTTTCTAAGACACCTTCCTTTCCATCGTTTAAATTTACTTATCGTATTTTCATTATCTTTTCATTTTTTAAAAAACTACTCTACATCAAAAACATATTTTTGACAAGACAAGTAATTGGCAAAGCAATTAAATCCCAAACGCAATCTCTGTGGGATCGACGCCCAGCTTAACTGTTGTGTTACTTGCAGACCGTGTATACTTGCACGCAATAAATTTTCTTGGCATTGTTTCTACACATTTTACGCCCTATTGCCAGCAAATAATCATTCACGTTGAGAGTCTATAGCAACCAGATAAATCGTAAAAACAAATATTAATATACATACACAAACATTACTTTAAAATATACTAAGTCAGAAAATTAATTTAAAAACATTATGATACCTCATTTTTACCTATTATTTGGATCTTTAGTCTTATATCTCTAACATTGTTGTGCACCACCCCGCGTTCTTCAACTTATGTCTCCATTCGCAAATATATTGAAATTATTTTTATATGCCATTCCAAATAAATATTAGATCAATAAAAATATTTATAACAATTATAATCATAGTATTGCCTTCTAGCAAGCAGAAATTGCACGGGTGCTTCAACAATGGGTGTTAGATAAAGAAGCTTGTACCAAGCCCATGATTGCAGTAAGATTAGACATCTACCACTATCTGATGTCTTCTTCTCACCAATCATTATTGAGGCATTGTACATTTCATGGTATAAGAAGGCCAATATTGTAGATCCCCAGCTATATTCACGAGTTGTATTAAAATCATCCAAGAACATTAGATATTGTGTGTGAACTAGATTACCATATGTATCTGGCATCAATATCCCACCAATGATTTGTTGCATATATGCTCGAGCTACATACATAAGTTATTGCCGAGTAGATCACTATGTTACAATAAATTCACTCTACAACCATGTAATTTTCACATGTAGACCTTTCACATCGGCCTCGGGAGGAATTTTTCCGAAGTACTGACTGCAAAAAGAAAATACATTATATGTATTTGCTCCAACCAACAGATTCTCATTTATTGGGACACCAAGTTGTATATCTACATCTTACAGAGTTATCGTGCATTCGTCAAATGAAAAATGAAATGTGTGTGTCTCTAGTCTCCACCGTTCAATCAATCCAGTTATCAACTCGGAGACAATCTTAAATCTATAAAGAAATGAAGCATTATAAAATACGTCGACCTATAAGTAATAGACTATGAGGTCAAAAGGTTCATTGATCAATTTATTATAATAAATTATTTCGTGTTACACATGATATAATAAACTCCATATTATACAAGAGGAAATGTGCTCATGGTCACGGTACAACAAAACTTCTTCATATGCCATTTTTAAACAAATCTGCAAAACAATTATTTTGAATATATTTATAAAAAATTTACGCATATATCTTAAATCTATTTTGAATCTAATTATAATATTTTAAATTTAAACAACATTAAATATTAAAAATTAACTAATTAAAATTAAATAAATACAAAAATTACATGATAGATAAGAAACCGAGAAAATATGCTCTAAATCATTCAACAAAAAATAATTAAATAGATATATTAAAATAATTTATAAATAAATAATTTACAATTCAAACAAATTAAATTTACATACCCGATCTGGAAAAGATTTGAATATTTCGCCAAACAACTGTTCAATCACATACAAAAATATACAAACCCCTTTTATAATAAAACACAAATTAATTTAAAAAAACATATTACTTACTTACTTACTTCTAAGAAACCGAGAAGATCGACAACCAAATATACTTCAAAATTTCACCTCTACGAATATATCTTCAAAAAATATCACTAAAATTTTCACCATAAACTCTTTCAATATTTTTCTCAAATCCTATACACACTTCTTCTTTATATCCCCGTATATATATAGAACTATTGTCAAAAATGAAAAAAAAAAAAACTTATTAGCTTTCACATGCCTACGCTGTCATATCTGCCCAGCTGACGAAAAC
Organism: Hibiscus tridactylites; assembly: GCA_958450335.1. NCBI lineage: Eukaryota > Viridiplantae > Streptophyta > Magnoliopsida > Malvales > Malvaceae > Hibiscus > Hibiscus tridactylites. Next base: position 10,709,567 of record OY288290.1, read on the forward strand.
GGTGCCACCTAGACATGGCGTCCTGCTCTGCAAGATTCCCTGCACCGCCAGCTACAAATGGTGTCTTGTCACGAGAAAGCTAAGTCGTGCAGCTTTATTCAGCTTTATTCGCGGCGGAAAGAAAAAGTTTTTACAAATGCCTTAGTTTTAGGGTTTAGTGTTAGATTTTAAGGTTTAGAGATTAGATGTTTAGGTTTAGCAGTTTAGAATGGGTAGGTTGTGGTTGTGGTTAGAATTTAGGATTTTAAGGTTAAAACTTAGATCCACAATCATATTACCGTAAACCTTAAATTCTAGATTATAATCACAACCTCTAAATTATAAAACCACTAAAATTAAACATTTAACATCTAAACATTAAATTCTAACCTTAAACCCTACAACTAAGGCGTGTATGAAAACTTTTTATTTACGTCGCTTCTGTATTGAATATATTCAACACGCTTCCTGTGACCATAAATTTATTTTGATATCTTTTAAAAAGATTTATTTTAAAATAAAGTTAATGTTTGTTATCTGGTAAAAAAAATTAGTCCATGCACTAGTTAAAAAGAACGGTAGAAATTCAAAAGAAGTTACTAAAAAGAATTCGAGTATAGAATGAACCAAAGATAAGTTTCTTTTTTCCCTTATTTTTTAAGTTACTAATTATCTGTGTGTTTATATTTTAACTTGGTTTTTAATTTTTGAAAGACATTGAAGCATGTTTGATTGTATGTAAATTTTGATAACGGCGTGGAAGCATATTTTAACTCAAAACACGATCTCGCTCAATTACCGTGGTTTTGTTGGTGATTCTCGGAAAAGATTTCAATATGATATTGAAGAATATATCCACTATATATTCAAACTATCTTGAAAATTTTGGTATGTTTTTTTATCGTTCTTATATTAAGGTCAGTATATCTTGTTCTATTATTTGGTTATTGTCTTGTTTTAATAATTTTGATTAAGGGTTTGACCATTTTTTTATTGAAGTTAATAGTGACAACATTCATGTATGATTCGTCGATTTACGGATCATCTCAGGTGGGAAATAACATGCAATATATTAACATGATTTTGCTAATTAGAAATACAATCATACGAATTGCAATTATGGATCCTATTTTCTTTATATACATATTATTTTATCGTTGAGAATTGATATTTTAGTCGTGTTTTAAGTTTTACATGTCTTTAAACGGCTTAGAAAGAGATATGACATAAAGAGATTACGAGGAGTTGTCTTGGTTATTTATATCTCCATTGTCCTCGAGAGGAAAATCAATATGGATAAAGCATATCTATTGAGTATCCTTATGATTGCAAGATTATTGGGTGTGAATAAATCTATCTTCGAAAGAAAGATAAATAAATAATTCGTTTGGAAGCACCATACATTAGTTTGTCAAGAAATATCCATGGATGTACAAAGATCATTACCTTTAGATCTTCAAACATTCGTCGATGCCTCCTCAAATCTTGTAGAAATAATTGTTATGCACGAGACAAGCAAAAAATGTTTTTGGCTAAGACCATTGACCTAACATATCCAAAAGATATGTGGATTTACTTTCACAAGATATGATACAAAGCTATCTTCTGTAGAGATAATGCAAGATGTATATCTCAATTGAAATGTGGATATATCATGGAACATATTACTCCAAAGTTTCACCCCTCACGGTCTTTAGAAAATAGTATTCAATATTGAATTATGAAGATTCAAAGACCTTCTGTGGTGATTTCATGGGGGAGCGTAAATACGCGTTGCACTCTTTTTCCCTTGACCAAGGTTTTGTCCCAATGGGTTTTCCTGGTAAGGTTTTTAATGAGGCAACATATTATGCGTATCAAAGATGTGTGTACTCTTTTTCCTTCACTAAAGAGTTTTTTCCCACTGAATTTTTATCTTAGTAAAGTTTTAACGAGGCACGTTTTCTTCATAGACATCCAAGGGGAGTGTTATGAATATTTATCTATGTGAATGTCTATCATGATAAGGACTTTATCAAGGAGATTTGACTTACTTTATCATTAGAAAAATTATCTACATTAATTAGAGTTTAATGTATTATGTACTTCTTATGCCTATAAATAGATGATTTATTGAAGGCATTGTACATAATTCTATTTTTGAGAATAATATAAATCTCCATCTTTCTTTCATCTCTTTGTTCTTCATTCTTATTATTGTTCTTCCTTATTTTATTCACAACAATTTTTGTTTTTTTTAATAATTTTGCTTCTTAATTTGGGGCTTTAATATAGGAAATTATTCCTTAATTCAGATTAGAAACTAAGTTGTCCCAAGAACTTCATTTACATGGAAACCAAACACACATATAAAAGGGCTAATATCAAGCCCTAAAATAACTAAGAATTTGCAAGTACATTTATAAAGGTGTTTACCTAAGCTTCAAGCTACTCAAAAACTCCAACAAGAACCTTCAAAGTTTGAATCTACATAACAAAGTTACTAAACATTTTCAAAACCACCAAAATTAAACACAAACTAAAATCGATGACATGAATCTCTTCCCTTCTTCTTGGTTCAAATTTAGCCCATCTTTGTTTTTGGTAGTGCTGGATTGTTTTCGATGAAACAATTAAGGGAAATTTTTGTTGTATTAAAGAGAAGTGTGAATAGGCTCTTACGAGATAAGGATGAGTAAAATTATTTAATTATTTTAAATTATGTCTAAATTAATTAGATGTGTAAATACGAAAAATTAAAATTATTAGTATTTCAATTAAAAATAAGACATCACTATTTTCGAATTCAGTAGTGAATAGAATAATTTATCCTAAAAATAATTTAGGTTAATGAATTATGTATTTTGATTTAATAACGTTATTTTTTTCATTTATAATTTTCTAATCATCAATTATTTATTTCCATCTTATTTAGAAAATAAGAAAATTCACGTTGAATTTAACCGTTAGAATAGATTAAAAATTTTAACAAAAATATCATTTTACTTGATTTATCTTTAAGTTTAACTGCATAATAATTGTCCAAACTATTTTCTTTTTTCTTTTTTTTTTTTTGCTTTAAATGCTTAAAGTTTTTAGGTCAAAGTATGTGTATAAACTTTACTTCGTTACCATTTTTTTCTCGGCAAAGTTATTTTTGAATGTCTCGTTAAAAATCTCCCTAGACCTCTCAACAAGGCAAATATGAAGTACATAAGAAAATTTGTTCCTAGGTTTGTCTCATTTCCAATGCATAACAGTCCTCAAACCTAAAACAAACTTCATGTTTCCAGCCAAACAAAAGAAATCAATTACCACCATGATTTGAATAACCCAGTTCGATTCATGCCTTCTTTTGCAAGGTGATCCGCTAGTCGATTTGTGTCTCTCGAAGCATAAACAAATGTTACCTGCACAATTTGACTGGATAGTCCGTCTATCTCATCGAATACTTTCCACCATCGCCAGGGTCGAAGTAACCTATCTCCAATCCACTTTATTACCACTTGTGAATCTGTTTCAACAACCAAAGTGGTCTTTTCCAACCAGCCTGCTTCGACGAAAATTGTTAATGCTAACTTAATTGCCACAAGTTCAAAAAATTCAGAGCTAACCAATTCAGCTGGTCCGAAAAATATTGCTCTTATGCGACCTTCAGCCGTCCTCAACACCCTACCGCACCCAGCTGCTTTATCTTTAAAATCACCATCTACATTAAATTTGATTTCACCAACCTTTGGAGGGATCCAATCAGGAAATTTTGCAGTTGCGATGATACAATCCAAAGGGTTCTTCCACCATTCTTCTTCATTGAGCATTAATTATGTGTTCACTACTTTGATCCACATATAAGCTCGCATTTTCATAAAGAATAAAAGGTCTTTCAAAGGAGTTGCTTTCTCTTCAAAGACTTTCGCGTTCCTTGCTAACCAAAAACTCCACATCGCAGTGGTTGTCGAGATGAGCCATAAAGTCCTTTGCTTACCTGTTCAATGTGCATTAAAACAAAAGGAAAAGAAGTCATCTATATTCAGCAGATTTGGCCAGGGAATTGACCAACAATTACAAAATTTTCTCCATAGGCAGCAAGCAAATCTACATTCCAGAAACAGGTGGTTCGTATTTTCCACCCCTAAACCACACCAAGGGCATCCAATTGAATTATCCTCTATCTTCACTCCTCTTGCTCTAAGAAATTCTTTCGTGGGAATCATGTCCAGTTTTAACAACCCTATGAAGTTCCTAACTTTTGGAGGCACCTTTAGTTTCCAGATTTTATCGAACTCAAAAGAAGGGTCTTCTACATTGGCATTCAACATCAAGTTAGTGAGTTTACCCACTGAAAAATTATCAGCCTTGTCATGACACCATAAAATCCTATCTGGGACACCATTCTTTATCAGCTCCTCCTCAATCGTATCTTTCAAAGAATCCAGCAAATTCTTTTCTCTGTCCAGCAGGGGTCTTGAGAACATTTTTGACATTCTATCTCTTTAAAGCTAGTATTGATAGCAATTGAGGCTACCTCAACTCTTTTTCGGACTACTAATCTATATAGCCTTGGTGAGTATCGACATAAAGGTTTCTCGCCGCACCAGTGATCCTCCCACAAAAGTATTGTCTTTCCGTCCCCCAATCTCCATCTAAAAGCCATATGATCCATCCAGCGCCCCACTTCATCATCATACAAATTATTCAAAATACCTATCCAAACTACTGAGACATTTTTTGATTTACTCTGGAAAGGAATCATTCTGTGTCGTTTCCCCGTATTTAGAGCTTATAACTTTGCACCATAAGGCTTCTTTCTCTGTAATGAATCTCCATCCCCATTTGAAAGCAAAGTATTATTCTTGAATTTGATGTTCACCACTCTGGCCCCTCCTTTTTTTTAGAAGGAAAACACGTCCCCAGTTTACCTTCGCTAATTTCTTCGATCTTGACCAGTTACCCCATAGAAATGCTCTTCTTATTTTGTCAATTTGCATCAGAACAGATTTTGGAACCTGAAATATCGACATATAGTATAGGGGTAGCGCAGATAACACCGAGTTAGTGAGGGTCACCCTTCCAGCAAAGGATAAGGATCTACACTTCAACCCAGCTAGCTTGAGTCTTACTTTGTCTACCACTGGATTCCACGTGGTAATTCTTCTCAGATCTGCCCCCAAAAGTATGCCTAAGTAATTAAAAGGCAGTGAACCTTTTTTACAGCCGCAGATATTTTCCAAGAGAGCTAGACATTCATCTTCTATGTTAATCCCCGTTAGGCATGATTTCTTATAATTTATACTCAATCCCGAGCACACCTCCTCGAAGCACCTCAAGACGCGCTCTAAATTTCTCACATGATCTTCTTCGGGTCTCAAAAATAATATCGTGTCATCTGCAGATTGAAGATGCAAAATTGAAGCATATTGGTCTACTACTTTGATGCCTTCGATTGACCTCATTTCAACTGCCTTCTGAATTAGGAGATTTAGAGCTTCCGTTACGTGGATAAAAAGAAAATGGGATAGGGGATCCCCTTGTCTCAATCCTTTGCACATTTTAAAATTCTTTCGTATGGGGTCCATTTAACAGAATCGAAATCTTCGTTGTTGATATGAATTCAAATATCCACTGACACCATTTTTTCCCAAACCCCATTCTATCTAAAACCATCATAAGAAAGTCCCATCTTACGCAGTCGTACGCTTTCGAGAAGTCGAGTTTCAATATTACCCCTCCTCTTTTACCATCTTCATGCTGTAAAGAGTGGATGACTTCATTTGCTATCAAGATTCCATCGAATATTTGTCGACCCTTTAGAAATGCACACTGAGTTTCACTAACCACTCGCCCCATTACATTGCACAGACTTTTGGACAGCACCTTTGACACTATCTTATACAGCGAGCTCACCAAGCTTATTGGTCTGTATTCCGAGATGTCTTTTGGTTGTTCTGTTTTTGGAATTAAAGCAATAAAGGATGAATTCACGTTATTTGGCAGTCTCCCAGTGGTGTATAAAGCTTCCAACAATTTTTTAGGTCTTCCTTCACTAGATCCCAACATTTTTTGAAAAATATTGCGTTAAAACCATCCAGACCTGGGGCTTTCGAGACTTCGCAGCTCCAGACTGCTTCTTTTATTTCCTCCACCGTGAAGGGTTTCTCCAACTCTTCTGCTTCATTTACTGATATCCTGCAGAAATCTAAGTTGAAGGTTGCATCCCATTTTCTGATTTTACTACTAAACTATTTTAGAAAGTGATCGAACACTTTCTGTTTCAAACGTTTGGGGATTATTGTCCCTTTTCCCCCCAAATTTGCACTGTGGATAACATTCCTCGTTGCTCGTATCTTTACTGCTCTGTAGAAGAATTTCGTATTCAAATCCCCTTGTTGCAACCAATTTTTTCTAGATTTCAGACGCCAAATATCTTCTTGTAATTTTAAACAATCCCACAATTCCATATTTTTCTGTTTTAGTTCCTTCAATTGATCCGGATCAAGGTAGTCTATGTCCTCGATCTTCTCCAATTCATTAATCCGCTGCTCTAATTTCTGCACTTTACTGTTAACATTCTCCTGAGAAGCATTCCACTATTTCAAAGCTTCTTTCACCTTTTTCATTTTTACTGGCAGATTCTTTCCTGAGTTATTCAAGCCTCCTAACGTTTCCTTTATCATCTTTAGACAACCTTCATTAGAGAACCATGTGTTAACAGCCTTGAAGGGCCTTAGTCAACAAAAGATGTGTATAATCTAATATATATTCCGCGACAAGCTTCTTAAAATTAGATCTTCCTTTACTTGATACCAATGTTCCTCCACAAAGAATCTGTCTAGTTTGATGTATTTGGCTCCAAGTGAAATTTCTTCCTATTAGGGGTATCTTGATCAGATTGCATCTTTCTATAAAACAGTTAAAATCTTCAATTCCTGGGTATCGGTTTCCACAGCCTTTTCTTTCACTTCTATTTCTGATCGCGTTGAAGTCGCCTCCCACAAACCACAGTTGCCGCCATACATTTCTTAATGCCACAATTTCATTCCACAAGGATTTTTTTCCAGTTTGTCGCAAGGTGCATAAATGTTTATACAAGTAGTGCAAACATTATCAAGAATCCATGTTCCAGATATTAGGATATACCTGGGTGTAGCTAGGTTGTTTTCTGCTTTAAATTTGTTTCTGTCCCATATTGTTAGTATCCCACCTGAACGCCCCGATGCCTTTGAGATCTTGTATTTGAACTCACCGTACCACAGCCTTCCAATTTCAGTTTTGCTAAACCCTTCTTTCTTCATTTCTTGAATGAATACCATCTTTTCCTTGAGATCTTTTATGATCTTCCTCACTGTCGACACCTTCAAATTCGATCCCAGACCTCTTATGTTCCATGTTAAGACCCTCATTTTGTTTTTTGCAGCCTCCGTTGCTTCTGCGTTTAATTTTCCCTATTTGACTGATCCAATTCTTCCAATCGTGCCATTTCATCCACAACTTCTTGTTCATCACCTTGGAACTCTATACCTAGCGTTTTCCCCAATTTTAGTGCTTTCTTCGCTTTCTTTTTGTAGATATCCCTTCTAGCTTGCATGTCTGAGTCTGATAACGATCTTCCCTCCAACTCTGAGATGTACGTTTGCTTCCCTTTTTCTTGAATCTTCTTTGAACCCTATCGTGTTTCTTTCTCTCCGCTTCTATTAATACTCTGTCTTGAAATTCCTGAAGTGATGCACATCTTCTCTCCCTTGGCAGGTTAGTTCTTTTCTGCAACTCCGGTAATCTTAAATTGCAGCTTGCTTCTTTTGTTGAATTCTTTGTGACTTCAATTTCCTCATCGTCGTCTTCGTCATTTGGCGTGCCCTTATCATCTGGGTTGTTTAGTTTATTGACTCTCTCAACCCAAGAGAGTTGTTTGTCATTTTTTCTTGTCTCTTGGATCATTTCAACGGCTGATTCCACTTTATCCGCTTCCTGTTGGCCCAATTCCTTTTTATTGAAGCCCATACAGCCCATATCTTCCATGATTTTAGCCCGCACAGGTTCCGAGTTTGTTATCTGTTCAGCCACTATCCCTTCCACCACCACTCTGGCCCAACTCAGATCACACCCAATTTCATTGCTTAAATTAATTGCATTCCTTTTTTTTTATTCCTATCACCATCCTTATCTAACACTTTAATATTTGCAGTACCTTCCTCTGACAATCCACCCAATAAATCAGATTCTCCAATGTACCTGCTCTTTTTTTTTTCAAACATAACTTTCATTAGCATTAAAAGAAAAATACAGGAACAGAAAAACAAAGATCACGTACACGTACGGGATCAACAAAACATCCGAGAAAAAATAAAGCAAAAGGTCATGCAAGACCTACAACACCGAAAACCAAAACCACGAGCCATAAACTGTCGTGGGGACCATAAACAGCGGAAAATAACCAGCAAACACGAGATGCTAAAACAAAGGTAGCGTCCACTGGTGCAACCAGGGATAGCTTCAAACAACAGCCGGAACTCGGCAGAAACAGCGACGATCCATCCACGATCAATCGGGGCTTGAGACAACAGGGATACTTTCGAAACTCGCCTGAGAGCTCCCTCCGGAGACAGGCTCCCATTCTACACGAAATGGGCCTTATCAAGGCAAGCGGAACGTAGCCCCTACGTTGTGGCCACGACACGTAGGATAGGAACGCTTCAGCTGAGGAAAAATTTTCCAGCGACCAAATCATAATGAGACAAAAGGCGTGATTGACCAACAGACGATGCCAAAACATTCGGGATTTTACTGTTGCATTGAATCCTCCCGGGTCCCATTCAAAGCTCCAATCCAATATAGAGCGGGGCCTGTTAAGAGCCCAAATCAAAAGCTGGGTAGGGCCAACAGATCTCCAAAGGTCATCAACATTCCAAATTCCAAAACGTGAAGAATTGTTTGACTTTAAACGTGAAAAACTGATCCCAGATCCACCAAATTCGGAAAAGGGAATGAAGTAGTTTCCAAAACTGGAAATGTGGGACCCTTGAATGATCTGGCACCCTGCAATATCTCCCTCAGATCCGAAATAAGCGGTAAAAAGCATCTGAAAAAAGCAATTAGTGGGCAAAAACCCACCAAATCCGGGAATATTATGCTGAAAATGGAAAGGACCGTGACTATGGTAAGACAAAAGATAAGAGACAGGTCTTGTCAAAATAGACAAAGACCATTTTGTCCTTTTTGTCCTTATTCCCTTCTCCTCTTTCCCGTTGTCGGCAGGAACCTTCACGAGTGGGTTGTTGACCCGAAAACCGGCGAGCCGGCAGTCTTCATGGTGTTGTCCATCCCGATCTGTAGCACAAACCATCCCAACAGATTGACGGAGGCTAAATCCTACGGAGAAACCAATAACTACACAACCTCCGTTAAGGAGAAGACTGCCACTGAGAACTCCCCAGAAGCATATCAGACCATCAAGACGGTGGGTTTCTCGAACTCTTTGTTGAAACGCGGAGGCTCTGTAACAGCACCAAGCAACTGGGTCCGCCGCCGGAAGAAAAAGACCAGGCACAAGGGTAGGGCTTTGAGTCTCACAGCCCGTAACCTGCAAGCGGAGGCGACCATACCCAGCTTCGGCGAAGCGAACGCCAAAGCAGCCCGTCAAAAACACGACTCCGACAGCATGGAGCCGTCGCAAAGCCCGTTTTCAGGAGGAGCCCCTCACCCTCCTTCTTCCGCCTCTCAGCTCTCCTAAGCGAACCACCAGCCCTACTCTCGCCTCGGAGCTTCGGCGAGAAGCCTTAAACGCCAGCGAACCCGGACGCTGCAAACCCCGACGCTAGACCACCCAACCATGCTCCCGACTGCTGGTCCAAACCTCCAGCCAGAGTTGCCCTCCGTTGTACCGGCGACCGTCGGTCCTCGAGGGAATCGAGCACGACGACTGGCCCGGACTGGTCAAAGCACTGCCTAAGGGACAAGGGTTGTGGAAAATGGGAGGGTTGGGGAAGCGCGTGGAGCGCATTCAAAGGGGTCATTGTGGTTTTCGACTTGAAAGCTCAACTTGAAATGGCCTCCAATGTACCTGGTCTTTTCTCGCTCTTTACTGTCGTCATAATCTTTGGAGAATATTCCAAAACATTCCTCATTAAATGCATTGGCTTTACCCAGAACTGTGTCCCCTAGACTCTTCGACTTCCTCCTTTCATCTGAATTTACCGTCTGCTCCGATGATGATTCGATCTCCGTCGACTCTGTCGTGCCTGATGGTTTTTTCTTCAATGCTTTTTCCCGAATTTCATTCGAAACCGTCAAAAGCCATATTTCTGTTATTCTTACTACAAATAAGTCTCGCCCAACTTCTAATTCTATCACCTCCTCAACTTTCTGGATTTGGTTCATAGAGATTAGCAAAGTCACCTTATCACATCACATCCATAGTATTGAGTTGCATTGTCTCCGAAGGCTACTAACGAACCCCAAATACCAGCAATCCTCTTAAAAGTTTCATGATTCCAACAGTGCAAAGGGATCCCCTAAATCTCCACCCATGTTACTCCTTCCGTCAATCTATAAGATTCGGTCCACTTTTCTATTTCAGTAAAAACCTCTTCGAGAAGTGACCATTTCTGCTCTTCTAGAAGAAGGAGTAGTTCTTCATCCTGAATCTCTATCAGGAATTTCTGACCACCTAAACTTCTGTTGCATGTAAAAGTGTCTATCGCAATTGAGTGCAAGTGTACACGTCGCAAGTAATAAAGTGATACTAGAGTATCGGATATCGTCTCCACAGGGACTGGGCTAACCCTTTCCTTCGCTATCTGCACAAGGGGAAAAGAAGAGATTTAATAGATTGATTAAGTTGTCACGAAAATAATAATAAAGAATACTGGAAAATAAGAGTAGAGAAACCAAGATAGAGAGAATGGGCTGGTATTGAATTGCTCAGTAGTGTAGGTATTGCTGAGTTTAGGAAAATCTGCTCTGTCGTCATCCCCGTCACGGCAGCACCTGTCGCGGCGGCAGTCTGTTGCTTGTCGCGGCAGCGAACACACAACTCTGTACTTCAAGCTTGACAAGAATCCCTGATGTGCCTTGGCCTATCCCTAGGTCCAAGTCTGTCGATGAACACGTCTTTGATGATACCTCCCAGCATGAATCGAATGATGAACACCGATGTTGTTGAATTCTTCTTTAGACACTTAACCTCGTCTTATCCCTAGGTCTGAGATAGTTCAACTATAAACTAGAGAACTCGCACTTATTCCTTTCGTATACTTAACTCACCCATATTAAGTAAATAGATAACCTCGCAATGCTCTCCCGATACTCTTGCAAGATGTTAATAACCAGAATAAGAGAACTTGAAGTTTATTTTATTGAACTGAAAATTCCTAAGACAAAAGCAACCCTTGCAACTACTTTACAAAGCAACCCTTGCAACTACTTTACAAATCAACCCGTGGCCCTAAGGGGAATTTAGAACATGATGAGAGGATGAAAACGGCTAGGGTTTTGGGAAGAAGGCTAGAGATAGGTTATGATCTCCCTAGGTCGAAATACATGCCCTTATATAGGCTTTGGGTCCAAGTTTTCTAAAATAGCAAGAATACAACTTTAAATTAAAGTACAACTCTAATAAAGACTAAATATTCAGAGAACCTAACTTTAAATCGTCCTCCTTCTTACTTGGGATTTTCTCTCCTTGAACTTTGGGCTTGGCATTCCTTCCGATCTAGGGCTTGGAAAAATATACTGGTTTTCCACGACAGACGGACTTAATTTTCTCTATTTGTCGAGGTCCACTTTGCTTCTTCTCCTCAAAACCGCTGTCGTACTTTGCTGTCACGACGGCGACCGTGGCAACATCGTCTTCCTTGACTGCTAGTTCCAGCTTTTCTGCATCACTGCCCAGCGCCTGCTGCCCTCGATGCTGTCACGACTGCTGCCCTAGGTGCTGTCACGACTGCTGCCCTGGGTGTTGTCACGACTGCTGCCCTGGGTGCTGTCACGACTGCTGCCCTGGGTGCTGTCACAACTGCTGCCTTGGGTGCTGTCACGACTGCTGCCCTGGGTGCTATCACGACTGCTGCCCTGGATGCTGTCACGACTGCTGCCCTGGGTGCTGTCACGACTGCTGCCCTGGATGCTGCCACAGCAGATACCTGCAAAAGTAACCAAATTTAGCAGTATCTGCGCAGTTTTATCTAAATGTGATGTTGATGCAAAACTTAACCTAAAATGCAGTTAAACATGCTTGAGTGCAGCAAAAATAAGGATAAATGATAGGTAAAATATAGAACTTTTATGCATTGATCAACTTCTCACCAATAACTCGCCCAAACCCCAACTTTGTAGCCTTTCTTTGACTGTCTCACTCGAACACGACGTTATCGTTGTACTGATTAAGCACTTGCTCAGCTTCCATAGCAATTCCTCATCCACGTGTCCATGTATTCTTTTGGATTGTTGTGTATATCTGATGATGCTTTCTCCTCAATCCTCCGGATGATCGGGTTGTATATTTTGGCGTCGATTGTTTTATTTTATTTCCACTGTCGTTTTTTGGCGTTGATATTTTTGGTTATGTCCTTTTTTTGGCTGGTAATTCTGATTCCGCGATTTTCTCCAATATGATGTTCTACCATTGAATCTAGCGAAGGAGACTGACATCCAGATACCATATAATCCGAATCCATCCAACTGTTCAATAGCTTTGTTTGCATCCCTCCTGTTAGCAAATCTTACAAATCTAAATTTTCTCCCAGCCTTATCTCGTTTCGTCGCAATAAAAGAATCTACCAAGTCGCTGTGTTTCCTAAAAGTTTACCTTAATCCACTCCATTATCAGGTAATAACAGTTAAATTTTTTAAAAAAAAACTTAAACGACATATATAAATTGTCACTTATTTTTTAAAATAAAAAATAGACACCTAAAATAAAAAATAAAAAAACACATAGTTTGAGTACTTATTTTTAATTTTTTAATGGTCGTTACTTAAAAAGGATCATGAGGTAAACTTTAGAGAACTACTTTAACAAAAAAAACTTTAGACACTTAAAACAAAAGAAGAGATATAATTTAGGGGTGAGTCTAAAGTGCGGCTAACAAACGGCAAGTTTCGAAACTTGTCCAAGAACTTAAAATGTTTGATATTTTTTTATAAGATTTTAGGTTAGTTTTTTTTGTAATATTTACAAGTTTTGATATTTACGAAACAAGTTTTGATAATTGTTTTTTTAATAACATTTTAGGTGTTTCGACAAAGTATCGAAACTTTTTTGTAAGTATCAAAACTTATAAAAAAATTAAGAAAAAAACAACCTAAATGTTATCTAAAATCCTTATATTTTAAGGTCTAAGGTGTGGCTAAAACACGACAAGTTTCGAAACTTATCCAAGAACTTAAAATGTTAGACTTTTTTATAATATTTTATGTTGAACTTTTCGTGTTTTTTGACAAGTATCGAAACTTATTTTTGTAAGTATCGATACTTAGTTTTTTTATAACATTTTAAGTTTTTTGGACAAGTATTGATACTTACAAAATAAGTTTCGATACTTGTCAAAAAATACGAAAAAACCTACATAAAATGTTATAAAAAATCTAACATTTTAAGTTTTTTGACAAGTATCGAAACTTGTTGTCTTTTAGCCTCACCCTAAACTTGTTGTACGTTAGACACCCCCTAAACCTACCATATCCCAGATTTACCCATAATTTAGACACTTAAAACAAAATAGAGATATAATTTAGTCACTTATTATATAATTATAGTTGATCTTATTTTTTTTTTGGTGAATTTGGTATTATTTCATTAACTGAACAAGAATCACGCGAAAAATATTATCACATTCCTAATTAAAAATCCCTTAAACTTAGTTGAAGAAAAAGAATACATGCGATTACACCCAAGGAAAAGCCATAGTCCAAACATAAACACAAGCTATAAAGCTAGCAAAGCAAACAAAACAAGGCTACGAACAACTATCCAAAGCTATAATCATGTATCAAATTAGCAACAGCAGACGGCGGATGAGAAAGGTAGTGCACCTCTAGATCAGATGAGCTTGCAAGTTTGGGCAAGGAATGAGCCAATCGGCTCTGAGCACGAGGAACGTATTGATAGTGAACAGTCCAGCTTCGGTTTGCCAAGTCGCGTATATGCAAAAAAATCGTTGGTGCCTCTGGAAGTAGAGTCTGATCCTTTAATAATTGTATAGCCTCCAAACAATCTGAGAAATCCCCAAACTCCAGGCCAAGAGCAGAGTAACATACGCCCCACAAAGCTCGACTTCCAAAACCAAGAAAATTCCTATATACTTAATCACACCAAGCATCCAGGTCCCCCTATGATCAAGAATAACGCCCCACACGAGGAGCTGCCATCGACTAACTTGCACTCAGCGTCCGAATTTACTCGAAACCACTCAGCCGAGAGAGGGAACAATTGTGATGGAGCAGCCATAGGCGACAGTGGGGGTTCTGGACTGGCGCGATAGGAGCGACCACACAGGACCCCGATAGAGAGGGCCCACAAAATAGAGAACCTAAATTAAATTAAATTAAATTAAATTAAATATTTGTAAAAAAAAATATAGATTTATATATATATATGTGTGCATATAAGTTAATCTTTTGTATTAATGTTTTTATTTTTAAAAAAACAACTTTATATCTCTTATTAATTATAAATTAAAGGCATCATTTTAATATATTGCACAGGCCTCCAAAATCTTTGAACCGCCCCTGATAGGCGATCCAACATTTAAGCCATCATAGATCGGGTCATTTTGTAGTGTGGCACCATGAATTGCAGAAGAGCAAATCAGCTGCAGCCGCCTACTTCTTTCCAACACAGTGCCATCATCCTTCAGTGGAGTCCCAAATACCACGAAAATACGTTAGAGCCAAAGGTTCCACAAGATCGAACCAAACAATAAGTCTCAATCCTGGGAATTAACCACCACCCGATGTGGCTCAGTTAGGTTGAGAAGCACCCCATGGCATAAATGATCCAAATTCTCAATAGCTGCAGTACGAAAAGGACAGCTCGCATCAATGGTGAAATGCCGACATACTCTTTTCGCATTAGTCATAACCTTTCCCGAACAGATCAGCCACATAAAAGTTTTAACTCTATGCAGTTCTCGATGTAGATAATGCAAAATATTTTGGACATTATTTTCTCCTTATTTGACCGGCTATTTTTAACTCTTTGATTCAAATTGGAATTGCATGATAGTGGGGAGTAATGAGATTTTGTAGGGATTCTCATTTCTACCTTCTTGGATGTTTATACTCTCATTATATGCCTATATAAGGAGGTTGCAATTCATTTTGTAAAACACAGCAGAAAACACAAACATTTCTTTCTATCATGGGCTATCACGCAAGTTTCCATCCTTAGTTTAAACACTAGTTCCTTTTTCGAGTTTCCTTCCTCGTTAAAAAGGAGCAATCAATTAAGTTCCAACTTCCTTTTCGGGTGTACGAAATAGGAAGCATTGTGTTAACCTTGGGGGGCGATCGTCCGTTTTACAATTACACCAGTCAGGCTGAAATTGCTTCTAAGGCAGTGGACTATCACGGCACAGTAATATCGATTTCATTATTTTATACTTGTCAGTGCTAATTTATCTGTTTTGCAGTACTTCTTTTCCAACAACTTAGAAGCAATTTGTACTCAAAATGTCTCTCACTATCAACAAATACATCCCCGATATGTCCAAACTCGAGCCTCTAGACGGAACCAATTACCGTCGTTGGTCTCAAAGAATGATCATCTTCTTCGAACAACTAGAGGTGGATTATGTCCTATTCAACCCGCCTGCAGTTGTCGAACCCGCAGCCATTGACTCAGACACAGTCAACGCATCGACCAAATCTGACCTTGATGCAACCATCTCAGTCAAATTCGAGAAAGACAACAAGTTGGTTAGAGGCCACATGCTCATCCATTTTGTCAATAATCTTTTTGATTTGTTCATCAAAGACAAATCTGCCAAATCCATATGGGAGACTTTGGAAAAGAAGTACGGAGCCGATGATGCAGGAATCAAAAAGTATGTTGTTGGAGAATTGGTTGAAATTCCAAATGACTGACGACGTACCGATCATGCAACAAGTTCACATTTATGAAAAGTTGGTTTCCGACATTCTAGCTGAAGGGATGAAGATGTGTGAAATCTTTCAGGCCAATGTACTGATTGAAAAGCTGCCTAAATCCTGGTCTGACTATCGGAATCTCTTGAAGTATAAAAAGCGAGACATTTCCTTAAAGGAGCTGATTTGCCACATGAAAATCGAGGAAGCAAATCGTCTTAAAGATAAGGGTTCTGTTCCCAAAAATTAAATATCTTTTAAGGGTAATCTCGTGGAATCTTCTTTTGGTCCTAGATATAACAGGTTCAAAAATTCTGCCAATCTGAGGAAACTTTCAAACAAAGAAGTCAACCAACTTCAAGAAACCGAGAGTGAACCAGAAATCAAACAAGCCGATGAATTGCTACGTTTGTGGCAAGCAAGGACACAAGGCATACCAATGCTTTCGTCACTCTAACCGTCTGAGGTCTCATAACCAAAATGAAAACAAACTGCAAGAAAACTTGATCGAAGATCTCGACGAGGTGATTGTTGCCGTGCTTTCTGAAGTTAATCTAGTAGAAAATCATGTTGAATGGATAGTTGACATCGGTGCTTCCAAATATTTCTGTGCAAAGAGAGAAATGCTGACTGAATTTGAAGATGTAGCTGAAAATGAACATGTTTACATGGGAAATTCTAGCATGTCAGAAGTACTCGATAAAGGAAAAATCTTACTCAAACTCACTTATGGAAAAACATTGGCTTTGTGTAATGTTTTGTATGTTCATGCTTTACGTAGAAATCTCATTAGTGGTGGCCTTTTGAATAAGTCAGGAATCAAACTTGTTTTTGAATCTGATAAATTAGTGCTCACCCGTAATGGTAATTTTGTGGGAAAAGGATATATTTGTGGGGGGCTATTTGCCTCTACTCCTGCTTACATTGTTGAATCTGTTAATTTGTGGCATGCTAGATTAGGACATGTTAATCTTCACTCCCTTAAAATTCTTGAAAAGAAGAAATTGTTGTTTAATCTAGATAACAACATTTTTAGTAAATGTGGAATTTGCGTTGAGGCTAAACATACTAGACCGTTTTTAAACCAGTTGTTGAAAGAAAAATTACACTTTTAGAGTTAATTCATACAGATCTAGCAAACTTTAAGAACAGTGAGAGTAAAGGAGGAAAACATTATTTCATAACTTTTGTAGATGACTTCTATAGGTTTACAAAAGTTTGTCTTCTAAGGTTTAAAGATGAAGCCGATCAAAATTTTCTAATGTATAAAGCAGAAGTAGAAAACAACTTGATAGAAAGATAAGACATGTTAGATCCGATAGAGGTGGTAAATACGAGTCTAATTTTCTTAAAGGTGTTTGTGAAACCCAAGGCATTATTCATGAGTTCTCTACCCCATATTTCCCACAACAAAATGGCATAGCCGAAAAGAAAAATCGAACACTAAAAGAAATGATGAATGCTCTTTTACTTAGTTCTGGTTTTCCTGATAACATGTGGGGAAAGGTCGTTCTTTCCGTAAATCACATTCTTAACCGAGTACCTCATAAAAGATTAGAATGTACCTCGTATGAGCTGTGGAAAGGTTATGCTCCTAACATGTATTACTTGAAAGTGTGGGGTGTTTAGCTAAAGTAGGTTTGCATGCCTTTAAAAGGAGCATTATTGGCTCTAAAACCTTTGATGCAGTCTTTGTTGGTTATGCTTTAAATAGTGCAGCATATAGATTTATGTCATTGCATGATTACTCAATTTGTGAATCTAGAGATGTTTTTTTTGAAAATATTTCTCCCTTAAAGAAACATGTTATAATGCATGATGTACAATTAGATAATAATACTCCTTCCTCTTCGATAAAACATCCTAGAGATTTTGCACATAATGATGAACCTAGAAGGAGTAAAAGACAGAAAACTGCAACTACTTTTGGTCCATACTTACTTCTTTTATAGCTGAAATTGATTATTTAGACTCCATAAACGATTCTGTAGCTCAGATATTTCTAATAGAAAATGATCCAAAAAATATGATGAAGCTATAAATTCTATTGGTGTTAGTTTTTGGAGAAATGCCATTAATGATGAGCTCGAATCTATTTTATCTAACCTCACTTGGGTGTTAGTGGATTTGCCTAAAGGTTGTAAGCCTATTAGTAATAAATGAGTTTTTAGAAAGAAACTTAGACCAGATAACTCTATTCAAAGATATAAGTCAAGACTAGTTGTAAAGGGATTCACCCAAAAATTTGGTGTTGATTTTTTCGATACATATTCTTCTGTTACTAAGATCTCAACCATTTGTGTCTTATTTGCCTTAGCTTCAATTCATTATATGCTGGTGCATCAGATGGATGTTAAAACAACTTTTTTGAATGGTGATCTAAATGAGGAGATCTACATGGAGCAACCTCCAGGATTTGTAGTCTCGGGAAAGGAAGACGAAGTTTGCAGGCTCAAAAAATCCATATATGGTCTCAAATAAGCTCCAAAACAATGGTATGAAAAATTTCACAAGACTATTCTTAGTTATGGTTTTGTAGTTAATGGTGCTGACGCGCGTGTGTATACTAAAATGTTTAATTCGGATTGTGTTATTATAAGTCTATATATAGATGACTTATTGATTTTTGGTACACACAATGATGTCATTAAGGAAACTAAGAATTTTTTATGTACCAAGTTTGAAATGACTGGTTTAGGAGAGATAGATGTAATATTGGGGGTAAAAGTTAATAAATCAGATAAGGGATTTTATTTAAACCAATCTCACTATATAGAGAAAGTGTTAAAGAAATTTGTTAGTTTCGAGGTAATCCCTGTGAGAACTCTTTATGATCCCAACATACAATTGAAAAAGAACAAAGGGAATAGTGTGTCTCAATCTGAGTATGCCAAAATTATTGGAGTCTTATGTTCTTAATGAACTACACTCAGCCAGATATTGCTTACGTTGTTAGTAGATACACTCATAACCCAAATAGCGAACATTGGAATGCTCTTAAACATTTACTTAAATATCTTAAGGGCACTATAACTTGGGGCTTGCAATTTGTTGGATATCCGACAGTCCTTGAGGGATATTCTGATGCCAATTGGGTAATTGACAACGATGAGGTTAGCTCAACCAGTGGCTATGTGTTCACTATGGGAGGAGCATCTATTTCATGGAAGTTTGCAAAACAGACATGTATTGCTCGCTCTACTATGGAATCAGAATTTATAGCTCTTGATTTAGCCGGACAAGAGGCCGAATGGCTCAGAAATCTGTTCGCAGAGATTCTATTATGGGGGAGGCCTACGCCTCCGGTACCCTTGTTATGTGACTCACAAGCAGCAATATGTGTTGCTCAAAATCAAGCCTATAATGGTAAGAAAAGACACATAAGAATAAGACATGAATGTGTAAGACACTTAATAAGGAATGGCATACTCACTATGGAATACATGAAATCTAAGAAGAACCTAGCTGATCCACTAAAAAAAGGGTTATGTAGGAAAACGGTTCTTGATACGTCGAGGGGGATGGGTCTTAAGCCCATTGGTTGAGGAATCCTTAGTGGACACCCAACCCAGTCTTCTAGGTTCCATGTGGTCAACGAAACCATGTAAAGACTCATGTCGTACACTATTTCCTATCCCTATGTCGTACTGTGTACAATCGAGGCTGAGTTTTTATGCTCTTAATGAATTTATAGCCCATAAATTTGGGTGGTCCTAAAGAGACGGACTTGATGAATTCACCGACTTGAGAGGTTGAGTTTATCACTCTTAATGAAATCATAGCTCAGGTTTTGGGTGGTCCTAGTGAGACAGATTTGATGATTTCACTAAACTTTATTTGAGAGGTTGAGCTCATTGAATGCTCTTAATGATTTCATAGCCTTAATGAGGTGGTCTATGTTGAGGTAGACTTGATGAAATCACCTACGTAAGTGTGAAGGATTAGCCACCTTCTATGAAAGACGTTGGTCCGTTTTTCTAGAGCACTTACCAGCATCCCGAGGTATACATGCTATATTGTTAATCTATCGCGAAACTTGATTGATGAAGAAATTAATCGTGTGCTACGAGTTTACTCTCATCTTAACAAGTTCCAGATTCGTTCACTTGTTAAGAGGATAATTGCTCGTTTCACTATGTATTAGTTCCAGACACGTTCACTAATACTTAAGCAGTTAATTTCGTATTACTCTTTTCTAATACTTAAGCGGTTAAAAATGCCTTTTGCATTAGTGGGGGATTGTAGATAATGCAAAATATTTTGGATATTATTTTCTCCTTATTTGACCGGCTATTTTTAACTCTTTGATTCAAATTAGAATTGCATGATAGTGGGAGTAAGTGAGATTTTGTAGGGATTCCCATTTCTACCTTCTTGAACGTTTATACCCTCATGATATGCCTATATAAGAAGGTTGCAATTCATTTTGTAAAACACAGCATAATACATAAACATTTCTTTCTCTCATTGGCTATCACGCAAGTTCCCATCCTTAGTTTCATCACTAGTTCCTTTTTTGGGTTTCCTTCCTCATTAGAAAAGAGCAATCAACTAAGTTCCAACTTCCTTTTCGGGTGTACGAAATAGGAAGCATTATGTTAACCTTGGGGGCGATCGTCCGTTTTACGATTACACCAGTCAGGGCGAAATTGCTTCTAAGGCAGGGGACTACCACAGAACAGTAATATCGATTTCATAATTTGTTTCATTATTTTGTACTTGTCAGTGTTAATTTATCTGTTTTGCAGTACTTCTTTTCCAACACTCGATACTTTTGAATGGTATTCCATAACAGGCCATTATCATGCACAATCGGTCCCTAACAGATACCATAAGCAGACTTAACAGTGAATTGTCCAACCGCACTTCCTTTGCAACACACAATATCTTCAACTTGCGATGGAACGGGACATCCTACAGCTGCAATGCGAAGCAAAATAGGTACATGAAGCAAGTTTTAAAAATTGCTTCATCGCCAGTTCCAACTATCGCGCCAGAAGTTAACGGATCAATGCCATTAATCCAACTATCGCGCCAAAAGTTAGTACAAAGACATTACCAATTCTTTTTCAAACATAAGCACACACATCATTCCACACAACAGAAAGTTTTTCCAAAGGTGGGACCCTGTCGCAACATGGATATCAGCAGTACACTTATATTTTTCCTATAAGAATCGCACCCATAAAGCCTATTTCTTCGCAATAATATTAAACACAAGTTTCATAAGGAAAGCTTTATTCTTAGTTTGCAAACTACAAAATCCGAGGCCCCATTGCAAAGTTGGTTGACAAACATCTTCCTACGCACCAGATGAATGCCTCTGCCATCTTGTGAAATACCCCATATAAATCATTTAATAAGTCTTTCAAGATCCACATATGTCTTTTTAGGAAGAAGAGTCGACTACATTGTGTAATTCGAAATTGCCACTAAAACAACTTTTCCAAGTGTTATTCGGCCAGCAAGGGATAAGTTCCTCGCCGCCCAACCATTAAGTTTAGATTGAACAATCCGAATCAAATACGCATAAAAAGCGGAATTGACACGAATATAGTGCAGCGGTATCCCCAAATATTTTCCCAGATCATCAACCTCCAAAAAACTAAAGAGGTTGCTAAGCTAGCTCTGTGACGTGGCTGTCACATTCTTGGAGAAAAAATGGTAGTTTTGTCCAAGATTACTTTATACCCAAAAACCAGGAAAAATAATCCAACACTCTACGAATAACCGCAACTTGGTCAAGGGATGCTTTAGCAAACAATATCATATCATCTGCAAAAAAACATGTGAGAGATACTTGGGTTGCGCTTAGATGTCTGAAAAGACTTCCAGTGACCCTCGTCAATCTCCATCTGAATAGCCTGCGCAAGCCGTTCCATACAAAGGACAAAAAGATAAGGGGACAATGGGTCACATTGGCGAATACCTCTCAAGGGAAAAAGGGGCAGTAGGAGAACCATTCCATAGAATCTGTGTGGAGACCATAGACACACACTGCATAATAAGATGGCGTAGATAATCAGGTGTACCGATATCCTTTAGCGTATCATTAATAAACCCCCATTCCAGTCTGTCATATGCCTTTTCTAAATCAATTTTAACTGTCATCCAACCCTTCTTTCCTGCTTTCCGATGCATAGAGTGAATGACCTCTTGGGTGATAATGATATTGTCGGTAATTGCCCTACTCGGCACAAAACTCGTTTGATTGTTAGAAATCCATCCCGAGAGCCTAGGCTTCGAGCGGTTGACAATGGCCTTTGTAACAACTTTATACATGACGTTGCAGAGACTAATCAGAGGGAATTGACTAATCCATTCATGTGTAGAAAAACTTTTGGAATCAACACAAGAAGGATTTTATTTAGATCAGGTAGTTACACTCATTCCTAAAAAATCTTATGAATGCTCTTACAAACAGAGTTACCCACGACATCCCAATTACGCTGATAGAAAACCGTTTGCAAGTCATCCACAATTGGGGCTTTAGATACTCCCATATCAAAAATGGAAGTGCAAATTTTTTCATTGGTCACTGACGCAATCAAAGAGTCAATCTCGGCCAGAGTAAGCTACAAAAAGTTCCCCCATATCCCGAGATTCTGCCCGCCAATATTAGAGGATGAGAACAACTCACTATAGAAAGTACGCGCCATAGACGAAAGCTCTTCTTGGTCCGAGAACCAACTCCCACCAGGCAATTTTCGAGAACTTAGTAGATTAGTGAGACACCGAGCCATGGTTACCGCATCGTAATATTTTATATTACGGTCTCCATGCAAGACCCACTGTGTACAAGCCTTCCGCTTCCAAAAACTATCTTCTTGTTCCAACAACTGCATAAGTTCAGTCTATAATTGAGCTTCCAGACTAACCAGAAAATCGGAATGCAACTTCTACAGAGCTTTATCAATACCCCGTAGACAAGTCAAGAGTCTCTTTTTCTTTCGACCTATATGACCAAAAACCTCCACATTCCACGCACTTGCCACATGTCGGAAAGACTCAATATTGTTGCCAATGAAAGCATCACTCTTCCAATTCGTCTTCAACATATCTTTGAAATCTGGGTGCTTTTGCCAAGCTGCAAGAAATCAGAAGGGTAGACTAGGTCTCATCGTGAAATGATCAAAAAACTGAAGCAATAAGGGATGATGGTCGAAGCCCAATCTATCAAGGTGAAAAACCTAAGAGTTAGGGAAGTGACTGTACCAAGACGTGATCGCTAGACATCTATCCAACATTTGCTTCAAATTCCCTCGAGCCCATGTGAAAAGGGGTCCTTGAAAGCCCAGGTCTAGTAAACCATTGGTATGAATGAATTCCGAGAACAACCGACTTCCCCTGATGGACAAATTTGAACCCCCCATATCTCTCGCTCGTGTCTAGAATGACATTGAAATCTTCTCCAATCACCCAAGGGGTATCCTCGACAGGGTCAAGATTGGAAAGCTGATCCCATAAACGTTTCTTTTTAGACCCATGTGGACTTGCGTAAACTACTGTGAATTGCACCTATTGTGTGGACCCCTCAGAATGAAAACGCCTATTAATAAATTGATTGGAAATATCTTTAATATCAACATCCACAGAATCCCCCATAACAACCACAAACCTCTAGTAAATTCATGTGATTCAACCCATCCACAGAATCCCCCCATAACAACCACAAACCTCTAGTAAATTCATCTGATTCAACCCGAAAAGAATGAGAGAAACCAAATTTACTAATTACACGACCAACAATATTGCCATAAACCCGAGGTTTAAAAAGCGCCAAAATCGTCAGTCTGTACTCTCGAACCGTAGATTTAAAAATTCGTCAGTCTGGTAATTGCTCTATGAAAACATTCAGATGCCATATGATATTCCGAACATTAGGATTTAAATTTCTTGTGCAGCAAGTTCATCAATCTGATTAGAAAGGTTATTAGCCCATTCAACCGGCCTTCGTCTCGGTGAGTGTTGGGCCCTCGACCCTTGGCACCTCTATTACTCGGTCCCACATTCGTTTCATACCCCGACTCAACAATAGATATTGCACCACTGGATACCGTGTGAAGGATAGCTTTTGCGGCTTGAGCAACAACCAAATGAACCACATTCATCCCATCCTTATAGGTTTTAGGAGCTCCCGACTTCTTAGCTTTGTTTTCCGAGTTTGAAGTAAGATAAGCAGCATTCTTGGTGAATGATTTCTGAGGAATAACATTGACTGGCCTCAAATTATGATCATCGATCTCTCCCACCACCTCAACAACTAGAGCAGCCCGGTCCAACACCACATCTCTCGTACCATCCTAATCACCTTTGGCCATATCATCAACCTGCAAAGCTGCAAATCGTGAACCCTTATTTTGATATCCCACTACACCATTGGGTGCCCCGAAATTGTTGGACTTAGAAGACCTACACTGGCGATTTGATGCTATCATGCAAAGGCCATACAACTCTTTGTCGACCTCGGATGAAGCAGGTGGTTGTACTGTCTCAGTGTGAGATACATCCATAGATGAGGTTGAAGAAGCACAACTCTCATTCGAATGACCATACGTACCACAAGAATAATAAATTTGGTTTAAACCCTCATATTTTAACTTATGCACAAAGTTATCAATACCAATGCAGGGCTTAAGGGGTTTATTTAAATCAACCATTATAGCAAGATGAGCAAACATACCTCTTTCATGCCTGAGTGTTATAATCCACTTTGATAACCTTACCCATAATATGAGCAATACACCTGAACAAAGCCTTACAGTAATATCTATACGGTAAGCCTGGTATTCGAACTCAGACAATCACACGTGAAGGATGCTTTTCCGATGTCAGGGATGTCAACCATAATTTCATCGCTTTTAGCCTTTTTCGCAATCTGTTGGTCTTCAAGAGCAAGTGGAGACCCAGGCCGCTCCAAGACAGGTGGTAAATCCACGTCGAAAACAAACTTCGGTGGCCGCCCGCTAGAATTGCTGTGATGACCAAGACTTGAATTGATATCGCTGCCAGGGTTTCGCTCCATATTTTTCTTGAATGAAAATTTTACATTTAATTATAGTAGTTAACCTTACCTTTATTTCAATAGAAAGATCAGAATAGAATTTGCGTACTTAAAATCTCGTATTCCCGAGCCAACCACCGAAATTGGCGGGTTTGACCCACCTTAAAGAAGTGCCACGTGTCGAATCTTGACCGAATAAGGCACGTGCTTTCCACATTTCCCTGCCTCTCATATCTCTTCCATTTTGCAAAACCAAAAAGGCAGTGTCGCCGCCGTGGAGTAACAGTAACACAGGCAGGCAAGCCAACCTAAAATCATCACATTGTTAAAAAGGTAACCTAATTGCACTCCCTTTTCCTCAACACTGAGAATTATCGATCTAGGCTTCCGCCGCCAGGAAAATTCTCAAAGCAACGGAATTAGCATGTAGTTTTTGTATTTCTTATTTATCCAGATTTGAATACTGAAATGTGCTTTCTATTTCTTACGTTTGATTTGTTTCAGCATTCTTGATGAATCTGAAGATTTTTCGATGGGGATATTTGTTTATCGTGTTTGCAGGTTCCAGTTTTCTGAAATCTGTTTCCGTGTCTGAGCTTAGGATCATGATGGCTTCTATTCTCACAAGTCATAAGGTTCCAAAAACGCTTTCATATCATATTTATAAATTATTTCTAATATTGAATTCTTATGGATTTGCCTTGTAAATCCTTTCCACATAATCATTCCTCAATTCTTTCATTTCTTTGTTAGGTTTTTTTTTTTTTGATTCTTAGTGATTTTTCTACTTTTGGCTAAGCTTGATATGCTTTCTTTCCAGGCCATCCACGCTGCTGATGTTTTGGAATTGCGATTATGCATCCGGAGGGGGAAGTTTGCATATCTGCCTTGCCGAGTTAATGTAAGGCAGTCAGCGAAAACTTTTCAATTATGGCCAAAACTTAGGAACACCCTAAGTATGAGGACTACAGCTTTTGCTATTCCGAACGAAAACGATGAATCTGAAAGAAGTGCTTCGCATGCTTGTTCTGATGACCAAGTGCTTATGCCTTTGGAAAGTAATTATAGTTCCAGTGATATATATGAGGAAGCTATTGATTCTCTTCCAGAATCAGGTTCTGGTGTCTTTCAGATGGTTGAACACTCTATAAATCTGGCAAGCCTCCTGGACAAATTGAAGGCTGTACATTTGCATGTGTTGGCTTCAGAGCAGTGGAATGATTCTAGGCTGAAATTATGTCACAAGTAAGTTTGAAAGTTGAAGCTATATTTGTTTTTATGTTTGCCTTCAGCAGTACTGCCGGTGTGGCGGTGTCATATTTCTAGTACTCTTCATTGGGTTTTCAAATTTCTATGACATGTATATTTATTTGCATAAGTTTAATCTATTATCTATCATCTTATAGATTGACATTTGACATAAATGGTCTCTTTTTCTTCTGATATATCATATAAGGCATACTTGGTCCTCAATCTATAACCCATAAGATATATCATATAAGATCAATCATTGATAGGCCTCGATGTTATGTTAAGTTATCCTTTACTATACCATATACGGTTTCACCATTAATATTGTGGCCTGCAATGGAAAAGTATACATTAATCTTGTTTTTCTTTTTCTTGTGGGAATTACAAAATGTTTCACTTTACATACTGTTTAGTGTTTTCTAGAATGGAAACTTAAGTCCAGAATAAATAAATAAATAAGTATTTTTTATGTAAAATATTGGTCTTAATATAAAGCAGGTCTTTATGATTTGTATGAGGATTTTTAAAATCTTAACATCTAAGAAAATGAAAAATACATAAAAGTACTTAGTTGAATGACTTGAGAAGAGATTACTGATCTCAATGGAAACTACCTTTTTTATGCACTTCAGGTTTCTTATTTTCAGGCATTTTCTGATTTACAGAGACTTTCTCATTGCAGAAATTATATGGAGAGTGCAACAAATTTAATCCATTATTTGGCTTTGAAATGTCTTGACAACGAGCCACTCAAAGAAGATCTTGCTTTGATCAGTCTACTGAATTTGGAGATGGTAAATTCATCTGTCCTAGCTAGTCTAACCACATGCATTGAACTGTTGGAGGACCTACCGTTGAAGTCTGTAAGAACAAACAAGAAAGTAAGTGACAGAATTTGCACTCAGGAAAAGATATATCAACAAAAAAAAGGGAATTTTGCAAGAGACACAGTGAGAATGAAGGCATATTCAAACCGAGAGTTATTATTGGGACCACTTCAAAGTGGCAAACTTAATCATATCATGACAACAGTTGGAGAAGAAGCTCTTGAGAGTGAAACACTAATAACTGATCTTATAAAGGCTGGGACCTCAATTATTCGAATCAATTGTGCTCACGGAAGCCCTGAAAGCTGGAGTGAGATAATCAGTAGAGTAAAGCGAAGTTCTCAAATGCTGGAGGCCCCATGTCGAATTCTTATGGATTTAGCTGGACCAAAACTTCGCACGGATGATCTAAAGCCTGGTCCATGTGTTGTAAAATTATCCCCCAAGAAAAATGCTACTGGAAAAGTGATTTTTCCTGCACAAGTTTGGCTTTGTCATAAAAGAGCTGGTGCGCCTCCTCCTCATCTTTCTCCTGATGTTGTTCTGTCCATCGACGACCAAAATTTTTTCAGTGAAATCAAAGTAGGTGATACTTTGAGGTTCTTTGATGCTAGAGGTAAGAAAAGGATGCTAAAGATCTCCAGAGTCTTTCACGTTTTTTCTGGTACTGGCTTTATGGCGGAGTGTACTAGGACTGCTTATGTTAGTTCTGGAACAGAATTATATATTAAGACGAAGAATGATAGGTTCCCTGTTGGGAAAGTGGTAGATGTCCCTGCTAGAGAGTCATTTATCAGACTAAGAGTTGGAGATTTACTAATAATATCGCGGGATGGTACGTGTGACCAAGATAATTCCGATGGGCACAAAAATGGTGCCTATAGAATAACATGTTCATCGGGCTATCTGTTTGATGCAGTCAAACCTGGAGAGCGCATAGCCTTTGATGATGGAAAGATTTGGGGAGTCATTAAGGGAACTAGTATTTCAGAGATTGTTGTCTCAATCACTCATGCTGGCCTCAGAGGGACTAAACTTGGATCCCAGAAATCCATCAACATCCCAGACAGCAATGTTAGGTTCGAAGGTGTGACTTCAAAGGATCTAGTGGATCTTGACTTTGTTGCTTCCCATGCGGACATGGTGGGTGTATCGTTTATTAGAGATACTCGTGATATTATCGTGCTACGCCAAGAACTGGAGAAAAGGAAACTTCAGAACCTGGGGATCGTTTTAAAAATTGAAACTAAAAGTGGGTTTGAGAAGTTGCCCCTCTTGCTCTTGGAGGCGATGAAATCTTCGAATCCTTTAGGGGTTATGATTGCCAGAGGAGATCTTGCTGTGGAGTGCGGGTGGGAAAGATTGGCTGATATACAAGAGGAGATATTATCTATTTCCTGTGCTGCTCACGTACCAGTTATTTGGGCAACTCAGGTCCTCGAATCACTTGTCAAATTTGGTGTTCCTACGAGAGCTGAGATTACTGATGTTGCTAATGGAAGGAGGTAAGTGGTCAAATTATATTTCCCTAGCTATTTCCATATGTTTAGTTTGAGCTACGTAAGCACTTTCAGTAGTTAGGCAGCCAACTTTACATGCATTTTTCAATTTCCCTTGGTGCAAATTTCATTTATTAATGGTCTTCTGACTGTGATACCAGCATAGCATACTACAAGTACATTTCCTTCTGTCATGTATATTGTTCTTGTCCAAATTTGAAAGCAATGTGACCCGCTTTTCTCGAACTCTTGTTTGTTTAAATTAATATATACACACTAGCAGCAGGCATATCCTAAGAGGATTTCAGTAAAGGCCTTTTTGTTTATTTTGCTGCTTTCTCCTAGTGGAAGTTGATGCTTAAATGATCAAATTGCATAAAACTTGGCATGATTAAAAGCTCCTCAATATTTTTTTTCCAGGGCAAGCTGCATTATGCTGAACAAAGGGCGACACATTGTAGAAGCTGTTTCAGCTCTAGATAATATCCTCAACTCGAACTCAAGACGGATGGAAGCGGAAGTTAGGTCACTCGTTCCATCCAGCCATCTCTTTTAGGTTAGTCAAGTTTCTTGCATTCCTATCTTATTCTTGGGCTATGTAAATATTGTTAGCATCAGTAACATGCAAGCAACTAGAAACTGTTATTTGTAGTGTAGTTTACATGATTAACAATCATCTTTATTCGAAATGCTGCCTTTATCAACACCATGCCATGCCTATGAAGTGTTTAGCAGTCACAACTCTTCTAATTTCATGGTTTAGACAGACTGCCGATAAATATGTTTCTCAAAGGAAGAAAGTCGAAGCATTTGAAGCTTACACCAAAATTGTAGCCTGATCCAGACACCACCAATCACCTACAATACAAGACACTCAATTAGTTTACAAATCTGAATATTCTTGTACCAGAAAATAAGAGTAAACTACACCGGTGGTTCCTAAACTTTTGAGACTCTTGCATTATGGTCACCGAACATTTACATCATGCATTGCAGTCTCTAAACTTTTAATTATTTTCGTTACGGTCAAATGTGACACGTTCAAATCTATTTTTTCTTCAAAACATGTGGTCACCCCCTTTTATTATCATCCCCTACTCCATTAGTCTCACCACCACCACCACCCTTACTACTTTCACCTTTCCAGCTAGGGATGGCAAAAAACCACGTATCTGGCGGATTCTGACTTGATCCGAGAGTAGAATTGGATTTTTTTTAATTTCCGTCTTTGGATAGGGTTGGTTGGTTTTAGGGTGGAAATTCTTCGACCCGACCCAATTTATTTATAACTATATATATTTTCATTATATTTTTATGTATTATAACTACATAAATGGTCACCGAACTTTTAGGCCGCTTTCATTTTGGTCACCGAACTTTTAAAACTTGCAACAAGGTCACTGAACTTTTAATTTGTTTTCGTTACGGTCATTGCCGTTAAAAAATGCTTAAAAAATGCTTATGTGACATGTTAAACTCATCTTCCCCAAAAAAACCCTTAAATACCCATTGCAGCCATCAGGCATCATCCTTTGCTTTCTAGGCTAAAAATGGCAATTGGTGTTCTGAAATCTGGGAATATGGAGACTGCTAAGTCTTCGAACATTGGTGAGGTGGTGAAGTACAAAAACGATCCCAATGATGACTTTAGCTTCAACTCGAGTACGATGGTTCGAAGTAAGCCAGCTTACCCTGAAAAGGATTCTCAAACAACTCATCTTTTTATCACAAAGAAGACTGAAGAACAAGTATTGAGAGATGCCATGGTTCCCAAAAAATCAAAATGGAACATGTTCAGAGAGTATGCATCAGCTGAACTTGATGCTACGGAATTGGATTTTTTTCTAGAAGATCCATCTTTCAAGTATGCATTTATAAAATTCTAAGGACACTTGTTAGAAAAAGTTATAACAAAATACATGGATTTTCATATTTAATAAGCTCTTTTTCTTTATGATTCAGGTGTGGGTTTATGTCCCGAACAAGAAAAATTATTGTCATTTTCTATTTTACAAGCTTTTGGATGGTTGTGTGCAGTGACGGAGCTATGTAGCTCATGGGAGGGGCTGTGCCCCCAAGTCTTTGCAGTACTTTGGTACTTTGTTGTGGCTTCCATACGAACAATTTCTTCCTCGCCTCGCTCACTCTTTGGCTTTTATTCCTCTCGATAAGTTACTCCTTTAATATCCTGTGCGGGGATCAGATTTGGGAACAATGCACTTTGGGTTCTATTAATGCATTCCACATGTTCATGAAATATCTCTGTGAATTATCAGCGTTCAATTGATTTACTATGTACATGATTGTCCTTGCTTGAGTTTGTTTCGAATTCAGAAACTCCATTTTCGCCGTTTTTACTTCATCATCTCATGAGTTAGTGGATGCTGATAAGTGTTTTTGTTAGAACATTCTGAATTGCTGGATTTTGTGGTTTGGCATGAGTTTGAATATGAACTCTTTTCTGAAAGTCGGAACAAAATTTCTTATTGCAGTTAAGCACAAGCTTGACCTTTGGATGTGGTTATTGCCTATTTAGTTGGGAAAATGTTTTCCAGTTTTTAGAACTGATATAGCATTCACATGTATAGGCATGTAAACGAACCGAACGAAAACGAACGAGGGTGTATTTATGTTCGTTCGTTTAACTTTAACCGAACAAATGTACAAACACGAACATAAACAAACACAAATTTTTTTATTTGTGTTCGTTCATTGAGGAATGTAGCTCGTTCGTGTTTGTTCATGTTCGTTCGTTTAAATGATAAACAAACACAAAT
This sequence comes from Hibiscus tridactylites, assembly GCA_958450335.1. Lineage (NCBI taxonomy): Eukaryota > Viridiplantae > Streptophyta > Magnoliopsida > Malvales > Malvaceae > Hibiscus > Hibiscus tridactylites. Next base: position 10,740,963 of record OY288290.1, read on the forward strand.
GAACATAAACGAACGTTATAATGTGTTAAATATTTAATATTTTGGGTTAGTTCAATTAATTCAGTTAATTAACTGATTTTAAACCAAATTAATTGATAATTAAAATTTAAAAAAAAACTCTTTATCATTAATCAAAACCTTAATTATCTAATAGATTAACCAATTTCGTTTTGGTTCGGTCGGTTAGTTCGGTTTAACTGAACAATGAACACCCCTAAACATGTGAATAAACTTAAATGAACATAAACGAACGAACATAAACAAATAGATTACCATACGTTCACGAACATAAATGAACAAACAAGTCCTTTGTTCATGTTCGTTCATTTAATTAAACGAACAAAAAATCTTATTCATGTTCATTCGTTTAATAAATAAACGAACATAAACGAACTTCCCGCCAAACGGTTAATGAACGGTTCGTTGAACGTTCAGTTCATTTACAGCCCTACCCATATATCTGGATGTTGGGATGGGTTTTGATTTTGTGCAATGAATCGATAATCACTTTAATAAAAAATCTTATCATCTCATATCATAAAGATAGAGTTAGCCCAGTGGTTGTTGCTTAAGCTTTCTTTGTTCTTGGTTGTGGCTTAGCCTATTTTGCCTCCCGTTTTATTTCCTTCATTTGATTAGGTCCAATCAGATGGTGACACACTATTTGGTCGGTTAATTAAATCTGTTAAATTAAATAAATTAAAATTAAAAAAAAGATGGTGACACGTGTTGTCCTCTGGTTGGTTGGTTAATTTTAATTAATTAAATTAAAATTAGGACCAAATTGATATAATAGGTAAATAACATGGACCAAATGTGTAATTTTACAAATTTTTATTAACTGCCACATCACCACTCTGTTAGTTTTTTAATGGCAGTGGTAAAAATAAGTCAATTTAATAAGTTCGGTAAACAAAATATGTATCCCTAAATAGTTCGATGGTCACCGGTGTAGTTTACCAAGAAACTAAATTAGACAAATTATGCAAAAATCAAATGACTGGATTTTCATAACATGCAAAAGCATCTAAGTTTTGAGAGATAACAATGCAAAACCGTAACAAAAATAATTAAAAGTTATGTGATTGTAATACAAATTTAAAAAGTTGTTGATTATATTGCAAACGTCTTAAAAGTTCAGGGATCACCGGTACAGTTTATCTAGAAAATAAAAGTAAATAAGAAACTGTGCAAAACAGTTGTACCAAACACGGGTACTCGAGGCAGACTAAAATTGCTATGACAGTTATAGGTATATAATAACTGCTCTAAAACACAAACAATCAAAACTTGAAGATTTATGTACACATCATATACAAACCTCAGACTCAATAATTGGCAACTTTGCGCCAACATACATGCATTTCTTATATGTGGAGGGATGAGAGTGTTCCTAATTTGTTTTACACCACATTTTACATAAAATTAGCCTAGATCGCCTATTGTTCTTCAGCAGTAAAATCAGGCTCTGCAGGCTTCTGCAGCAGCATAGGTGGAACCCTCTCCGACACTCTTGCTTTACGACTACGGTTTTTCCGTAAAGCACGGAGTGCGTTGGCAGCAAACCGTGAAGCATAAATAGTTGCCCCCAGACTCGGTGAACTCTCGCCAGCGTTGGCTAAAGCATCTTGCAACCTATTCTCCTCCTCTCTCAGAGATTCTTCAAGTTTCTTTTTGCTGTAACGGCGCCAAGCTGCTTGTATAAAACAAGCTGCCCAAGTCCTCCACTGCTGCGAATAGAACCTAAATGTGTGGCGCAGCTGCTTACTGTGAAGCCGGCGGAACTGAGAAGCAACAAACTTCAAGTCATCAGCCATCAGTGCGAAAGCTTCAACTTCTGTAAGAGCTCGGACAGTTCTAGTCGAGATAGGGAGGTTTGAGGAAGAATGGGGATCTAGTGCCCATGTGAGAAGTTCCTCCCCACAGAAATCCCCTGCCCCCAGATATTCAGAATTAAAGAAGCCGGTTCTTCCACCATTTGTTGTCATGGTCAACAGTTTGCCCCTCATGATGAATAGCATCTCATCAACCGGGTCCCCCTCCCGGACAATGTAGCTCTCCTCTGTGTAGAGAACTGGCTTGAGACGATCACACATTGCATCCAATAATTGCTCATCCATTTTCTCAAACATTGGCACCTTAACCATGAAAGGAAATGAGTGAAATAACCAAAATTAGTGATTGATACTGAAAACGCAAGCCAAACAATAACCACAACGTCAAGGCACTCACCCTCATGAGCAGAGCCAAGCAAAGATGGTGCTTTATATCCCTTCTTAGGTCCTTGGGGAGATTACGAAGTAAATTCTCTTCATCAACTCCTCTAGTTTCTTGCCACTTGTATTGCTCGTATCGTCTAATCCGCTCCCTTAGACTCTCAGGTAGTAAGCGGTGGGACATCCATTGTTCTGCATCACGCCGTTTTACTCTCATCTCCTCCAACCTCGTAGTTGTGGACTGCAAATATGTCTGTTTCACAGCAAAATTTACTTATCACAATCTATAAATTTTCGTCCGTACATATGAGTGAAGTTGAAGAATCCAAACAATTAAGATCCTAATATTATTTGATATCTCCTGGTTTTTTTGGAGAAAGCAACTAGACATTGTATTTCCTATTTAATAGGAGAGATAGAGAGAGAAGCAAAATACTTGGACATCATAAAATCTGAAATCAACAAAAAAGCTTCGACCATTTTAAACAGTTAACTTATGTTCTCAGAAGATGAGTTAGGGGAACCAGAGGCACAATCCAGTGAATAGCATGCAGCTCATGCAAGATTTTCAAATATCAGAAAGAAAGAAACTAGTTATTTAGAAGAAGCCTGCAGAATAGAAAGAATTCCCAACAAAATTCATGTCTTACAATAATTAGAAACCAGTTCCACTTCCATAAAACAAAAACCGCGACAAAAAATTCAAAGAATGCAGACGCTTTGGCACTAACCTGCATATTTCCAATGAGAAATGAAAACAGAACCAAGCCCGAGATTGAAATGAAAACTGCAAAGCAGATCTCCCAGACATAGGTACTAGTTTCAAGATTCTGACCCAGAGAACTGCAAAAGCAATAGGCAAAAATAGATCAGACACTGATGTTTGATTTTAATAGCACTATGCTAACAGAATGAGAGAGGAAACAAGGAAATGGTTAGTCCATGAATATACACCAAACTTAAAATAAGCTCATTTGGACTGAAGATGGACATAGACTCGACAAGTCTAAATATAGAACATGATTAAGATCAACAGTCAACACTGACACCTTACAACCATTTAACCACAGTATTCTAGAGCACCACAAGGGCTATGGAGCGTGCTGCTCCGTCATGAATTAATCTCATTTCATCACACCCGGAACCTTAGCACTAATCCTGACATTGCTTCCCAATATCCCCAAGAAAGAGCAATGAAAAAGTGGTGAACATTTTATAGAAAAGGAGAGATGCTTAAACCCAGACGTTTTCCAATTATCATAACATATATCACGAGGAAGGTTTATCACAATATGCGCTCTATGTAGACTGCATGCATTTTTACGCTAACCACCCCATCAAGGAGAAGGTAATTTGATAAAAATGAGACCATTTATTTTTGTTATGATTCTAAAGTTAACCAGACAGCTAAATTAGATGCTATGAGAATGTTGAAAGAGTAAATATTTCTGGAAAGAAATATTACTAGAGCAATTACATTTATATATCTTGTTGATCCAACATGAAGACGATAAAAATAAAAATAATAACAATAAGAAGAAAATAAAAACAAATAATGATTATTACAATGATGGAAACTTGGGAGATTAATGCTGAAGTCAAATACTAAAACTAGTTTCCGAAAAATCAGAAATTGCATGCCAATAAGCATATTAGAATTTGGCAATGTATACATCTATACATCTAATTATCAAGTAATCTGTTGTAAAAAAATTTAGCCAAAATGAGCTGAAATAAAACCAATCTAGTAAAAAGAAACAAGCAATGACCAGTGAATACTCGACGAGAAAAGGAAAATAAATGAAAAGCATCTTATCTAGCACACCTTAGATTTTGCAGACCCCACCAAAAACAGTAAAAAAATTTCTCCAGAAAATCTTCAGACTCCACAACACCAGATTGAAGAGCATCAAGGAATATCCCAAAATTGAAAAGAGTCGTGTTGGGTGTTTGTATAGGACAAGATTGATTCAGCAACATACTAAAAGAAGAATCACCATCACAGTAAAATGAACGAGGGGAGCATTCAGTACTATTTCTACAGGCGTTTTTCCAGCAGGTGTATTCCCTTTCAATGGAAAACAAGTACCAAAAAGCCCCGAAAACCTACAAGAAAAGCTAGTAATTTTACCATCATAATATATAGCAGAAGAATGAATTAAGCTTCAAGTCATAATAAGATACACACACACATTAAACAGGGAATATTACAACTCCAGGACTTAATGAAAATAACTAGATTTCATATGATTAAAAAGTTTATCTAATGCAACCGAGAAAGTAACACGCAGACAACATTTACCTTACGGTTAGTTCTAGAGAAAAAAATTAGCATGCTATAGGTCTTGGGTCTGCAATGGATATATTCGAAAAAAATTAGCATTCCTCCAAAGAGGACATAGTTTTTGTAAAATTAAGTAATCAACTTCGAAACATAAATAAAATAGACAGGAAAAAAAAATACTCCTACATATATGTATATTCCAGGGAAGACTGCAGATTTCAAGACATCATTATTTAAAAACAACTTTTAATGAAATTTTGCCAATAATTTATTGTGAGAATTGTAGTGACATTAAAGATGATAAAAAACTAACCTGTTGGTCATGATAATAATAATTAATCAATGCCTAGTCATTATGCATGTATTTGGTCAAAAGTTAGATAATAACCATTCACATTTCACACTTTATGCTGAACTCTTCTACCCATTTCAATCAAATATTAATCCACAAATAGGTATGGCTTTACAAATTACCATACTCCAGCTTCAACCTCTATTTTAAACAATATACATCACTTGTTTGCTTCCTGGAAATTATAGCCGTTGAAATAGGATAGATAGACTTTAGAAGACATGAATAAACCACCAAATTCGTATGGTAAGAGATCTACTCTCTTTATTCCCTGCTGTTTTAATTGTGAAATGTCTGAAGCAATAAACCACTCGAGAACCAAAGACGCACAAAAGGTATATCCACAAAAGAAAATATGAGAAAAGGTGCATGCTTATTGTTAAAAATATTCTAATACTGATTGAGCAAACTTACGTGGCTTGCTAGCATGTAAAGAAACAGATTTGAATGCAGCTCCAGCCCATGCAGTTTCTGTTAGTATGCCAGAAGTCCTTGTAATTTCCTTATACAGTGGATATATTCGAAAAACTCTTGGCAGATATTGGAAGAGAACAATAAATGTCAACAAGTTCTTCGTATTCAATGACTTCATGCCTCTCATTTGTGGTATGACAATTAAAATCACCACCTGGAAGAGAACAATAGCATCAAATTAAATGATCATGTATTTGAAGATTGAAACAAAGGAGCTCCCATGACAATGGACTGTGATTTTTTTTTTTTTGACCAAAACAATGGACTGTGATAAAACAGCATATTTCCATTAAATATGCAAACCATAAATAGCTGGAGCAATTAAACTTATCCTTTTTCCTAATGGCAGAGTATAGCATGGTTCAACAACTCATGGTGCAATGGAATTTCTCAATAAAATTCACAATTCAAAGCACATAACATGAAGTTCCATTTCACCCTATAAATTAAATCGATTCATCCATGCATTTCATTTCAATTTTAAAGCCTAAATAGTGCATGACCTGTCACACATAAATCAACCAAATGCTAGAGGAAGAACCTTTTCAAAGGCCTAATAATTTCCTTACCTGTGGGAGGGGAAGAACTGCTAGAACATCGATTATAAAGTATGATTGCAGATACCTCTTTGCTATTGCCAATGAATCTTCAACTAAAACCCCTCTTCCAAACACACGAGAAGAAGGTGCAATGAAGCCAGTATGAAACTGAAAAACTATATGGACTATATAAAAGATATCCGTGAATGAGCGCAGCACGCTGGCTGTGATCTCCATTTTTTCATCCAAAACAAGGCACTTCTTATCGTCATTAACCACCGGTACGTAAAAGAATAAAGGATCGATTGAGACTGCTAAGATACATGATAATAAAAATATCTTGTTCCACCTTTGAAGGAACGGCCCCTGTGGATCAAGAATTTTCTTACTAGAATCAAGGCTGCGGTTAAATGAATAAGATTTAAAAGATTTTCCAATCCCTTTAAACCTTTCGGAGCCAGATTCAACCCCTCTTTGAAACTTCTCTGTAAATGAATTTATTGTGAATCTAATTTTCCCCAAATTTCTCCTGTTATTATCAGAGAAATGTCCTTCAGTGCTTCTCTCTGAATTCCAGTCCTGGAACCTGGAAGAAATCATTTAGTTGAAGAAATCAGACTATCGTTTCATGTACCAAAAAGATTTAATGGAAGTACGGGAAAATCAACCCCATCTACTAATTGCACAATATATAACATTTTTCCGGCACAGTATATAATTGCTGTCATGTGAGAAATGAGGTACCAATAGTTATCGGAGCAACATATGAAACTTAAGCTCAATCAAAAGAAGTGTTATTTTTATTTGAAATATTGGAAAACATAGGGTGTTTATGGCAATGTCAATGACAGCAACTGCAACAAATGAGAACTAGTTATAGCATCATCGGGTAATGCAAAGGATCAACAGGATTGTCACTTGAAAAACTGCATATTTAGTATTACCTTAATGGTTTTAGAAGCACAACATCGACTCAAAAAACATATGTTCCCCATAAATCAAAGGACAAAATTTAATAATGTACAAACCTCACAAGCTTCTCTTGTGGATAATTCATAAGTACAGCTTTCCAAATTATCCCACCTGGCGACCTCTAAGAGAAGAAAGCTAAGCTCTGAAACACAAACAAATTTAAGGAACTTCGTCACATACAGCAGAAATCTTATTGCCGGATGGCCCAGACCCTAAAAAGACAAGAAAACAAATGGAAAAGGAAAAACCAAAGTTAGAACATTCACACATCTCAATTGCAGGCCAGACACAATTAGAAACAATATACTATTGCGCAAACATTGAAGATATCAAAACCATACATGAAATTAGTTGTATCCAATTCCAAACACTTAAACAAGCTAAAACAATAAATCAGTTAGCTACTGTCCTTTCACATGAACATCTAGATATATCGTTGCACAATCATAACTTATTCTCCTAAAAGAATAAGAACCAGTTATCAAAGCAATTAATCCTGTTTGCGAGAATAAGTAGCCCTAAATTTTCCGGAATTTTGAATTTCAAAACATTCATGCATGAAATTGTAGATCAAAGTACAAATGAAGTAGAGGAGAGAAAGGAAAAGGAAACATACAAGGGAAGAAATCAGAGTGGAGTAAACAAACAAACAGGATGGAAATGAATTATTGTTTTCTTCTTCTTCAAAGAGGAGAAGGGGAAGAAATTTCCGGGAAAATTCGTCTGAAATGGGGTCCCACTGAGGGGGAAAAACGTTTCACTACGAGTATTAATTTAGCAGTTTTTTTTTTACGATTGAAAGGTTGACTCCACTGTACTTGTACGTACAGTTGAAATGATGACGTGGCGACATATGATTGGGAACTGCATACCGAATTTTTATCTTTATTATTTAACGCAAGTCAAAGTCAAATCAAAGTGGGTGGCAGAGATGAGATTCTCAACGCCCAACGATTTGGTTGACCTTAGGGAATCCCATTCTACTTGTCGATTGCCTCAGTATTCTCCTCTTACTCCTTTTGATTAAAATTTTTTGGCTGATACAGAAACAAAACGTCGTCTAATTAATCATATGCTCTTCACTTGTTACCAAAAAGAGCTAAATCAGGGGATGGATCAAGGTGAACGATCTCTTTAATCGGTAACTTTTTTCTGTCAAAATAGTCAATTATCCGGACAATTTTGGGGTGTTCAAATTTGGTACTTGAAGTGTTGGGTACTCTATTTTTCGGGTAGTATATTTTTTTGGCCCACAACTATCGAGTACTAGCAAAATCAGGTATTGGGTATTCGATTTACATTTTTTTTAATTTTTTAGTAAATCTAAAAAAAATTTAAAAATTACATAGAAAGACAAAATTTAAAATTTCATAATACATAATCGAATTAATGATTTGAAGTTAGTTTTAAGGGAAAATATTTGAATATATATTAAAATATTAATTTCAATCGTAATTGTTTCCTTCAGATCACTCGAGTCGGGTATTTTTGAACACCCCTATCGGACATTCATCTCTCATCCTATATGACGGACTTTCGTTTCACAATCATACGAGAGCAAAGCATGAATTGAGTCCAATAGGTAAGAACCAACTAGCACCCCTAAAGATCCATTAAGAATCCTCAAAGCCTCAAGATTATCGGTATCAATTTCGATACGACCATAACCTAAAAGAACAAAATAGAATGTCAGGTATCGCTTAAAGCTCTACAACAATCACCGAGCAACTACCTAGGATCCGGACCATGCTCATCATGCAAAACTCCACTCATAGTAGCCTCACAACCCTGAAAAATAACAACACCATACGTATTTGCCTTAACCCACCCAATAAATGGTTTTTGCCATGACCCACATGCAAGGCTTGAGTCGCAGCAATCGAAATCGAGTGAGACACCCTGGTACGTGCAATTGATGACACCAAATAGAGGCAATGTGTAAAACTAAAGAATTGATTTTGATATAACAAAGAATTTAAGGACTAAATTGAAAAGGAGAAAATAAATTTTTAAGTCCTCAAAACTTCCCAAAATCTCTAAGCAAAATGGTCCAAGTCAAAACCAATGTTTATGAAAAAATTTCTAAGTGTTTTCCAAGTCAAAACAATGATTTTCGAGTCATCGTTTCGAAACGACCCTTAGGAGTTTCGGAATGTTTTGAAACCGTTAACATGTGTTTCGGAACAAGCCTTCCCGTTTCGATATGGGTGTATTGAAACATGTCTCTATGTTTCGAAACGGATGAAGAACAACGAAACGGGTTGATCCGTTTCGATACAGAAGTATCAAAACGACTTCAAACGTTTCGAAACGGTTTTCAAACTTAGATTCAAAAATATGACCGTTGCAAATTTTATAACTGATTTTCAGAAAACAGTCAAGGTGTATCGAAACGATTTAAGTCGTTTCAATACGGGTTTTGACAGTGGCAAAATGTTTCGAAATGGGCACTAACATGTTTCAGAACGGGCTCTTAGCAGTATCAAAACGATCGGGTACGTTTCGATACGGTCTCTTAATTACACCCCAACGACTATTTCTATTTTGGTCTGTTTCGAAACAGGTACAGGTGTTTCGAAATAGGTAGTTGCAGAAGTACATTTATGGTGGGAAGATTGCATTCCAACGGCTATATTTATGATGGAAACAACCCAAACGGCTAGAATTGAATGAGAATGTATAAAAGGGAGTCCTAAAAGCACTAGCAACAACTATTGATCCAAAAAGAAATATTTCAACATCAAATCCAAGCTCTAGTGCTAAATTTCCATATTCTTTGTAAACCCCAATTATGGTTCTTTGTAATTCATATTTTCTTTGATTCAATTGGGTTGAGTGCTTGTAATTAGGCAACATTTGTATTGCGAGATATTTCTTATTTGTCTTAATCTTCTTTGTAACCTTGTGAGAGGGTTTGGTCAATTTTGGGTAGGAAATTGACCACTTGTGTAAATGTTTCCTCCTAAGCCTAGAAAAGGGGAAGATGATGCATGGTTATGGCATAGGAAACTAGGACATGCTAGTATTAGCGTTTTGGAAAAATTAATTTCCCTTAATCTAGTTCGAGGCCAACCTAAGCTCAAGTTCTCATTAGATAAATTTTGTGATGTATGTGCTAAAGGTAAACAACATAGAGCCTCTTTTAAGTCCATTAATGATGTTTCTACAAGTAGGTGTTTGCAATTGATCCATATGGATCTCTTTGGGCCAATTAGGACTACTAGCTTGGGTGGAAAATCATATGCATTTGTGCTTGTTGATGATTACTCTAGATATACTTGGGTTCTCTTTTTAAGCACCAAGGATGATGCTTTAGAAAACTTCATCACATTTTTAAAAATAACCCAAAATGATCTTGAACTTAAAATTTCACATATTAGAAGTGATCATGGAACCGAATTTCAAAATATGGGTTTTGATGATTTTTGTAATGAAAATGGGATTAGCCATAATTTTTTGACTCCTCGAACTCCTCAACAAAACGAGGTAGTTGAGAGGAAAAATAGAACTTTAGAAGAAATGGCTAGGACTATGCTTTGTGAAAACAATTTACCTAAGTATTCTTGGGCGGAAGCCACTAACACTGCTTGCTACATTATAAATCGGGTAATGATTATGCTTATTTTAAAGAAAACTCCTTATGAGATTTTAAAATCTAAAAAGCCTAACATTAGCTATTTTCATCCTTTTGGTTGCAAGTGTTTTGTTTTAAACAATGGAAAAGATAATCTAGGTAAATTTGATGCAAAAAGTGATGAAGCTATTTTTCTAGGTTACTCTTTAAACTCTAAAGCCTATCGTGTATTTAACAAAAGAACTTTAGTTGTAGAGGAATCTATTCATGTGGTTTTCGATGATAACCTCCTTTTGAGGAAGGATTCTTGTGATGGTGATGATGTGTGGATCATTGAAGCCAATGATGGTGGAGAATCATCAAAGGTGAATGAGATTCCAACAAAAGAGGAAGAAGCACAAGATTCGCCTCTAGAAGCATTGCAAGACATGTCTCTTGAGGAAAAGGAAGTGAGCTGCCCAAGGGAGTACAGCTATGTCAAGGGTGGTGAGATCTTAGGTGATCCATCCAAGGGGGTAACTACTCGTTCTTCTCTTAAAATGCTTAATCATGTTGCTTTTATCTCATGCACTGAGCCTAAGAATGTTAAAGAAGCATTAAAAGATGACTTTTGGATTATGGCCATGCAAGATGAGTTAAATCAATTTGAGAGAAGTAAAGTATGGACATTAGTTGATAAGCCTAGAAATAAATCTACTATAGGAACTAAATGGATCTTTAGAAACAAGCTAGATGATAGTGGTAACATAGTGAGAAACAAGGCTAGGCTTGTTGCTCAAGGTTACAACACTCAAGAAGAGGGAATTGATTTTGATGAAACCAATGTACCCGTAGCTAGAATGGAAGCAATTAGGATGCTACTTGCATTTACATGTTATCATGATTTCAAGCTTTTTCAAATGGATGTCAAAAGTGCGTTTTTAAATGGTTTTATAAATGAAGAAATGTATGTGGAACAACCACCGGGTTTTGAAGATCCTATTTTTCCAAACCATGTTTTCAAATTGTCAAAAGTTTTATATGGTTTAAAACAAGCTTCTAGATCTTGGTATGAAAGATTATCAAGTTTTCTAGTTGGAAAAGGTTTTTAAAAAGGAAAGGTGGACACAACACTCTTTTTTTTAAAAACAATGGCAAAGATATCTTAGTAGTTCAAATTTATGTTGATATCATTATTAGTTCTACTAATGAATTGCTTTGTCAAGATTTTTCTAAGTTGATGCAAGGTGAATTTGAAATAAGCATGATGGGGGGCTCTCATTTTTCTTGGGACTCCAAATCAAACAAATGAAGGATGTCATCTTAATCAATCAAGATAAGTACATCAAATATATGCTCAAGAAGTTTGGCTTGGAGCAAGCAAAGCATCAAGCTACACCAATGAGCTCATCTATAAAGCTTGACAAAGATGAAAGAGGTAAGTGTGTTGACTCTAAGCTTTATCGCTCTATGATTGGATCTTTGCTTTACCTTACCGCAAGTAGACCGGATATATTGTTTAGTGTTTGCTTGTGTGCTAGGTTCCAAGCTAGTCCTAGAGAGTCTCACCTTATAGCCGTTAAAAGGATCTTTAGGTACCTTAGAGATACTCATTGTTTAGGTTTTTGGTACCCTAGAGACTCAACCTTTAACCTTCATGCTTATTCGGATGCAGATTATGGGGGTTGTAAAATAGATAGGAAAAGTACTTCTGGCACTTGCCAATTCCTAGGTAGTATGTTCATATCTTGGTTCTCTAAAAAAACAAAATAGTGTAGCTTTATCTACCACCGAAGCCGAGTACATATCCTTAGGGAGTTGTTGTGCTCAAGTCCTTTGGATGAAACAACAACTCTTATACTATAGAATAGAGGTAGCCACCATACCCCTTAAGTGTGATAACACTAGTGCCATATGGCTTACCAAAAATCCCATCCGACACCCTAGAACCAAACACATAGAAATAAGGCATCATTTCATTAGAGATCACGTCCTTAAGGAAGATGTTGTTTTATAGTATGTAGACACCTTAAATCAATTAGCGAACATCTTTACTAAACCTCTAGATAAAGAGCATTTTTGGTCCATTAAGAGAGAATTAGGTCTAACTAGCCTAGCTTTTCTTTTTAGGACCTTTTGTGCTTAAAATTTCTTGATTTCTTGTCAAATGTCATGCTTATGTGTTTTGATCCTAATTTCCATGCTTATAGTTAGGGGGAGTATGTTTATGTTTTGTTATGTTAAACTTGCTCATACATCTCATCCATGCATTTAGGATCAATTAAAATTCAACTTTTCTGCAATTTAGAGCCTCATCTGCACTTCCAGGCCAATTGGTATCGAAACGGGTCACCATGTTTCGATACGAGTGCCTTTTAAGAACACAAATGGACCAAGGTGTTTCGAAACACCCCAAAGGGTTTCGAAACGATTTGGTTCTGCCAGAACATGTATCGAAACGGCCCCTATGCGTTTCGATACGAGCAATCTCTTGGGCTTCGATACAGTCAAACCTGTATCAAAACTGTCATTATGTTTCGGAACGTTCGTAGACGTGTCGGTACGCCTGTTTCGAAACGATTTCTCCTGTTTCGAAACATGTATCCGAAAAAGCCTATTTTAAAGGGTTTTAAATGCTCAAATACTCTTTTAATAAAACTTTAAAACCCTAAAAACTCTAAATTGATTTTCTCTATAAAAACCCTCCAAACCTCTTTGTTTTTCATCAAAACTTGAGGGCTTTTACTCCTAAACGAAAATCTAAGTAAGCTTCATCAATTTGGTGCAATTCCATCCACCAATTCTTCAAAAATCTCATATTTGAGGTATTTTCTATCTTTTTCTTTTGATTTCGTTCGAATCTTATGTTAGAAAATTATAGTTTTATATGGTATACTTGTTTTATATTATGGGTTTTTCAAAATCTTGTATTTTTTTCAAAATCTCAAATTTTTTTATTTGAATATATTTTATTTTATTCGTACTTTTCTTACAGAGTTTTTCAAATTTGTTTTCATCAAAAAATTTCTTCATATATGTATATATGTTTAAAGCATTTTTAAAACCACAATGAGATTTTTATTGGATCGAATTAGGATTTAAATGCATACACTCAAAATTTCTTGCTTGCTTTGTTTTTAGGTGTTTTTAAATGGAATCTAAGAAACGAAAGACTCGGGGGGTGAAGGTTCGAACCAAGACGACATGCATCCAAACCTTACCCTTCTATATTCCTAGAGTATTAGGAATCAAGATGCTAAGCAACATTTTAAACTCTTTCGAGAGGTCGCTGTTCGAAGAGAGCGAGTTGTGGATATGTCTTTCCTCGATTCTGAGCGTTTTCTCTTTCGATACCTACCTCTTTTGACAGAATAGAGTTTCCTCAATGCCGTTCTCATCAACAATGAGGATCGTTCCGAGGTCATAGCCATTGAGTCTTAGCTATTGAGCTAGAAGTTTCGCATTGATCCATCCGTCTAAGTGAACATCCTTGGGTTAAAAGATGAGGGAATTGAGGATGAAAATCACTTTGGAGCTCATACCATATCGGTTCTTACCTTGAATGCCCATGATCGTTTCTTGTACTTAATCATCTCATGGTTCATTTGCCAATATTGAGGTAAATTTTCCCACATCCTCCAAGTTGATTATTTTTTGCCCGAGTGTTTTCGCAAGGCACAACAACCGAATTTGGTGAAGATCATGTTTGCCAAGATGGTCCATCAAGTGAAGATTTGTCAAACCGACTCCCTCACTTCCTTCACCTATGGGGCAGTGTTGAGCTACATTTTTGTTCGCATTGGTCTTGATTGCTCATATGATTCTCCGGAACCCCAAAAGCAAAAGATTGGTGAATCTTCTCTTCTGAGATCTGGATTTCGTTACACCCTTGGTGAATGGGTTCGTGTTTATAGAAGAGCTCAAGCACCTCAAGATGAGCCTCAACCCCAAGCTTCGGCTCCTGTTGCGGCTCCCAACAATGATGCTCTTATGACTTTCCTTATCGAGAGGTTCAACACGATGGACACGAACATGGCTTTGGGATTTGGTGCTATCAACACTCGCTTGCAATCCTTGGAAGATCGTGTTCTTAGGAATGAAAATCGTCTTACCGCTCTTGAAAATCAACAATCGTCCATGGATCTCTCCTTCTCCACCTTCTATGGTGATTGGAGGCGTTTTCGCCAAGATCGAGCAAAAGATAAGGATGATTTTATGGATGACATTGGAGACTATGATGGTGATGAGGCACCCTAGGATTTTTTTCATATTATATTATTATGTCATATTAGAACTAAGTTTGCACCTATTTATGTTTTTAAGACCTATGCTTTGATTATTTTTTTAGGATTGACCTTAATATTTATGTTTTTGATGTTTCTTGAACTTCTATGCTATCTATGATATTACTTTGTTTGGTTTATGCTTTATATCTTCTTTATTCTCATATTAGCCTTGATTATGTATTTTGATCTAACAAAAAGGGGGAGAAAAGTAATATCTAAGAGCCTAAGTGTTTTTAAGTTGGTGTTAAGTTTCAAATGCTTTAAATCTAATCTTTAAAACCTATCTTAAATTAATGGGGAGTTAAAACTTTTTCAAAGACTTCAAAACGCTTAAAAATTTATACTTGATTTTGTTATATCAAAAAGGAGGAGATTGTAAAACTAAAGAATTGATTTTGATATAACAAAGAATTTAAGAACTAAATTGAAAAAGAGAAAATAAATTTTTAAGTCCTCAAAACATCCTAAAATCTCTAAGCAAAATGGTCCAAGTCAAAACCAATGTTTATGAAAAATTTTCTAAGTGTTTTCCAAGTAAAAATAGTAATTTTCGAGTCACCGTTTCGAAACGGCCCTTAGGCATTTCAGAATGTTTTGAAACTGTTAACATGTGTTTCGGAACAAGCCTTCCCATTTCGATACAAGTGTATCGAAACAGGTCTCTATGTTTCAAAACGGATGAAGAACAACGGAACGGGTTGATCTATTTCGATACGAAAGTATCGAAATGACTTCAAACGTTTCGAAACAATTTTCAAACTTTGATTCAAGAATATGACCATTGCAAATTTTATAACTGATTTTTGGAAAACGGTTAAGGTGTATCGAAACGATTTAAGTCGTTTCGATACGGGTTTTGGTAGTGGCAAAATGTTTCGAAACGGGCTCTAGCATGTTTTGGAACGGGCTCTTTGCGGTATCAAAACGACCGGGTTCGTTTCGATACGGTCTCTTTGTAACACTCCGAGTTTAGAGCCGTAAGATATCGGATTAGTCGAACCGGGACGGGTTATTTTAAATTGAAGAAAAACTATTTTTAACACACCAAAAAGTGTTTTAAAGGAAAAAATGGCAGAAATGGGACTTTTAATAAAAATGGTTTTTATATTCAAAAGCCATCATCTTCTCAAAGTTCCCTTTTTACGTTCTAAAACCTCCCCAAACCCTATTCACTATTCCATTGGATTCAACACCTCAAACTAAGTGATTTCTTCAAGGTAAATGGCTCCCTAACTTAGTTTTATCATTCTTGAGTCTTAAATGTAAAGATTTTGCAAAACTCGTGGAATAAACTTGTTTTGATTTTTAAAGTTTGGTTTGAAATGAAAGGAAATTTATGAGTTTTCGTTTGGATTGGATATGGCTGAGTTTGAGGGTGTTTCTAACTTTGTTTTATCACTAAAATGACATGAAAAGGATGGGTTTTTATAGAAAGCCCGAAATGGGTATTGTGGGTGATTTTGGGAGTTGAGAATCTTGAGTTTTTTTTGTTGAGTTTTGAGTCTAAATGACAGTTGGAGGTTTGATAGCTTTGGGTTGATGTTTAGGGATGTTAAAAGGTAGATTTTTTATGGTAAATTCGTTAGGCATGGCTACTAGTAGTTTGAGACTAAAATTGTTATGTTTCGGGTGAAGTTTGGGCTTGAATCGATACGTGTTGTTGCAAGATTGTTGAGTTTCGGGTCTTTGTTGTGTTTGTGAGTGTATTGTGTTCTAATGTTTGATTTTGGGTTGCTCAAAATAATGGAATTGGATTCGGGCTTTGTGGACGGAAATACGGGTAGTTCGGAGGCTTGATTCGGCATCTTTGACATCGTTTGGTGTTGGCTGGTGAGTGGATCGATTTTAAAATCCTTAACATGGTTAAGGGAATGTTTTGGGGGTTTGGATTGAGCTTAAAAGGCCAATCCCAACTCAAGAGTAAGTTTTAAAGGTTTTATGCAATTAAATTGTGTTTTACGATTCTTGAGTGCAAGTTGAACATGTTATGTTGTTATGTGTTGAATTGCATTGTTGTGCATGTTGAGATGTGGGACTTGTGTTTATACCTGCATTGTGAGTACATGCCTTACATGGAAGTTTGGACATGGTAAGTGGTTCAAGCAACGGTAATGCTTGTGGTTGTGAATGAGTATATTGACACGTGTTGAGTTGTTACCGGATATAATTGATCGATCAATAGGATTAGAGTGCACTCGAGGTTAAATTCGCGTGTGGCCTTAGTGATGTTAGATTCCACTAAGGAGGAGTACCGTGATATGAGATTCCACTGGAAATTATGTTTTTACTAGACGGGTGAGTACGGTGATGTGAGATTCCACCAGAAGTGTCTAGTGGGTTTTAGAAACTATTCGCATATCCGAGTAAAAACGATAAATGTCAATATGCTCATGATGCTTTAATTCTCATGTTAAGCATGTTGTTGATTCCTTATATTTATGCTTATGCATTTTTGTTTACTTTGCTTGCGATATGAGAATGAGCATATGGTAAGCCTATGGCTTGTGGTTGCATTCGGTAAATGCACGTGAAGGCAAATGCATGTTGTTGTGCGTTAAGCATGTGGAGATGATTTGGAAATGATTTTGGTTTCCAAGCAAACTATGTTTTAAAACTGCATTGTTGTAGCTACCGTTTTGAGCACCTCTCACTAAGCTTAAACTCTTACGCTCTCATTTCCAACAATGCATGCCTTTAGACCTTTGGAGCAGCTCGGGGAACAAGGGAGAATCCAAGGGAGTTTAGTTTGCTCAAGTATGGTTTAGACTTCAATAACTAGTGTAAAGCAATGGGATATGACCTTTATGTTTGGAGTGTTATTGGCGTGTCCTTTTTGCTTAGACAAGTTTGCTTAGATGTTTTGGGCTTGTAATGCCTTTTGCTAAGATTATTTATGCTTTTGTTTAGCTTTTGGCATGTTAGTGTTTTTGAATCTAAGTGTCTTTGAGAGCCTTGGACTTGAAATCCACTTTGTTGCTTGAATGCACGTATAATGGTGTGATTAGGATATTTTGCATCTAGAATGTATGTATGATATGCTGCTATGTGGTTTTGATGATTCGGGACAAGTTTGGGGTCGTTTGGAGGTGTCAAAGTATGATTTCGAGCCAAACTGTGTGCAGGCGTTTCGAAACGCTCGATATGTTTTCGAAACGGTTGATGCTCTAGGGGTACCAGTATCGGAACGGGGGTGGTTCCGTTTCGACACGTTTTGCCACTAGAGGCTCCTGTTTAGGAACCATGTAGGGCCGTTTCGGTATGATTTGCCACTATGCCTTTGTTTCGAAACCTGTTCCGATACGTTTTGTCATTGAAAACCCTTATTCCGAAACAAGGTGGGATCATTTCAGAATGGCTTGGCTTTTACTTTTTAAATGGAGCCCACGTTTCGGAACGGGCAAGCCTATTACGAAACGTATACAGTTAAAACGGTTGAATGGCACTTTTGAAGGTTTCCGAATGTTGCATTTTAGTCCCTAATGTTTGTATGTTTCCTAGTTGAGTTGTATGAGCCCCTTTGTAGGTGTTTTCCTTGTACGCATGAAACTTGAATAATAGCTATTTGGTAAGTTCAAGATATTGTATGCCCTGTTCGGTTCGTATCTGTGTCCGCTTTCCCACTGTTTTTTTCACCTTTGGATTAAATGTGGTATTTAGACAAGATAAAAAAATAAGGTTGTTATTCGGAGTGAGGCCTTAGCGGGTTTCGCTTTGGTTTTCCCCGTGTAACACGTTCGATACGGCTTTGCGGCTGGCTAGGTCGTGGGGGATATATTTGTTGGTATCAGAGCCTAGGTTTCGCCTAGGTTTGTTGAGTTTTCGCAAGCCGAAAGGTAAGTGAGGTAAGTTTTATGGTGTAAGCTTGTTGATTGTGATTGTAGGTATGTTTTTGGCTATCTTTGTGTTGGTTGAGAAATAGTTAAAGGCACCCATTGCTAGTATACTATTATTGTAATTGATTTTAAGTTTAAGGACTTGAGCACCTTGGACCTTGTTCCTTGCTGACTCCAAATCATTTAACTTGTTGTGTTTGTTGTTTAGTTTTGCATCTGTTAGCATGGTGAGACCGATGGGGAAGGCCAAGAATGGATAATCCGAGGGTTGAGCGGATTGAGAATGTTGAGGATGTGCGAGTAGAGAACTTGCCTCCTCTTCCTCCTCCGGGGGGTGGAGCGAATGTGGAAGGTGTTGGACCCCAGGATGGTTAGGGACATGCAGATATTGATGTGGATCCGTTAATTCAAGCTATAGACGGGGCTATTCAGACAGCTTTAGCGGGTGTTCGGGTTGTAGCACCGCCTCAAGGTGCAGGTTCTGGTTTACCTTTAGAGTGACTGCGTAGCTTGGGCGAGGTTGAGTTCTGTGGGTTGTCACCCGAGGGTTTAGAGGCATGGTTTGAGAGCACAGTTCGTATTTTGAATCAGATGGAGTGCTTTGAAGCACATAAGTTGGGTTACATTGTCTCTTTGCTTCAGGAAGATGCCTACACTTGGTGGACTACTATCACTACGGATATGCCGAAGGCTGAGGTTACTTGGTAGTTCTCTAGGACCGCTTTCCGTAACAAGTACCTAGGTCCTCGATACCTAGATGAGAAGAATAGAGAGTTCATAGCTCTAGTTCAGGGTAACTAGACTGTGTCCAATTATGAGGTGCAGTTTGTACGACTGGGTAAGTATGCTTCTGAGTTAGTTCCCACTGAGGTGGAATGATCAGTGCATAAAAGTTTTATATTTTAACCCTCATTTATCAATATTTTTGCTGCACTCAAGCATGTTTATCTGCATTTTAGGATAAAATTTGCATACACGTCACAAATAGAAAATATTGCACAGATACTGCTGATTTTGGCCTATTTTTGCAGATACCTGTCGTGGCAGCATCTAGGGCAGCAAAAGAGCAGAAGCAAATTGCAGAACTGGAGTGAAGAACACGTCCTATCGTGACCGCTGTTTTGGCAGAAGGGGCGACAGTGAAGACGCCACCGCTGCAAAATGCCGCCCAGACGACAATACGCCGACATAGTCAAGATGGGTCTCGTTTGATAGAGGACATTTTTCTGAGTCCATTGAGCCCAATCTTGCATTTTTCTGAGGCCTGGAGCGGTGTATAGAGCTTATTGAAGATCGATAAGTAAGGTGACTTATACTTACTTGCTGAACAAGTAAACATCCAAAGGAGTCCATATTTAAGTCAGAATTGAATGAAGCATTAAATAAAGATATTTTATCATCTATGAAGACTTCTACTCCAAGGAGGACTTAACCTTAGGCCAAGCCTTATATATACCCATGTATGTGAGGGTATAGATGGATATATAGAGAGAGAAGAATAGAGAAAATGAGTCATCTAGATCTAATGTTCTAGTTCTTTATAGGGTTTGGGGTTGATATTGTAAAGTAGTTGTAAGGGTTGTTCTGTTGTTAGGATTTTTTTGTTCAATAAAATAAAACTTTAAGTTTGCTTATTTTGGTTTCAACATCTTGCAAGAGTATCAGGAGAGCATTGTAAGATTATCTATTTACTTAATATCGGGAGAGTTAAGTATACCAAAGGAGTAAGTACTGGTTCTCCAGTTTATGGTTGAACTATCTCGGACCTAGGGATAGGACAAGGTTAAGCGACTAAAGAAGAATTCATAAACATCAGTGTTCATACTTCGATTCACGCCGGGAGGTATCATCCAAGACGTGTTCACCGACAAACTTGGATCTAGGGATAGGACAAGTCAATCCAGGGATTCTTGCTGAACTTGAAGAAACTGAGTTGCTTATCGCTGCCGCGACAGCAACGGACCGCTGCCACGACATGTACTATCGTGACTGGAGCCAGACACAGAACAAAAGTCCTTGGACAATGCAATACCTGCACTACGGAGCAATTCAATTCCTGCCTGTTTTATAATTCTGATTTTTTCTCTTTTACTTGATTTATTCGTGACACTCTTCAATCAATTTATGAAAACTCTTTCTTTCTTCTGTGCAGATAGTTAAAGAATAGAAGTATTCTAGTCCCTGGGGAGACGATATCCGATACTCCAGTATCACTTTACTACTTGCGCCGTATACACTTGCGCTATTTGCGATAGTCTTACTTACACGTAACAAGTTTTTGGCGCCGTTGCCGGGGACTGGCAACATACCTCTACCTTTAATTACTGCACTTTTTATTTATTTTATTTTATTTTTATTTTTATTTTCTATTTTTGGTTGTTGTATCTCAGGTACAATACAGGTTCAAGGGCATCAACATGTCAGGAAAAACCATTCGAGAGTTGATATGGGAAAGTTCTTGCAATTACCGTGAAGGTAATCATGCACTTGAAAGTTGTCCCCATCTTTTCAATAAATATATGGACAACCCACGATGGAACCAACAAAGACATGATAAGCCACCACAATAGTCGGCACCATCCACGAGCATAATAGAGCAGACCCTAGCAACCTTCATGTCTGAAACTGGAGCATACATGGCCAATATCGACCAATTTGTCAAGGAAACTAAAACCTTCATGGATAAAACAGAGGAGAGAATGACAAATCATGAGGCCACTTTAAAATCATTAGAGATACAGATGAGACAAGTTGCTCAGATAATAAACACCAGACAAGATGGAAGATTCCCTACTGATACTGAGGTCACTAAAGAACCCACACAAGAGCAGTGCAAGGCAATTACAACGAGAAGTGAGAAACAAATACAAGGGTTGAGAATAAAAGAAACACCTAGTAAGGAACCAACCCTAGAGACACCTGCCGAGAACACTGCCCTGGCAGATGAAAAGCAAGCTACTGTCGCCAACCCTGTCACGATAGAAACCACTTCCGAGGTATTAGAGGAAACAACACCGGTGGACTTAGAATCATTGAAGTCTCTACTGATGGAGACCTACGAGTGGCCAACAGAATTTGATATGGAGAGTTATGGTACTTCCAATGCCCCTTTGACCTACAAAGTAACCTGACAAAGGATTGTCAAAATAACTGGTTGCCACAGCAGCAGACACGACAACAAGGGCTACATTCAACCACAACAACATTCAACAAAAACAAGGTAAGTTTCTGGTCGAATATCAATTTAATTTTTTCTAAATATATATTCATGCCCTCAGAAACATTACCAAGAATGGAGGACTTCATGTACTACAAAGGGAAGAGAAAGAAAGGAGCCTCCACCATGAGAATAATCACCAGATGGAGGGTACGAATGGACTTCAAGAAGTACCGGAAACGACCCCTTAAGCATCAATAGAACATGGAGCAGTTACTTTAGGAGATGCCCCTCAAGGCACTCTTAATTTAACATATTTTATTTTATTTTATTTTTATCTTATTTTATCTTTATTGTTTTAGGAATTAGAAATTTAATATTAGTTTTTAGTTTGTTTGTGTTATTAGGTAAACAGAGAAAACCCTCACAATGAAAATACGATCAACCCGAGAAAAATCTGCCCTGACCTCTGTCGCGGCAGCACTCATACTCCCCCAGATGAATTCTAAAGTGGCTGCCGCTAACAGCAGTGATAACAGTGACAAAAGTGAAGCCTCTTTTACTCCTCTCTATTTTTTGGAGTTTATATTATCTATTTGGGATGTTTTTCTTTTCGATTTTCATTTTTATTTTTGATGTCTTGCATTGTGGGCAATACAACCCTTGAGTTTGGGGGTAGGCAGTCCTCTCATTAATAACATAATATCTACATTTTATATCTTGTTATTTTTGCATCAAAAAAAAATTGGCTTAAATTTTTGAACTTTTCTTATCCTCTGCAGTTTTCTCTATCGTGACAGAATCTGTAGGTTGTTTATGAAATACTTAGAGCCTTACTATAGTTCTGAAAATCTTAACACTTTGTGACTTGCATGATGTTTAGACATCTTTTAGCAAACTCAAGATAGAAAACTTAGCCACTTGGAGTAGAAAGAAACTTAGACTCAGGTTACTCCTAGAGGTGCCTATCACTGGATCTAGGAAAATAACTAGAGAAACTTCTAGAGGTGCCTATCACCGGATCTAGAAAGTAACTAGAGGTACCTATCACTGCCTCTAGTAAAATAAGAAAAAGAGAAACTTCTATAGGTGCCTATCACTGGCTTTAGAAAGTAACTAGAGGTGCCCGAAACTGGCTCTAGTAATGAATTGTCTTGAAATAAAACTCTAAGTAGGCTAAGTAAATATTTTGGTTACTAAAGAATCTAAACTCATATTTGTTCACAAAAACTTGCACACACGCACACGAGAACTATAATATTGCCCTAAATAATTACTCTAACAATTGAACAGGTGCTGGTTTTGATAGTGAAGGTGCTGTGGGTAAGGGTTGTTCATCAAGTTAAGCCAAAGCCCCCAAAAAAATCATGCTTAGTTAGGTTGTATTTGCTTGAGGACAAGTAATGATTCGAGTTTGGGGGTGTGATCAGTGCATAAAAGTTCTATATTTTAACCCTCATTTATTCATATTTTTGCTGCACTCAAGCATGTTTATCTGCATTTTAGGATAGAATTTGCATACACGTCACAAATAGAAAATATTGCACAGATACTGCTGATTTTGGTCTATTTTTGCAGATACTTGTCGTGGCAGTATCCAGGGCAGCAAAGGAGCAGAAGTGAATTGCAGAGATAGAGTGAAGGGGTGAAGAACACGGCCTATCGTGACTGCTGATGTGGCAGAAGGGGCGACAGTGAAGACGCCACCGCTGCAAAATACCGCCCAGGCGACAATACGCCGACATAGTCAAGATGGGTCTCGTTTGATAGAGGACATTTTTCTGAGTCCATTGAGCCCAATCTTGCATTTTTCTGAGGCCTGGAGCGGTGTATAGAGCTGATTGAAGATTGATAAGCAAGGTGGCTTATACTTACTTGCTGAACAAGTAAACATCCAAAGGAGTCCATATTTAAGTCAAAATTGAATGAAGCAATAAATAAAGATAATTTATCATCAATGAAGACTTCTACTCCAAGGAGGACTT
This sequence comes from Hibiscus tridactylites, assembly GCA_958450335.1. Classification (NCBI taxonomy): domain Eukaryota; kingdom Viridiplantae; phylum Streptophyta; class Magnoliopsida; order Malvales; family Malvaceae; genus Hibiscus; species Hibiscus tridactylites. The sequence goes on from OY288290.1 coordinate 10,764,614, forward strand.
AACCTTAGGCCAAGCCCTATATATATACCCATGTATGTGAGGGTATAGAGAGATATAGAGAGAGAAGAATAGAGAAAGAGAGTCAGCTAGATCTAATGTTCTAGTTCTTTATAGGGTTTGGGGTTGATATTGTAAAGTAGTTGTAAGGGTTGTTCTGTTCTTAGGATTTTTCTGTTCAATAAAATAAAACTTCAATTTTGCTTATTCTAGTTTCAACATCTTGCAAAAGTATCGGGAGAGCATTGTAAGATTATCTATTTACTTAATATCGGGAGAGTTAAGTATACGAAAGGAGTAAGTACTGGTTCTCCAGTTTACGGTTAAACTATCTCGGACCTAGGGATAGGACGAGGTTAAGCGGCTAAAGAAGAATTCACAAACATCGGTGTTCATACTTAGATTCACGCCGGGAGGTATCATCCAAGACGTGTTCGCCGACAAACTTGGATCTAGGGATAGGATAAGCCAATCCGGGTATTCTTGCCGAACTTGAAGAAACTGAGTTGCTTATCGCTGCCACGACAACAACAGACCGTTGCCACGACAGGTGCTACTGTGACAGGAGCCAGACACAGAACAAAAGTCCTTGGACAGTGCAATACCTGCACTACGGAGCAATTCAATTCCTGTCTGTTTTATAATTCTGATTTTTTCTCTTTTACTTGATTTATTCGTGACACTCTTCAATCAAATTATTAAAACTTTTTCTTTCTTCTGTGTAGATAGTTAAAGGATAGAAGTATTTTCCAGTCCCTGTGGAGACGATATTCGATACTCCAGTATCACTTTACTACTTGTGTCGTGTACACTTGCACTATTTGTGATAGTCTTATTTACACGCAACAAGTTTTTGGGATGTGAGCGTTTTCGTTATGGGTTGGTTCAGGATGTGAAGACCTACATGTTGGCTTCTGACTATACAAATTTTGATGTATTGGTCGCTAGGGCCAAAGACATCGAACAGTCTTTGGGACTTGCGGATCGCAAGAGTGGATCTAGTTCTGAAAAGAGGACTGCTGATTGGGATAGAGATCGTGCCAAGAGGCACAAGGATAGGAAACCTCATCATGATCATAGACGCAGAGGTGGTAATCCGGGGCAAGGCCATCACGGCCAAAGGACTGAGAATCGTACTCCCAAGTGCAACAAGTGCGGTAGATGTCATTTCGGTGAGTGTTAGGGCACTTTTGGCTCTTGCTGGAACTGCGGGTCTAGGGGCATTTGAAGCGCGATTGTCCACATCTTTCTCGGGATGGAAAAGCTCATGCACGAGCTGTCGAGCACCAGAGAGGCCGTGGGCACTGTCGAGGTAACTTTCAGCCTAGGAATGACAGTTAGAGGAATGTAGCTCATGTTGTAGCAATTCAACCCGAGAGAGGTGGGCCAGCTAGGGTGTATGCGCACCGTGAGGATAGGAATGACACAAATGTGATTGCAGGTAATTTCTCGTTACAGACTTTGATTTTGCTTTCCTTGATTGATTCCGATTCTACGCATTCGTACATATTGAGTGAGCATGCAAGATTGTTAGATATTCTGGTTGAGATATTAGATGTGGGTATGAATGTCACTAGTTCTTTTGGTGAGACAGTTGTGCTCAGAAAGATGTACAGAAAATGTCCTTTGATGGATCAGGGTCATGTTTTTCCTGTGGATATGATGGAATTGTCATTTTATGGTTTTGATGTGATATTAGGCATGGACTGACTTGTAGAGCATAAGGCTAGGGTAGATTTTGAGACAAAGTGGGTGTCCTTGAGACTTTTAGGGGATCACGAGGTAGTAATAGTGGGCGAGAACGTTAAGTTCTTGTCCAATGTAGTTTCAGCCGTAGAGGCTCAGAAGTTATTGGATGTGGGTTTTCAAGCGCACCTAACCTATGTTATGAATCCGAATATGGATGAGGCACGGCTGCGAGACATTAGAACAGTTTGTGACTTTCCGAGTGTATTCCCAGAAGAATTGCCTAGTTTGCCTCCAGATAGAGATATAGAGTTTGTTATTGAGACTTATTCAGATTCAGCTCCAGTATCGATTGCACCGTACCGAATGACTCCCAAAGAAATGAAAGAGTTGAAGACACATCTTCAGGAATTGATAGACCGAGGGTTCATTCTTCTGAGTACTTCACCTTGGGGTGCACCGGTGTTGTTTGTGAAAAAGAAAGATTGCAGTTTAAGAGTGTGTATTGATTATCGACAGTTGAATAAGTTGACAGTGAAGAACAAATATCTGTTGTCGAGGATTGATAACTTGTTTGATCAGTTGAGAGGTGCTTCAGTGTTCTCGAAGATAGATTTGAGATCCGGTTATTATTACTTAAAAGTAAGAGATCAAGATGTACCGAAGACAACTTTCAGCACTCGTTATGGGCACTACGAATTCTTAGTGATGCCCTTTGATTTGACTAATGCACCAGCAACTTTTATGGACATGATGAATAGAGTGTTTCATGAGTACTTGGATCAGTTTCTGGTAGTGTTCATTGATGATATTTTAGTGTACTCTCGTACCGAGGAAGATCTTGATCGACATTTGCGTTTGGTGTTGCAAAAATTGTTAGACACTCAGTTGTATGCCAAGTTGAGCAAATGTGAATTTTGGATTAGGGAAGTAGTCTTCTTAGGCCATATTGTATCAGCTGAGGGAATCTGAGTGGATCCTAAGAAGGTTGAGGCAGTTGTGAATTGGAAACCACCGAAGACAGTGACCGAAGTTCGTAGTTTCTTAGGTTTTGTCGGTTACTATAGACGTTTTGTTGAGGGTTTCTCAAAAGTTGAAGCTCCTTTGACTAAATTGCTACATAAGGATGTTCGATTTGAGTGGAGTGATGCAAGACAATAAGCGTTTGAGAAATTGAAAGAAGCCTTAATCGAAGCTCTTGTTTTGATTCAGCCCGTGTCGGGGAAAGAGTTTGTAGTCTTCAGTGATGCGTCGTATGTTGGCTTAGGTTGTGTGCTTATGCAAGAGGGAAGAGTAGTGGCCTATGTGTCTAGACAGTTGAAGACTCATGAGCGTAATTACCCTATGCATGATATAAAATTGGTCGCAGTGGTTTTTGCTTTGAAGGTTTGGAGACATTACTTGTATGGTGAGAAATGCACAGTGTATACAGATCACAAGAGTCTGAAGTATATAATGACACAAAGAGAGTTGAATCTTAGACAATGTATATGGCTAGAATTACTTAAGGACTACAACCTCACGATTGAGTGTCATCCGGGTAAAGCCAATGTAGTGGCCGATGCTTTGAGTAGAAAGGTAGTAGTGGAATTACGAGCTATGTTTGCTAGATTGAGTTTGTCTAAAGATGGTGGTTTAGTGGCAGAGTTGCAAGTTAAGCCTTCGTTGCTTCAGTTGATTCGAGAGAAACAGTTGCAAGATAGATCATTAGCATCTCATGTACAAGACATAGCGGAGGGTAAACCGACAGATTTCTGTTTTAGTAGTGATGGAGTCTTGTGTTTCAAGAGTAGAGTAGTTGTTCCGGAAGATGTAGACTTGAGACACACCATCCTAACGGAAGCTCATAGTAGTCCGTTTGCTATGCATCTGGTAAGTATGAAAATGTATCGCGATTTGAAAAATGAGTATTTCTGGGTTGGTTTGAAGAAAGATGTTGCCGAGTTTGTGAGTAAGTGCATGGTTTGTCAGCGAGTTAAAGCCAAGCACCAGTTTCCTTCAGGTTTGTTACAACCGTTGAGAATTCCCGGGTGGAAGTGGGGGAGAATTACCATGGATTTCGTATTGCGTTTGTCGTTCACACCTTCTAAGAAGAATTCGGTTTGGGTAATTGTTGATCGTCTTACGAAGTGTGTGCACTTTTTGGCCGTTCACACCACTTATACTTTGGATAAGTTGGTCGATTTGTATATCAGTGAGATAGTGAGATTGCATGGTGTACCAGAATCTATAGTGTCAGACAGGGATTCGATGTTCACAGCTAGATTTTGGGAGAGTTTGCATAGTGCTTTGGGTACTTGACTAAATTTCAGCACTTCATATCATCCTTAGACTGATGGTCAGTCAGAGAGAGTCATACAAGTGTTGGAAGATATGCTGAGATGTTGTATTATTGAATTTAGGGTTCGTGGGAGAAGCATCTACCGTTAGTAGAGTTTGCATATAATAACAGTTATCAAGCGAGCATTTAGATGGCACCTTATGAAGCTCTGTATTGTAGAAAATGTAGAACACATGTTTGTTGGGCCGAAGCGGGACAGAAATTGATACCTTTGTCTGATATGCTTAAGGGTACTACTAAGAAAGTACAATTGATTTATGACCGTTTGAAGGCAGCTTCAGATAGACAAAAATCTTATGCAGATTTGAAAAGAAGAGAAATAGAGTATGTCGTGGGCGACAAAGTGTTCTTGAAAGTCTCACCTTGGAAGAAGGTGATGAGGTTTGGTAGGAAAGGAAAGTTGAGCCCGAGGTTCATTGTCCCGTATGAGATAGTGGAGAGAGTTGGTCCCGTTACCTATAGATTGAGACTTCCGGCCGAACTAGAGAAGATTCACAATGTGTTTCATGCCTCAATGCTTCGGAGATATAGATCAGATCTGTCACATGTTATGCCAGTTGAGGAGATAGAATTGAATCCGTATTTGACTTACGGTGAAGAACCAGTTGAAATTTTGGCTTCAGACAACAAAATGTTGCGAGGAAGGGCCATTGAGTTGGTTAAGGTTAAATGGCGACACCGAGGGGTGGAAGAAGCCACTTGGGAGATGAAGGATGACACGAGGAAGCAGTTTCCGCATCTCTTTCCGCCAGGTAATTTCAGGGACGAAATTCCTTAAGTGGGGGAGAGTTGTAACATCCTGAGTTTAGGGTCGGGAGATATCTGATTAGTCGAACCGGGACGAGTTAAATTAAATTGGATAAAAACTATTTTTTAACACACCAAAAAAATGTTTTAAAGGAAAAAAGGGCAAAAAGGGGACTTTTAGTAAAAAGGAATAAAAAGTGTTTTTATATTCAAAAGCCATCATCTTCTCAAAATTCCCCTTTTACGTTCTAAAACCTCCCCAAACCCTATTCACTATTCCATTGGATTCAATACCTCAAGGTAAATGGCTCCCTAACTTAGTTTTATCTTCCTTGAGTCTTAAATGTAAAGATTTTTGCAAAACTCATAGATTAAACTTGTTTTGATTTTTAAAGTTTGGTTTGAAATGAAAGGAAATTTATGAGTTTTCGTTTGGATTGGTTATGGATGAGTTTAAGGGTGTTTTTAACTTTGTTTTATCACTAAAATGACATGAAAAGGATGGGTTTTTATAGAAAGCCCTAAATGGGTATTGTGGGTGATTTTGGGAGTTCAGAATCTTGAATTTTTTTGTTGAGTTTTTAGTCTAAATGATAGTTGGAGGTTTGATAGCTTTAGGTTGATGTTTAGGGATGCTAAAAGGTAGAATTTTTATAGTAAATTCGTTGGGCATGACTAATAGTAGTTTGAGACTAAAATTATTATGTTTCGGGTGAAGTTTGGGCTTGAATCGATGTGTGTTGTTGCAAGATTGTTGAGTTCCGGGTCTTTATTGTGTTTGTGAGTGTATTTGCGTTCTAATGTTCGATTTTGGGTTGCTCAAAATTAAGGAATTGGATTCGGGCTTTGTGGACGGAAATCCGGGTAGTTCGGAGGCTTGATTCGGCATCTTGGACATCGTTGGGTTTTGGCTGGTGAGTGGATTGTTTTTAAAATCCTTAACATGGTTACGGGAATGTTTTGGGGGTTTGGATTGAGCTTAAAAGGCCAATCCCAACTCAAGAGTAAGTTTTAAAGGTTTTATGCAATTAAATTGTGTTTTACGATTCTTGAGTGCAAGTTGAACATGTTATGTTGTTATGTGTTGAATTGCATTGTTATGCATGTTGAGATGTGGGACTTGTGTTTATACTTTCATTGTGAGTACATGCCTTGCATGGAAGTTTGGACATGGTAAGTGGTTCAAGCAACGGTAATGCTTGTGGTTGTGAATGAGTATATTGACACGTGTTGAGTTGTTACCAGATATAATTGATCGATCAATAGGATTAGAGTGCACTCGAGGTGAAATTCGTGCGTGGCCTTAGTGATGTTAGATTCCACTAAGAAGGAGTACGGTGATGTAAGATTCCACCGGAATTTATGTTTTTACTAGACGAGTGAGTACGGTGATGTGAGATTCCACCGGAAGTGTCTAGTGGGTTTGAGAAACTATTCGCATATCCGAGTAAAAACGATAAATGTCAATATGTTCATGATGCTTTAATTCTCATGTTAAGCATGTTGTTGATTCCTTATATTTATACTTATGCATTGTTGTTTACTTTGCTTGCAATATGAGTATGAGCATATGGCTTGTGGTTGCATTCGATAAATGCATGTTGTTATGTGTTAAGCATGTGGAGATGATTTGGAAATGATTTTGGATTCCAAGCAAACTATGTTTTAAAACTGCATTGTTGTAGCTACCGTTTTGAGCACCGCTCACTAAGCTTAAACGCTTATGCTCTCTTTTCTAACAATGCATGCCCTTAGACCTTCGGAGCAGCTCGGGGAACAAGGGAAAATCCAATGGAGTTTGGTTTGCTCAAGTATGGTTTAGACTTCAATAACTAGTATAAAGAAATGGGATATGACCTTTATGTTTAAAGTGTTGTTGGTGTGTCCTTTTTGCTTAAACAAGTTTGCTTAGATGTTTTGGGCTTGTAATGCATTTTGCTATGATGATTTATGCTTTTGTTTAGCTTTTGGCATGTTAGTGTTTTTGAATCTAAGTGTCTTTGAGAGCCTTGGACTTGAAATCCACTTTGTTGCTTGAATGCACGTCTAATGTTGTGATTAGGATGTTTTGCATCTAGAATGTATGTATGATATGCTGCTATGTGGTTTTGATGATCCGGGACAAGTTTGGGGTCGTTTGGAGGTGTCAAAGTATGATTTCGGGCCAAACTGTGTGCATGCGTTTCGAAACGCTTGATATAATTTCGGAACGGTCGATGCTCCAAGGGTACTTGTATCGGAATGGGGTGGTGTCTTTTCGGTACGTTTTGCCACTAGAGGCTCCTGTTTCGGAACCATGTAGGGTCGTGTCGGTACGATTTGCCACTATGAGCCCCTATTTCAGAACCCATTTCGATACATTTTGTCACTCGAAGCCCCCGTTCCGGAACAAGGTGTGATCGTTTCGGAATGACTTGGATTTTACTTTTTGAATGGAGCCCGCGTTTCGGAACGGCAAGCCTGTTACGAAACGCAGACAGTTAAAACGGTTGAATGCCACTTTCGATGGTTTCCGAATGTTGCATTTTAGTCCCTAATGTTTGTATGTTTCCTAGTTGAGTTGTATGAGCCCCTTTTTAGGTGTTTGCCTCGTACGCATGAAACTTGACTAATAGATATTTGGTAAGTTCAAGATATCATATGCCCTGCTCGGTTCGTATCTGAGTCCGCTTTCTCGTTGTTGTTTTCATCCTTAGAATTAAATGTGGTATTTAGACAAGATAAAATAAATAAATAGGGTTGCTAATCGGAGTGAGGCCTTAGCGGGTTTCGTTTCGGTTTTCCCCGTGTAACCCGTTCGATGTGGCCTGGTGGCTAGGCCGGGTCGAGGGGGTTACACTCTTAATTACACCCAACGACTATTTCTATTTTGATCTGTTTCGAAACATGTACAAGTGTTTCGAAAAGGGTAGTTGCAGAAGTGCATTTATGGTGGGAAGATTGCATTTCAACGATTATATTTATGATGGCAACAACCCCAACAACTAGAATTGAATGAGAATGTATAAAAAGGAGTCCTGAAAGCACCAGCAACAACTATTGATCCAAAAAGAAACATTCCAACATCAAATCCAAGCTCTAGTGCTAAATTTTCATATTCTTTGTAAAACCCCAATTGTGGTTCTTTGTAATTCCTATTTTCTTTGATTCAATTGGGTTGAGTGCTTGTAATTGTGCAACATTTGTATTGAGAGATACTTCTTATTTGCCTTAATCTTCTTTGTAACCTTGTGAGAGGGTTTGGTCAATTTTCTAGGGTTTGGTCAATTTTGGGTAGAAAATTGACCACTTGTGTAAAGGTTTCCTTCTAAGCCTAGAAAAGGGGAAGATCAACTAGTAGAGTTGTTTGAAAATCCTTAGTGGGAGTAAAGGTAGTGGATGTAGAGTTCATTTAGAACTTGAACCACTATAAATGTCTTGTCTTGAAATTTTATTTTACCACTTCACTACCAATCACTTTAAAAATCTAATTCATCCCTCTTGGCTTAAATCGATTCAATCATCTACTCAACACAATGGACTAAGATATCCTCCCTTTCACTAAAGTTATCATCAAAGATAACATTGCAACGACACTTCCATAATTTTTAAGAAATTACCAAGAAAGGAATAGGCTAATCAATTCTATTAAAATGAAAGTTACCATTATCATAGAGGTTAACAATCATCCACTCACTGATTCAGCAAAGCCAATTTTTTTTTTTTGGAAAACTACATCACTAACCACCAAATAAATTGAGGATACTTATTTGGACCACCAAACTATAGAAATCGTCAATCAAACCACCGAACTTATAAAATCAACTTATTTTGACCACCACCGTTAAAAACCTAACGGTGGAGTGACGGAACTGCCACGTGGCAATTGACGGAAAAAAATAAAAATTACACATTTGGTCCCTATTATTTACATATTTTTTCAATTTAATCCTAATTTTAAATTAATAAAATAATAAATTATTTAATTAAGTGGTGACACGTGTCGACACCTTATTGGAGGACTTTAATTATTTATATTTGATTTTATTAATTTATATTCCCCCTCCAACCAAGTGGTGACACGTGTAAAGCCAATGGCTTTGCCACTGCACCAAGCACAACTTTGTGTTATAATTCTCCAAATATAATATATGCCTTTTATTAGTTTCAACATTTATAAGCCAAAATCTCAAACCCTAAACACTAATCTCGCGTATATAAATCTTAAACCCTAAACTCTAACCCTAAATATTTCAAATTAATTTCACACTAAATATTTCAAATTAAACCTCAAACCCTAAAAATTTCAAATTAATTTCACGCTAAATATTTTAAATTAAAACCTAAACTCTAAATATTTCAAATTAATTTCACGCTAACTATTTCAAATTAAACACTAAACCCCAAACCTTAAACCCTAAAAATTTCAAATTAATTCCACGCTAAATATATTAAATTAAACCCTAAACCCTAAAAATTTCAAATTAATTCCACAATAAATATTTTAAATTAAACTCTAAATCCTAAATATTTCAAATTAATTTCATGCTAAATATTTCAAATTAAACCCTAAACCCTAAAAATTTCAAATTAATTACATGCTAAATATTTCAAATTAAACCATAAACATTAAACCCTAAAACAGGATTTAAGGTTTAATTTGAAATTTTTAGCGTGTAATTAATTTGAAATGTTTAGGGTTTAAGGTTTGGGTTTGGGGTTTAGGGTTTAATTTGAAATATTTAGCATGAAATTAATTTGAAATATTTAGGGTTTAATTTAAAATATTTAGCGTGGAATTAATTTGAAATATTTAGGGTTCATGTTTAATTTGAAATTTTAGTGTGAAATCAATTTGAAATATTTAAGGTTATAGTTTAGGGTTTAGGATTTTATATGTGAAATTAGTGTTTAGGGTTTGAGCTTTTGGCTTATAAATGTAGAAACTAATAAAAGGTATATATTATATCTGGAGAATTAATTATAACACAAAGTTGTGCTTGGTGCAGTGGCAAAGCCATTGGCTTTACACTTATAGACACGTGTCACCACCTGATTGGAGGGGGAAATAAATTAATAAAATCAAATATAAATAATTAAAGTCCTCCAATAAGGTGTTGACACGTGTCACCGCTTAATTAAATAATTTATTATTCTATTAATTTAAAATTAAAACTAAATTAAAAGAATGTGTAAATAACATGGACCAAATGTGTAATTTTTAAATTTTTCCGTCAATTGCCACGTAACAGTTCTGTCACTCCACCGTTAGATTTTTAACGACGGTGGTCAAAATAGGTTGATTTTATAAGTTCGGTGGTCTGATTGACGATTTTTATAGTTTAATGGTCCAAATAAATATCCCTCAATTTGTTTGATGGTAAGTGGTGTGGTTTTTTTTTATTTCTAGACTTTAATTAACTGATTTCAAATACGACAAGCACCACTACAACCATAGAAAACATCTCTATCCTCATCACACTCTCGACAAATTTGACATAATCCGGCCTTTGATAAATGTCATCGAAAACGTTCTGCATTTGTAATTAAGCTATTTCTCAACACAAACCACAAAAAAACTCACTCTTTGTGAAATTTCTTCCCGCCAAATAAATTTCCAATCAATATCGCTTCCCTCATGTTTAGTCTCTTCCAAAGCATGATCTCAGCTCGCATGGTGAAAAGGCGAGAATCCTTCTAACGTCAACCCGGAGTGTGATTCCATATGGAGACATATGACGGACATTTCACAATAATCTCCTGGAATACTGGTTCCGGAAGCAAGCAATACAATTTAGGCCAAACCCATTAATCAGAGTCAGAGAGCATAAACACGATTGGCATATTCACCTCCGACAGACACCTCGTAACGAAGGGTTATTGTGATTCAACCAAATATCATACCAAAAGTCAGTCCTCACTTTATTTTAAATATTCCAACAAATACTACGACAAACCTCCGAAATGTGACTCAAGCCTCTCCACAAGTGGACTCAACATTATTCTCAATATCTATTATAAAAACATATCACATATCCAAAAATACATGCATGAAAAAACATTTTTGGTTTCTGGTGATAAAACAAGGTAAGTTGTATTTGATTGCTCACTGTAATTGTTTTACTATTGTATTTGTTGTTGTGTTTTGAGAGATAGACGTCCAACGTAACTCAAGCACCGAGAAGACGACAAATTTAACCTAAAGAAACTATTTATACAACATCAACGTTACTTTAGTGATTTATTGTTATTTATTTTTTACGGTATTCTGTAATATTTGGATTATTATTGCATCTGTTTTTCCTAATATTTATTTGTATAATTACCATAATTATTTATGAATTAGAATAATTTATTCTATGTACATAGAGTTGATTGATATTTAATCTATAATTAAAAGAAAAATTTAACATTTAAGCCTAACCAAAACTTCAATCAAACTAAATCTATGTATTTGTTAAAAAAAAATGGTTAATTTTGTCCCTCTTCTTTAAGTTTATTAATTTAGCTCAACTCTTGAATTATATGATTCTCGCCTTTAATTTTTGTTAACTAACAAAACTGTTATCATCAATCGTTTTTTGCCATGTCAAATACTCCGTCGTTAAATAATTAATAACGTTTGTGTTAGTAAGTCCATATGTCATTTTCTTTAATAAATTAATATCTTCTTATAAAACGATGACGAGACAATTTTAATGACGTGATATTACAATTGACGTGTATCTTTTTAAAAAACTATAATTTAAAATAATTAATTCTAGAACTATCAACTTGTACTATAACACCATCAAAACTGGCCCACTATTATTATTAGCATAATAAAATAATTGACGTTAACGACTAATGTTAAAACATATAATGGTCACATGTACATAATTTAATAGTTCTATGAGTCAAACAACAATTAAAAAGTGAGATTACTACAACGATAAAATTACCTCTAAACCTTTAAAAAAACCAAAGCTATATAAATACTATTTTGCAATAGTAATAGAATAGTATTGAGAAAAATAAAAGGCAAATTGTAAGCGCAAACGCAGAAGTTGAGCCTCCCAAAATAGAAGCGGATGCAAGGAGAGTGCCACGTTACCACTTCTCCTCGGAGCCAACCGACAATATCTCTATTGCTTTCTTCAAATCTTTCTCCTCTTCCTTTTTCTCTCTGTAAGGTTTCAGATTTCCTTCTCATTCTTATCAGTTTTCTTTTTCCGATAGAAAACGCTACGCTACGCGACCGATTCCCGCCAATCTCCATTTCAAATTCGGATCCTCCTCTTGTTGTCTGTTTCCGCCGATCGGATTCGGTTCTTTTCCACGAGAGGTCCTTTTTTTTTTGAATTTATAGTTTCGTTTAAATTTAATTGAGAATGCGGCCTTTTCTTTATATGTATTCCCTCTCTGTTGCATGATATATCAGCTCAAGATATGAGGCGATTAATTTGAAAAGTATATCTAATATTTTGATTCTTCTCGTGATTTTTCTTTCTTCGTATTCCGGTTAATCTTACGATTGTGAATGGAATCTCACCTTAATAATGCTAATTCTTGCTGCTTATGGAAAGACTGTGTTCCTGTTGCATTCATATATTTTCACATATTTGCAGGTGTCATCATATTGCAGTATTATATATTTATATAAATTTTGACACATTAAGTTTTTGTGTTATATATAAGTTTTAAGATATTCTTGTGTTTGCATTGTATTGCTATTATTTTCCTGTGGCGTTTTAGCTGTTTTTTTTTGTATTATGTATGTGTTATGTTGTGTAATCGTATCGGGTCCAGGTCTACTTTTGAAAATATATAGTATTGCTATTATGTTCAAATTGAAAGTTGTGATGATTCATTTTTGTTTGAAGCTATTCAACCTAACTGAATTATAAGAGTTAATTATGTTTCAGTTGTCTGCATTATATACAAAAATTAAATTTCCCTCTTAATTAAAAAACTTTGATTGGTTTTGATTTTGTAATCTTATTTATGTGTGTTACCCATCATATAGGAAGCCAGGCGGCAGGCAGGGGCCTTGGCCCCTTGGTTAAGCCAGAAATTTTCTTTTCAAGTTCCTTTCAAATTTTATCAATTCAATTTAATCCTCTTAGCCCTTTAACTAAATGGAAATATTTCATTTTAAGCTCCTTTTAAAAATTAATTATTTAATTTAAGTCATTTTAAAATAGAAAATTTTAGCTTTGATCCCCAAATTTTATAATTTATCTCGCCCCATATACATAAAGTTTCTGGCTTCGTCTTTGAGTGGGTTTAAAGATCTGACATCAAGGCCATAAGTGGACTACTTATGATGGTATGCAGCAGTTGTCTACTGATTGTGATTGTTCAATTGATAGGATTAATCGGTTCTTCTTGGTGCTGATTAAATATTAGTTACCGTTTTAGGGAAGTTTTGCATTTAGTACATTATTTTTACTGAATTTAAGAAATAATAACACGTTGATTATGATTTTCATTCTATAAATTTCACTTTAAGCACTATCAGTTGATTAACAATTTAACATTTCCTTCTTCAAACTGGGAATATAGGAAAATAGGGGGTGCTTTCATAAGGTATTGTAAGGGGTTCATATGATTTTGCTGAATTAACCTTCTCGTGGAATTGTAAATTTCGAGCGAGTGCAAGGATGATGGTTGATTCAGGTGCAGCAACAAACCAGGGTCCCATTGTTAATACAATATTTGAGAAAGGTGGTGATGGTGGATGTGTTAGTGGAGGTTGGAAAAGGTAAATACCGGTTTTCACTTGTTCTAAATAGTTGTTTTTGCCTCTTATCATATGCATTACAAAAATGCCATGATTTATTTTGTAAAGTGATTTTTGTTTCTGTATGTTGCTAGCAGTTGATTGTATGCTAGTTTAGTTATTTAGTATGATTTGATAATTTCTTTGCCGGTTTGGTTCACTTAACATGTTGCCTAATGATTGAAAGCTAGATGTTTTATTGGTACTATAAGCTGTCGATCATTTATGCAATCTGAGAAATTTAATGCCGTCAATTTTACATGTGTCGATATGATACAGTATTGTAAATTTACACATGGTCTCATTGTAGAATAAGAGAAAAAGGGTTTTTAGTTAATTCTTTGATCTGTTTGTCTATACTTTCATATGGTGATTACCTAATTATTGGGTGATATGAAGAAAAATACTTTTGTTTCCTTGCAAGACTTGTAATATCATTGTTAATATCAAATGTGTTCTCTTTGTAATTTTTCTTCACTTTCCAAAATCACCTGTCATAAGTATTCTCCTCTTGAAGTTCTTCACATATACCATGCCTCTCACCTGAATTTTTACATTTTGCATACAATCATCAATCCTTTCCTTCTTGTGTCTAGAGGATATTAGCTATTGCCTACTGTGCATGAATGCTGTTTTATTTGTTGATTTGAATGTTTAAAGGAAAATCAAATTTTGTTATTTGTAATTTTGTACAAGTGATGCTATTAATTAATCAAGATTAGATTTTAAATCACACTTACATGGTAGGTTTCTTGTCTGATTTGACAGTGAAGATGGAAAATTAAGCTATGGCTATTCAAGTTTTAGGGGAAAGAGAGCAACCATGGAAGATTTCTACGATATTAAAACTTCCAAGATTAATGGAAAGACAATCTGCATGTTCGGAATCTTTGATGGTTAGATTCTCTCTTATCATTTCTTGCCTTCTGGAAGGATATACATTAAAAAAACATGGACTTTATGCTATAACACTTATGGACACATATTAGAAGGCATCTTATGTGATGATCGGAGAAGACCTCAGTCTACAATGTGGGACTAGTCTTTCCTATGATATAAGTTTCCACTAGCACAATGTTGATACTGGAAAATATGTTAAAAAGATAACATGTACGTGGTTTCTAGGTCATTTATGGACCATCTAAATATGAATTATGCCACTTCTATCACATTGGTGCCTTCATGATAGAAATTCACAATTAGGTACATCTACTTTTATTCTTTCAAGCAATTCCTACACTTTGTTAACTCTGATAATTGAAAAGCTAATTTGTCCTACACTATCCATGAGGATGTGCTATCTGTTTTATAAATGCTACATCAATCACCTAATGTCTACACAAAGCCAATCATTTTTATTTTTGAAATTAGAAGACAGAAAATTAAAAAATGAAATAGGAAGAGAGGGAAAAAGGAAAGAGGAGAAAGAGAGAGAAGGGAAGCTAGCTGGCACCATGTAGTTCTGACTCTTCCTCAGTGTTCCTGTGTCCAGACTTCCAATGTTGGTCTTGTGTTGGCAGTCTTCAACTTGTCATATATGACCAGTGGTTGGAGCGTGTAAAGCTTCAGATGGCTTTCTTACTCCATCCTGGATGCTGCGTGTGGACATTTGTCACGGTTTTGAAATCCTTTGCTTTAGTGTCGATGCTCTATTTCTCTTTCTTTTCTGTGGTTGCTAACAAAGTTTTTGTGCATGAGCCATAGGCTTAAGTTTCATATGCGTTGTGGAGTTAAAATTCGTTGTTGTTTTCTTTGTTCTTGAGTTTTCCATGATTGATATAGAGATATACTATTTATATTTTGTTTTGGTCATAATTTCATAGCTTGTTTAATTGTTGAAGAGATCTAAAGAAAAACTGTCAAGAGAATGAAGAAAGGTTCTGGGTTCTTTGGGATGTTCCCCAACTTATTTGTTTCTTTTTTTTTTTGGAAATTTGAATTCAAAAATAAATAAAATAAAAACATTCCTCTGTTTTCTTGCTGTTTTTTGGAGGTTCACAAATTACATGTGCTTTCATAAGGTTTCACAAATAGCTTGTCTAAAATGATTATTGGTCTTGTATGTCACGTCAATATTTTAACCAATGGAGCTAGTAAATGAGATGATTTGCTTGAAGGAATAAAAGTTCAGGTGCCAGATTGCAAACTGCTATTCTTTGAGTACCAAAGTGACACGAGTGGTATAGTTCAAGGTCCAAATACACTTTTAAATTATGTCTGTTTTATTGTGATATCATTTAAAACAGAGTAGAACTCATTATTACACTGAATGTCCTTTTGGATTATGAATAACCTTTCTAAAGAACAATATTTCCCTTGATATCTGAAACGGAAGTTCTTTGTTACCCACATTTAACGCTATTATGTACAATTCCAGGGCATGGTGGTTCTCATGCTGCTGAGTATTTGAAGCAACACCTTTTTGAGAATCTAATGAAGCATCCACAGTTCATGAGCAACACCAAACTCGCCATAAGTTTGTTCAAGATCTTTGACACTTTCAGTTTATGTAACAATTTAAAATGTTGCATATCCTACCTTTCACACACACACACACAAAAAAAAAACAGAAAAAGTGTTGCATATCCTTTGCAATCAGCCCTCTATAGAGGATCTATTCATTACAAGTTTTCATACCTTTTTCTTGTTTTGAGTAAGCAAGAGATAGGATTGTATCTTGCATAAAAAGATTAAAAAGCCATTTGAATCCTCTTTTTTTCCTTTTGGTTTCATTGGATATGCCACTAGGTGAAACATATCCACAGACTGATGTAGATTTCTTGGATTCTGAAAGAAATACATATCGAGATGATGGTTCAACTGCTTCAACAGCAGTGTTGGTTGGCAACCATCTATATGTTGCCAATGTTGGAGACTCAAGGACTATAATATCCAAGTCTGGAGAAGGTATTCCATTCTTTTTTATTGCATTTGCACACTAAAATGTTAGTTTCAAGTTCACTGATACATGCATTAACATTTTTCTTTCTTTCTTTATTCCTTTATCAATTATAGATAGATAGTCATGTCAAAGCACATTTTTACTTGTATTTGGCAGGTTATCTTAACCTGCTTATCTTTTAAACTCACGAGTGTGCTTAATAATCATTTACAAGTATGAACTATATATCATATAAAATGCATATTACATTTTTGAATGTTATACTAATATATTTTATGTGATACTCGTGGCTTTATTAGTGTAAGCTGTGGTTTGAGTGATAATGAATTTTGAGAGTTCCGAATTTTTAAGTGGGGATTTCTAAAAGCAACTTCTTTTTACCTTTTCAAGCTATCCCTCTCTCGGAAGATCATAAACCTAATAGAAGTGATGAACGGAAGAGAATTGAAAATGCTGGTGGGGTTGTTATGTGGGCAGGTAAAATTGTTTAAAGATCTACTTGTCTTATTGAAGCCAAAACAAATATTTTCCTTTGTATCTGGCTCCCAAATTGGAAGTTCCGTCCCCTGAAATTTTATATTGAAATTTTTTGTTGATAATGTGGTCAGGAACTTGGAGGGTAGGAGGTGTATTAGCTATGTCTCGAGCGTTTGGAGATCGCATGTTGAAGCAGTTTGTTGTTGCAGAACCAGAAATTCAGGTGATCCTCAAAACCATATACTAATAAGCTGGTAATCTTTAATCATCATAAATTTTTTCACACATTGCATTTAATTTTTCTATTACTTTCCCCTATCGCATTGCTTTGGCCTTAGTAGTATGGACTCACTTGGAAAAAGCAACATTTGATGTGAAAATGTTGAAAATTGTAACATCCTATTTACATCCTTCTTAATTCACCACAATCATAATCAAAACCCGACATGTTAGAATGAGATGTTGAATTAAAAATGTGCTTATCTGTTCTTTTTAATTTGACTATAAATATGAAATAGCTTTGCCTCATTTTCACTTCTACCTTGGCTTCTATTTTTTTCTGGCTCCATCCTATTTTGTCTGATTTCTGTCATCTATGGTGGTCGGACTACAGCAATTCATATATCGTTGTGTTCAAGATATTTTTCCCCTTCTAATGAGATACTTGTATTTCTTTTTATTTCTCAGGATAAAGAGATAGACGAAGATTTTGAGTTGCTTGTGCTTGCTAGCGATGGTTTATGGGATGTTGTGCCTAATGAGGTAAACCACTCTCTGATGCACGCATTCAAATGTAGCGATATGCACGATTGCACTAAATTATCTGTTCACGTATATCAAGCATGCGCCCGGTCTTCATTTTCATTTGTGAGCAACGTCTAAGGATAAAGTGCCTAGTTATTCAGGACATTTGAACTTGCTCCAAGGAAAGGAAAAGAAAAGGGACAAAACCAGCTTCTAGGAGCTTACTGATTTGACGAGTCCCGAAAATACTAAATTAGATTGTTTGATCTTTGAATAATGCTGGAGTAACAAGTGTTTGGGATTTCTTTTTTGTGTGTGCGCGCGCCCGTGTTTGCTTGTTAAAAGTTAAAAATATGTTACCAGGATGCTGTTTCGCTCGCCGGAGCAGAAGAAGAACCTGAGAAAGCTGCTAGAAAGTTGACAGAAACGGCTTTCACACGCGGGAGCGCCGACAATATAACATGCATCGTGGTTAGATTTCACCATGACAAGGCAGTTCCAGTTAACCCCAAACATGGGTAGAGGTCCCTTATACGGTTTGCAGTTTCATGCGTAGATCTGTTGACAATTTAGTTTAATTTTGAAATCTGCATGTGCATTACTTATATCAAAGACACAATATCTTTGCTTTTTTCTTTCTTACCATTTTTGGTTTGCTAGCTCTCTGGTGTGTAATACATATAGACCTAACGTCATATTATTTCGAGTGTCATTTCCCCTTGTTTAGTTGTAGTGTAATAAAGATACATTAATTCGTCATCTAGACGTGTGGAAATACAAGTTATTCGCCATACAAACATTTTTTTATATACTTATGAGACGGTTTAGGGGCCGTTCGATAATGCTTTTCAACGGACATTTGGCTTCTGAAGGGAGAAGTAATATGGATCGATCACTCTAAGCTAAGCACTCTAAACGGGCATTTTTTGCCCGATTTGGTCTTAAGTTGGCGTTTCACAAAAGTTGGACTTTTAGCTTGTCCCTAAATGGACATTGAAACATTCGTACCGAGCGAAGCCTTGATGAGTTTGGTTTGTGGCTTATGAGATTATTCTATTGGCTTAAACACATATGGTACTTGAATTAGTATATCCAAGAATTTTTGATTCAAAGTTGATGTTTGAACTAAACACATTCTCTCAAATTGGTACTCGAACTTTAATTTCATTTATTGTTTTGATACTTTTTAAGAACAATTTTAATTTCAAAATTACATATTTTTATAATTTGATCCTAATTTGAATCAATTCAATAAATTTAATTATATTTAAAAATTTCATCAACTTAGTCATTTTACGACACTTTCAAACCAAATGAGTCTATCGGATTAAAACAACATTTTACAAGAAAACAACAAATTTCTATTAAACTTTTATTATACTAGAAAAATAATATAACATTTTTGAGAAAAAAACAAACAATTTAGGAGAATAAGAAAGTGTAAATTGATAGAATTTTTAAATATAAAGGGTTAAATTTACTGATTTGTTTCGAATTGGAACCAAATTGATAGAATGTATAAATTTCAGTATCAATTTGGAAGAAGGTGTCTAGTTCAAGTACTAATTTTGGAACAAAAATTCTTTAGGTATCAACTTGAGAGAAAGTGCCTAGTTTAGGTACCAAATCTATATTTAAACCAAAAATAGTTAATTATTAGAAATAATATTTATATGGATGTTTCTTTTTTCATTTTCTCTCCTTAGTTTGGGTTTTTATCTTTTTTTGTGTGTGTATCTCAATGCTTACGAATTATCGTTCAAAATAGGGGTGAGAATTGGGTGGAGTGGGGCCGGTTTTGCATTTCATTCCGTCCCCAACACTTACGATTACGGTTTTGAGAAATTTTCATTAAATGTTTTGGGAATTTTTTCGTCCTTATACTCTCTCTGTGCGGATTCCTGCGGTTTTCAGGGAATCTTCATCCAAAAAAATAAATAAAATTACTATTTTACTAACCAAAATAAATGTCCAATTCAGTTTAAAATATAAAGTTGAGATACTTTGATTGGAAGCAATTACGAAACGATAAAGATTGAAAGGGTGTTGTGTTGGGGAACGAGGGTTTTAGTTTATATCTAAAAGCTAAGATAGAAACATGTTGAGAAACTTGAGTGTGACTAGGTTTGAGAGAAAGTTAAGGTGTTAATAATATAATTAGATTTTTTATTAAGATATGTATTAGGGGTATATAGATAAATAAGTATATATATTTTTAAAAATCTTGTAAAATATCGATGATCCTTGCAGATATTTGTTGGGATCCCACGGTTATTTATACGGTTACGGTTTAGTTATTCTCACGGTTAGGATATAACAAACCTCATCCCCATCTCCATTTGAGCTTCGGTGATAAAATCTCACTCGTTCCCATCCCCATGGATGAAGATTTTGATTATTCCCTATCTTGTCGGTTGAAATACCCACCATTTTCAAATATTCCCTACCCAATTTCCACAATAGTTAAAAAAATTGCTTCTATAAATAGTGACATTGTAAACTTTATATATACAAGTAATAGAAAGCATGCCTTCTATCGTATCATGTTGTTTGTCTTTCCACCATAGAAAACATGCATTTTATAGTTTCGATGTAATTTTGGGTATGGATTGGCTTGTGAAGCATAAAGCTAGGATAGGTTTTGAGACTAAAAGAGTTTCCTTGAGGCTTTCCGATGACTACGAGGTAGTAGTAGTCGACGAGAACATTAAGTTCTTGTCCAATGTTGTTTCGGCTTTAGAGGCTCAGAGGATGATGGATTTGGGTTGTCAAGCTTATTTGGCCTACGTGATGAATCCGAATATGAGTGAGGTTAGACCACAAGACATCAGAACAATTTGTGATTTTTTTAGTGTTTTTCCAGAAGAGTTGCCTAGTTTGCCGCCAGATATGGATGTTGAGTTTGCTATTGAGATGTATTCAGATTTTGCTCCCGTATCTATTGCACCGTATAGAATGACACCTAAAGAGTTGAAAGAATTGAAGGCACGACTTCAGGAATTGCCAGATAGAGGTTTTATTAGGCCTAGCACTTCACCTTGGGGTGCTCCGGTTTTGTTTGTAAAGAAGAAGGATGGCAGTATGAGGATATGTATATATTATAGGCAGTTGAACAATGTAACAGTGAAGAACAAGTATCATTTGCCATGGATAGATGATTTGCTTGATCAGTTGAGAGGTGCTACAGTGTTTTCAAAGATTGATTTGAGATATGGCTACTATCAGTTGAAGGTAAAGGTTGTGGACATACCGGAGATAGCTTTCCGTACGCGATATGGGCCCTATGAGTTCTTGGTAATGCCTTTCGGTTTGACTAATGCCCCAGCTGCATTTATGGACATGATGAACCGAGTGTTTCACGAGTTTTTGGATAGGTTTGTAGTAGTGTTCATAGATGACATTTTGGTGTACTCTAGGACCGAGGAAGAACATGATGAGCATTTGTGGTTATTGCTTCAGACTTTGCTTGAAAATCAGTTGTATGCCAAGTTAAGTAAATGTGAGTTTTGGATTAGGGAAGTAGTCTTCCTAGGTCATGTGATCTCAGCTGATGAGATTAGTGTGGATCCCAAGAAGATAGAAGCAGTAGTGAGTTGGAAATAACCGAAGTCAGTGACAGAAATCTGTAGTTTCCTAGGTTTAGCCGGATACTATCGAAGGTTTGTTGAGGGGTTCTTGAAGATTGCATCACCTTTGACTAAGTTATTACAAAAAAATGTTCCGTGTGAGTGGACAGATGCAAGGCAACAAGCGTTTGAGAAGTTGAAGAAAGCATTAACAGAAGCTCTTATTTTGATTCAGCCTAAACTAGGGAAAGAGTTTGTAATCTATAGTGATGCATCGTATGTAGGTTTATGTTGTGTGCTTATGCAAGAGGGAAGAGTTGTGGCTTATGCTTCGAGACAGTTAAAGGTTCACGAGAAGAACTACCCTACCCATGACATAGAGTTAACGACTGTGGTCTTTGCTTTGAAGATTTGGAGACACCACCTTTATGGTGAGAAGTGCACAGTTTACACCGACCACAAGAGTTTGAAATACTTGATGACTCAGAGAGAGTTGAATCTTAGACAACGTAAGTGGTTAGAGCTTCTTAAGGACTATGGCCTCACAATAGAGTACCATCTGGGTAAGGCGAACGTAGTGGCCAATGCTTTGAGTAGGAAGGTGGCAGTTGAGTTAAAGATATGTTTGCAAGATTGAGTGTGTCACGGGATGGTGGTTTGATAGCTGAGCTACAGGTTAAACCATCGTTAGTTCAGTTGATTCGAGAGCAACAGTTGCAAGACCGATCTTTGGCACCTCACGTACAATATATAGCCGAGGGCAAACCCACATATTTCTGCTTTGGTGAGAATGAGATCTTATGTTTTAAGAATATAGTGGTCGTTCCAGAAGATGCTGAGTTGAGACGTACTATTTTGAATGAAGCTCATAACAGTCCTTTTGCTAGGCATCTGGGTAGTACAAAGATGTACCGTGAGTTGAAAGACGAGTACTTCTGGGTTGGGTTAAAGAAAGATGTGACCGAGTTTGTGAGTAAGTGTATGGTTTGTCAGCGAGTTAAGGTCGAGCATCAGTTCCATTCAAGTTTGTTGCAACCGTTGAAGATTTCAAAATGGAAGTGGGAACGGATCACCATGGATTTTGTGTCGGGTTTACCGTTAACTCCTTCGAAGAAGAATTCAGTATGGGTGATAGTTGACATATTCACCAAATGTGCTCATTTCATACCTGTTCATACTACTTACACCTTAGATAAGTTGGCCGAGTTGTATATCGGTGAGATTGTGAGGCTACATGGTGTACCGAAGTTGATTGTGTCTGATAAATATCCAAGGTTTACAGCCAGATTTTGGGAGTGCTTGCATCGTGCCTTGGGAACTTGGTTGAAATTCAGTACTTCGTATCACCCACAATCAGATGGTCAGCCAGAGAGTTATTCAGGTGTTAGAGGACATGTTGAGGTGTTGCATCATTGACTTTCAGGGTTCATGGGAGAAACATCTACCGTTAGTGGAGTTTGCCTATAATAGCAGTTATCAGGCTAGTATTCATATGGCACCGTATGAGGCTCTATATGGTAGGAAATGTAGAACACCAGTTTGTTTGGCCGAGGCCGGACATAAACTTGTATCGATGTCAGACTTGCTTAAAGGCACTACCGAAAAGGTAAAGTTGATTTGTTATCACTTGAAGGCAGCTTCAGAAAGACAAAAATCGTATGCCGATTTGAAGAGAAAAGAGATTGAGTATGCTATTGGCAACAAGGTGTTCTTAAAGGTTTCCTCGTGGAAAAAGGTAATGAGGTTTGGTAAAAAGGGGAAGTTAGGTCTGAGATTCATTGGTCCTTACAAGGTAGTTGAGAGGATTGGTCCTGTTGCATATATGTTGAGATTGCCATCCGAGCTTGAGAAGATTTATGATGTGTTTCATGTTTCGATGCTCCGAAAGTATAGATCAGACTCGTCTCATGTTATACCAGTGGAAGAGATTGAATTGAATCTGGATTTGTCGTATGATGAAGAGCCAATTGAGATTCTTGCTACGGACAATAAGGTTTTGTGTGGGAGGACCATAGAGTTAGTCAAGGTCTTGTGGAGACATCAGGGTGTGGAAGAAGCCACTTGGGAGAGAAAAGCGGACATGGAAGAGCAGTTTCTGTACCTCTTTCCATCAGGCAAAATTCAAGGACGAAATTCCTTAAGTGGGAGAGAGTTGTAACGCCCCGGGTTTAGGGCCCGGGAGATAATCGGGTTTGGTTAAACCGATTCGGGTTAATTTAATTGAGAGTAAACATTTTTTATTGAACTAAAAGGGGTTTTAATGAATAAGGGCAAAAAAGAAATTTTGGGTTTTTGTTGAAAAAGGTTTGTTATGATAAAGGAGAAATAAAATATTATATTTTCAAAAAGGAAGAGAATATCCATTTTCTTCTCCCCTTTTCATCTTCTTCTTCACGTCAAATTTTTCCTAAGCCTAGCCACTACCCATTCCCACCAATCTTCATCGTCTTGAAGGATTTTAAGAGGTAAGTAACTTGGTTTTATTCTTCTCATCTTTACAATCTTGTCTTTAACATTTTCTTTTCAAAGTTTGAAGAATTCTCAAGATTTCTCATTTTGGGGTAAAAGGGTTTTTGAAGGGTTTAAGCAAGCTTTTGGTAAATGATGTTTTGGGTAGGTTATAACCTAAGTTTTGGGTGTTCATAAGTGTCTAAATGGTGGGTTAAACCTAAAATCCCGAAATGGAATAAATGGGTAAAAATTTGAGTTAGGAAAATATGAGTTTTTGGTTGTTTATGGTTGGGAATTGTTCCTAAATGGTTTGTGGATGTATGTTGATGGGTTTGAAGCTTTCGGGTGTGTTTTGGATGATGATTTGATTTGGTAATAGCTGAAGTTTCGTTAAAGATGGGTTTTGTCTATTTCTGGGCTTGAATCAGGAAATGTGTGTTGCGGGATAATTGATTTATTGATAACAATGGGTTTTTGTGATTGAAGAGTGTGTTAAACTTCTTCTTTGGTTTGGTTTGAATCAGCAGAATTTTGTTTGGGGGTTTCCGACGCGTTACCGAAAGTCACAAAAACTTAAGAGGGGGTTCAACTAGTGTGGCGTGTTACCGGTGAGTGGAAATGTTTTTGAGAGTTTAGGTTGAGCTTGAAAAGCTAACTTAAGCTCGAGAGTAAGTGTTTAATGTTTACGTTTTACTTTTCCAGAAATTCTATATTCTAGTTTGTTATGCATTGTTGATATGAAATGAATGTGTGCATTTGGCTTATAAGCGAGATATTATTATGATGGTTTATATGATGTTGAGTATTGGAAAATATGTGAGTCTTACCGGGTATAATTGGTCGACCATAGGATTAGAGTGCACTTGTAAAATTCACACGTGGACCTAGTGATGTAAGATACCATTAGGGAGGAGTACGGTGAAGTAAGATGCCACCGAAAGCTTTATTGTTAGACCTCAGTGATGTAAGATGCCATCATAAGTCTTGTTGTTCTTATAGATTCGGTGATGTAAGATGCCATCGAATCCAATCCGCGTATCCGAGTAATGTAACCATAATTGTCATTATACTCTTGTGTTGGAAGGTTGAATGTTGTCATGTTGATGTTTGATAAGTCATGCAATGTTGTTATGTGTTGATGCATTGCTTGATGTAAGATGCCAAGCATATGTAAGCTTATTGATAATCATGTTGTCAGATTTTCATGCTTGTGGTTTGGTTTCAACTCATAAATGGGTTTATTAAAAAACTGCATTGTTGTTGTTGTGGTTTTGAGCACCACTCACTAAGTTTTATGCTTACGCACTCCTTTCCAACAATGCAGATCGTTAGCGTTCCGGGAAGCAAAGAAAGGCGAGGGAAAAGCTCCAGTGTTCGTAACTTAAGCTCAAGTATGATTTTTAAGTTGTAATAATGATTTATCAATTAGAACACTTGTGGTTGTCTTTAGGGAGGTTGTTGTAGACTCTCATGTGTTTGACGTTTTTGCTACATGTTTTAGATGTTGATACCATGTCATATTGAGGCTTGCTTGGGCTGTTAGTTGAATGCTATGTGTTTTGGCTTGTTGGTGTTTTTGGAACTAAGTGTTCTTATGAGCTTTTGTGGTTGAGATCCATATTTGTAGGTATGCATGTTTGAAGCTCGTCTTTAGGGTGTTTTGCCTCTAGATTGTTTGTTTAATATGTTGCCTTATGGTTTGTGATCTTTTGGGGTAAGTTAGGGAATGTTTGGGGATGCCAAAATGTATTTTCGGGCTAATCTGTGTCCAGGTGTTTCAGAACGTCTGGTGTTGTTTCGGAACGACCAAGCTTTTGGGGCACCCGTATCGGAACGAGGGTGGTGCCATTTCGGTACGTTTTGCCACTAGAGGCTCCTGTTTTGAAACCAAGATGGGACGTTTCGGAACGACCTAATGTTGCTTTTTGAATGAGAGCCCGCATTTCGGAACGGGCAGTCCTGTTTCGGAACGCATGTAGTTAAAATGGTTAAAGTGCATCTTTGAAGGTTTCCAAATGTTACGTTTTAGTCCCTAATGCTCGTATGCTTCCTATACGAGTTTATATGAGACGTTTGAGCTGTTTTGCCTCGTGTGCATGAAACTTGACTAATAAACTACTTGGTAAGGTTAAATTACCTTTGTGTCCCTGACTTGTGTGGTTTTTGAGAAATGGTCATTCGTGATTGTTTGTCTCTAATTGGACATCCGATTGAGACGTTGTTTCTTCTGTTGTGACCCTTAACACCATAGGACTGATAAATTGCATTTAGATAAGATAAAATTTTAATTTAGGGTTGTTAATTGGAGGAAAATTCTTAGATTTTTCTCTGGTTATCCCCGTGTAACTCTCCCGATTCAGTGTTGCGACTAGATCGGGTCAAGGGGGTTACATCGCTCCTCAAGAGCCTTATGGTCCATGGATGGTTTTTGAAAAGAAAAACCGTCGCAATTCAAAGGCCTCTCCCTCCACATGTACTATGCCTAGCGTGAATCCACAAGGTAATTTGTCAAGGTTTAATCCTATATATAATGTTGATGACGATGACGTAATTGGCCCTCAGGTTAACTCCCATTCTGCTGGCCCAGATCAGCCTCCGCCTGGCCATGCTGATGACACTCCGTCTGAGTCCACTAATCTTGCCCTATCGTTTGTAGAGAAAGAAAATGTTAATCGTCCCCCAGCCAAGTCGAGGGCGAAGGATAAGAATACTACACTCCTCCAGCGGTCTAATGCCATTGTCCTAAGCCCCCGCAATTTGAATGTTCTAGTGCTTCAGACACATGGTAGCAATATGACCACTTCTAGCCAACAATCCAAGACCATTATACCGACCATGGCCCTTAATCCAACGTAGCATGTTGTTGTCTCTGTGGCTGACGATTCTAATCAGGCTCTCCCACAAAATTCAGGGGCTCGGGCTCCTCCGAAAGGCCCCCAAGAGAGGTTACCTCCCAAGTCTGTTGGCGTGTCGAAGCAAGCTTTGAAGCGGAGTTCTTCTATGGACCTTGAGAACTCTTCTCCTGCCTCGCGACCATCCGATCTCCCCTAGAACATGGTTGTCTAATATGTTTATCGACCTCTTTTCTATATCCATGATGAATGCACAAATTGTTGTTTGGAATGCACAAGGTTGTGGCAGCCCCAAATTTATCTGTTTTGCCAAGCAGTACATGCATGATCACAATCCTGATATCTTCATTTTCGTGGATACTAGAGTGAGTCGTGAATCTGCCTCCAAAGTTATACAGGCTCTTGGGTTCACTAATTCTTTAGGTGTGGAGGCCGCGGGTTTCTCTGGAGGAATTTGGCTTTGTTGGTTTGATAACTTCATCATTGATGTTTTGTTCTGCCACTTTCAATTTATACTTTGTAGAATCTCAGCTCCGAGCACTTCTTCGTGTTTGGCTTCATTCGTCTATGCAAGTCCTAACTATTGTAAACACATGAGGCTATGGTCATATTTGCGTGAATTGAATTCTCAAATTTCTGAGCCATGGGTAATTTTTGGTGACTTCAACGCCACCTTAGCTCTTGAAGATCGACAGAATTGTGCCTCCTCCTCCAAGCCTGATTCAAATGTCCAAGACTTGGTTTTTGAATGCGGCTTTCACGACCTAGGCTTCCAAGGTCCCCAATTCACTTGGTACAAAGGGTCTGTTGCGGTAAGACTAGATTGTGCACTTTGTAATGATGCATGACTTTCTTCTTTTCCTACGTCTTCGGTGATTCATCTTTTACATATGAAATCTAACCATCAGCCCCTCTTGCTTATGCTTGATGCCTCTTCCGCCGAGAGAATGCGTATACCTTTTGGTTATTTTTTAGGATGGTCCCTTCATACTGATTTCAGCATAATGGTTCAAGAAAATTGGCAACCTGGCCTGCCTCTCCTCGAGGCTATTACTGCCTTGTCTCATGCAGCAGAGCAGTGGAACTTAAATATCTTTGGCAGCCTAGGCAAGAAAAAGTGATCCCTCATGGCGCGGCTTTGTGGCGTTCAACGTTGCTTGGGGCATCAAAGATCATCTAACCTTATCAAGCTTGAATCTAAGCTACTAGAGGAGCTTGAAATTGTCCTTGACCAAGAGAATTTGTTATGGAAACATAAGTCATGTTCCGATTGGCTTAATTTTGGTGACCGTAATACTAAATATTTCCATTCCTTGGCAATGGGGAAGCGTTGGCGTTCTAAGATTTCCATGCTTAAACTTTCAAGTGGCGAATGGTGTTCCGATTCGGCAGTGCTTTGTGACGAGGCAACCACTTATTTCTCTAATTTTTTCGATATGGGAGAGGTGCAGGCCAGTTCCTATCCATTATGGCGTTGCTTTCCACCTCGACCAGCGGACATTTTATCTTCTCTCGATCGGCTCCCAACTACGGATGAGATTCGAAAGGCCATATTCTCTATGGCTCATCTAAAATCTCCAGGAATTGACGACCTCCGTGCTGAATTCTTCCAAAAAAAATTAGGATATCGTGCAACATTCAGTTTGTACAATGATTCAGGGGCTTTTCAACGGGAATGACTTGGATCCGGAGCTTAATAAAACTTCCATTTTGCTAATTTTGAAGACTAATTCATGGGAGACCTTTGCGAATTTTAGGCCCATAAGCCTTTGCTCTGTTATGTATATCTTGTTACGGAACTCATTGTTCGACACCTCCAACCTCTCATGCAATCTTTGAGTGGGCCCGAGCAAACCATTTTTATTAAAGCAGAAGCATTTCTGAGAATGTTATCATCAACCAAGAGGTTGTTCACTCAATGGAATCCAAAATGGGTGTTACTGGATAGATGGCCATCAAAGTCGATTTACAGAAGGCTTTTGATCGACTCCATTGGTCCTTCATAATGGACACTATATCGAATATATGTCTTCCTCTAACCTGGACTCGAATCATCTCCAACTATTTCTCCTCATCTTCGATGAGTGTGCAATAGAATGGTGCATCGAGCCACAGCTTTGTTCCCTAGAGAAGTATACTCCAAGGCATGAAGAGATTGGGACATGGAATTTTGAAATATGTTACTTGTGGACAGTGGTCACCTTTTTGCCTTGCCCGTCATGGCTCGGTCATATCCCACTTGTGCTGCTGACTTGATTCTCTATGCTAAAGCTGATCTTGCCAATGCACAGAATATACATAGAATTTTGGATTGTTTTGGTGCTTTTTTCGGGCATCATGTTAACAACCAAAAAACTACAATTTACTTCTCGTCGAATACTGCAATTGAGATGCAACATTCCATTAGTGTGTGCCTTGGTTTTGACATTGTAACTGATCTCGACAAGTATTTGGGTACTCCAGTTTGTCATATCGCTGCATTAAATGAGAGGTTTCAATTCCTTCTTGATAAAATTCATGCCAAGTAAAATGGGTGGTTGGCCAAATCTTTGTCGTTTACTGGGCGAGTTACCTTGGCTAAGCCAGTTCTTCTTATAGCATTCCCTCATATATGATGCAAACGAATATGTTGACGTCTTCTATTCTCTTGGAGATTGAAAAAAGTGTACGGCGTTTCATCTGGGGTTCTAGTGACCAATCTAGACCCGTGTCCTTAGTTAATTGGAATTCTATTTGTAACCCCCTAGACCCGCCTATGCGTTACAACGGATCCTAGGAAGTCACATTAGGGTCACAAGAGCGACCCACAGTAAAATACACATGAAAACATTTTTTTTCTTTCTCAAAACACTTATTAAGCTGTAAAATCAACTTCTGTTTAAAATACTATTTCAGAAAATCATTTAAACACAACAAAAAATTTCAGAAAGTACTTTACAGACTCGATCACAAAACCATACGTGACATACATGCCCACTAACTATACAATACCGTACTCCAGAGGCAACGCCGAGGGAACTCCGAACACTGATGTCAAACATTAGGTCATGTTATATTCTTTTAACCTGCGATGGTAAAAACAACGTGAGCTTGGGAAAGCTCAGTAATACAGAACTACCAAAAGATGCTATAAGCTCATGCAGACATATGGTAAGCATAACAATTTCATGATGATCCAAGAAGTGACAGTTCTCTTTTCCCTTTCCGATATTTAAGGGTAATGTTCTTCTACTATTTCAGGGTTTCAACATACTCAAGAATAATGATATCTGTTCTTTAATCAGACCTTGAGAATTAGACGAAAATTATATAGGCTGATAATATACGAGGTAGGAATCAAGAGTTTGGCATCTAGTATGTTCCAATAAGTACAGATCAACATATATAAGTACAGATCAACATACATAAGTACTTGGCATCGTGGGCGCATATCAAATAGACATAAATGCATACAAATCATATCATGTGAGCACATAACAGATTAAGTGAAAATGTCCAATGTTCATACAGAAGTTTACAAGAAATACCCTCCAACCTTACACCAATATGCAGTCCCCCAGAACTGCATCCATAAGGACTTACCCTAGGCCCGATGGGCATAGGTGCCACCTAAGGGGCTGCCTTAGGTCCATAAGGACTTACCCTAGGCCCGATGGGCGTAGGTGCCACTCAAGGGGAGACCTTGAGTCCATAAGGACTTACCCTAGGCCCGATGGGCATAGGTGCCACCTAAGGGGATGCCTTAGGTCCATAAGGACTTACCCTAGGCCCGATGGGCGTAGGTGCCACTCAAGGGGAGACCTTGAGTCCATAAGGATTTACCAGCTTGATCAGGGCTGTACCGACAGAGACTTCATATCATAACCCAACAGTATACCCCAGATGACAATCGGTAATCAGATTTCAGACATGAGTAACATAATACATGTAACAGACATATTCTATTCAGAGTATCAGAAACAGAAGTTCATGCTTTTAACAGATAAGTGGGCATACCATTGAGCAAAGCAGACATTCATTATTCATCATGCAAACAGATTGTGCCAACATATATCAAGCTAACATATCATACTATTAAGTAGGCAGAGAATGTCATTATGCAGTTCATTCAACAGAAATTAGCATACACATGGAACACACTATATGGGACAGATCATTTTTCAGAGATGCTTGGCATTTACGGAATGAGACATAATAAGCTTGTGACGATTTGAACGGATTTTTGAAACGTAGCTCCTATTAGAAAGGGTTCATACTAACGGTTTAACCCAGATATTTAGGAGGTGATATATCAAGATCTTTGAGAGCCTTGGCATATCCTGAGTGATTCAGACATTTAAGCTTACAAGGGCATTATGGTCATTTTATCATACACGAACATTTTGGTAATTTATACCAACAAGGCATAAACAGCAGCTCGGGAATTCTGTTTGCTCATCAAATTTCCAACCAGGCATTCAGAGATTTCTATGTCAAGATCCTTCACGGTATCGGATACATTCAGGGCTATTTTGATTACTTGGGCCAACGAGGGCATATTGGTCATTTAACTATCATGGGTGATTTTCGTAATTTAGCCCATTAATGATGATATAACGATTCACAATATTTAATATTTCCAGAAGTTTATCGAGCCTCCAAAACCATTCGAACTAACATACCTCGACCTTGTATTTCTAACCAACCCTTCTAATGTATCTGGTTGTATAGTATATCTGAACGGTTGCTTTCGTATTTCACCACCAGACTTGCCGCAGAGTAGTCGAACTATATTCTGTGCGGAAAAACTTCCAACCTTATTTTAATATCAGGAGCGATTATCGTACATAAGTGTGCTTCCTAACACTTAGGGGCGCTTTAGCCCTTAAAGTTTTATTAGAAATCTCAGAGTTTCATCAACTGCATAATTGCATATTTAGCTCAAGAGGGCTTTAAAGTCATTTTGGAAATTGGGGTAAATCCATCATTTCTTTCTGAATTACCATTCGGTACCTCCATCATTCACGTACTCAAACGAGACTAAGTCGTCATAACTCTCCGCCCTTTTACAGACGATTCATTCAATACAGAAGTTGAGGGTATAACGTCATACAAATTAATCAGACATTACAGTGCTCGAGGGCATTACCGTCTTTTTGGTCATTACGATCATTCTCATTTAATTCACGCATTACTGTCATAAGGATCAACTTATAATTTCAACAATATTTCCAGAGAATTCTCATTCAAGTGTTATACAAAGTTTGAGGGATTATCCGAGTTTGTATCACATGTAATGCATAATCAGGTCGAATGCAGATTTTAGGTCATTTCCTTTATCAGAGGGGTAATTTAGTCATACTTATGCTCCAAGGGCATTTTCGTAAAATTCATAATTAATATCTCTCACTCCGTATCCTGGGTCTCGATTCTTACACAGTGTTGATTGAGTTGCCGATTAACTGAATTTAACTATTAGAACTTCTGATGCTGTTAGCCCATTAGAAATCTTATTCGGATAATTTGGTCTTATTACTATCCATACTTATTGCTCGAATCTAATTCAGTTTAGGCAGAATTTATAGTATACGTCATCATAAGCATGCATGCGTTAACCAGATATCGACATGTACATAAAGCATACAAGGGGTAGTAGTGTATTACCTTTAATACTTGCTATATCGGTCGATCATGATACTCCGTTCGATCACTCTCGAACCTGAATGCGACGTCCTCAACATCCCCAATACAAGGAACTTCGAATACCTTCAATCGCACAAATTCCAATTTCAGTCTTTAATCACCTTACTCATAATTGATTATTAAAATACATAAGTGGACTCGAGTTCAAGGTCCAATTCGGAGGCTTTCGGATCAGAATTTTGCAAAACGGGCTTCAAAAACGGACTCAGGACGTCGAAAAACATAAAATAGGAGTTTTCGGAAAATTTGACTTTTTGGTCAACGGTCAAAGTCAACGGTCAACGAGGTCAGAGTCAACTGGTCAAAGTCAATGCTGACGTCAGCAATCAACAGGGGTCAATTGAGTTGACTCGGGCTGACTCGAACGAGTTGACTAGGCTGACTCGGGCGAGTTGACTCGGCTGACTCGGACGAGTTGACTCGGGTTGACGGGTCGGGTCGGACTCGGGCAGACGGGTCGGGTCGGACTCGGGCAGACGGGTCGGGTCGGACTCGGGCAGACGGTTTACTAGCTCGGTTTTGGGGCTGACTTGAACCGGTTAGGCCGGTTTGAACCGATTAGGCTGGTTCAACACTTACCCCCAATGTTTCTGGTGGTCGGACGGTGGCCGGAATGGTCGCCGGTGGCCCAAAATCAATTGTTTCTGCAGAAAACAAGAGCCGATCACACAAGGCTTCAAACCAAACCCAAAAGTATCACACTACGAGCCCCGATCTTACCGGAAAAAGCCTTAAATTCCAGATCTGGCCGGAAAAATTGCGTTGCTCCGATGAGGACTCTTCCGACGTCGGAACAACGATCGGACATGTGGGTTTTGCTCTCCTTCGTGCGCTGAACACGCATGCACGATCGACGCGCCTTGCCGACGACGGAGGCGGCCGGAACGGAGGGAAAACAGAGGCGGCTTCAGCAGGGGTCTCGACGAAGCTTCAACTCGCTCTCAACGGTGAACGGCGCGACGCACCGGCGAGTGGGGAGCTGGGTTTTTGACACGGACAGACGGGGACCCCGATGGCGGTGGCTGTGTGCAACACGGACGGCGGACGGCGGTTGAAATGAAGAAACATGGATGGCGGGGCATAGGTTTCCGACGAACCTCTAGCCGGATAACCACGATGAACGGCCGCGAGTGAGAGTCATGAGCAGAACCGCGGTGTGGGGCTTGTCACGCCAACGCCGGCGGTGAACACCACGATGGCGCGGTGGCCGAGATCTGGGCCAAACAATGACGGGGAGGCAAAGGGTTGGAACTCTCGACATTCTCCAAAGGGGATCTGACTTTTTAGATCCAAACGTGCAATAATTCGGGCATGGGGGAAATTTGTTCAAACATATTAATTAATTCTTTTTTTTTTATCATAACTAGGAAACATAAGTCTCATATAATCTGATGGGAATTAAATTTGAAGGATATCTTAGCTCAGATGGTTAGAACTCAGGTTTGCTAAGCATAGGGTCATGGGTTCAAAACCCCTTCATTGCAAACTCTTTTATTATTATTTTTTTTTTTACCTTAAACTTTTGGAGTGTTACACTATTTGCCAACCTCTAAGTCGTGGCATCTGATCTACCAAGTCTTGCAACACATCGTTTCTAATGAAGATGTGTTATGCCCTTATTCATTCTACTAATGCCCTTTGGATTCGTCTCTTGCGTGAGAAGTATAGACTTGTTGAGCACTGCCCCCTCACTTTGTCTCACCTAAATTGCTCCACCTTTTGGCGATCATTAGCGAAAGTATGGCCTGTATATTGTGAACACATTGCTTGGTCGGTTGGCGATGGCTCGTTCATCCTCTTTTGGAAGGATTGTTGGGTACTAGATCATGGCTTGCTTTTTGATTTCAAGGCCCCTGAAGTCGACATTGATGAACATGATCGGATAAATGCTTACCTCTTGCCGGATGGGTCATGAGACTGGGATCATCTTGCCCTCTATCTGCAACCGTTGGCCCTCCTCTTTATCAGCAATATCCAGCCTCCTCATGCCTCTCTTGGTCCTGATTTCTGCTTCTAGAATGGTCATAAAAGCTTAAAAATGCC
This sequence comes from Hibiscus tridactylites, assembly GCA_958450335.1. Lineage (NCBI taxonomy): Eukaryota > Viridiplantae > Streptophyta > Magnoliopsida > Malvales > Malvaceae > Hibiscus > Hibiscus tridactylites. Next base: position 10,798,842 of record OY288290.1, read on the forward strand.
TACTATCATGTCTCTAGATTGCATTGGAATGATCGTGACCCTATGTTTAATGCGATCCAGCGGTCACCATTTCTAGAGCGGGTTCGCAGTTTCCTTTGGTTAGCTTCGTAGGATAAGCTCCTCACAAACTCAGTTCGGTGCACTCGACACCTCTCGGACTCAGCCTTGTGCGATGCTTGCAGAGTACATGATGAAACCATCCTCCACATCCTACGCGACTGTCCTATTGTTCGGGATTCATTCCCTTCGTCCCTTATCAGGTTTGATCGCCTGATTGTGCAACTAGACAATGCTGATGCTTACATGCTTCTTAATCCCCCTCAGTAACGAGTCCTTTTGCTCTAGTTCGATTTATTGCTCTACTCCTTGGTAGGGCCTAGGAAGTGAAGTTCATGCGTGAGGCGAATATGCCAGCTGATATGATGGCGAAACTAAGTCTCTCCCTGGATGACTCTCTTCAGATTTTCACAGGTCCTCCCACCAAGCTGCTTGATTTGTTGTCTCCCCCTTATCCCCGTATAAGGGGTATCTAATGTAATGGCCTTCGGCCTCATTTCCACTAAAAAAACTGTGATTTGAGATGAGGGGTATCTAGGTTGTGTGGGAAATTGTAGAGAGCTACGTTGGCGGTTACCCATGAGGGTTGGCTCAAAATAAATGGGATGGTGCCCACTGCCCAGAATTTGGTGGATATTGTTGAGTTGTGGGGTACGTATGAAGGATTGTGATGTGTTGCGTGTCTTTAAAAGAGTCGTATCACAGTAGAATCAAATAACTTTAAATTTTTAAGTATATTTCAAAGTTGGTCTCGGTGTGGGATGTTCGCTACACTTCTGTATCACATTGATTCCTGGATTTAGAGGTTTGCTAAAGTAATGTAAGACTCGAATTTTATCCATATATATTATATTGTTATTATAAATAAAACCAATAATATAAATAACAAATAATAAAACCCAATAAATAAATTCATTTCAGTCCATTTTTTAATGTGTCCATTTACATAACAAGGCTCGTTTACACTGCAAACCCCAAAACCCCTTTACATTTGATTTTTAATATGTCAACCAATTTATAATCCAATTATCCCGCCCATTCTAAATCAACAAAACCAAATTTCATCTTTTCCCGCTCAAGCAAGGGGCACATGGCAGCTTCCCGTGGGACTAAACCATTATCACATGGATTGTAGTTTTCTATCCCTGGTTTGCATTCAATTGACATAGTTGACATCAACAACAACATCATTTTCCACCATCTATAAATAAATGGTGAGAGAATGTCAGATCTAATAATTAGAGATTAATAAGAAATAATAAATAATAATAATAATAATAATACTATAAAAAAAAAGAGAAAGTTTACCCCATTGAAAACTAAACCGCCTGGGTAGCTGAATCGCCACCGGATTCCCAAGTCGCTGTTGGAGATCTAAATCGACACCAGAAAAGCGAGCGATCGTCGTAAAAGTATCATTATCCTCTGCATTTCATTTTCTGTAAACATCAGTGTAATTATCTATTTTATCCGGGGTGTTAAACCCGTTTTCTTTTCTTTTTAGTAATGAGCTTTGATATTTATGTTAATTATATATATATTATGGTAAAAATTAAAAACTAAAATAAACAAAAAACAAAAAAAACAGTATATATATATTAATGTTATATACCTAGTTATCATATTATCTTACTATCTATTATTATTATTATTATCTATTATACTACTATTATTGCTTATTATCCATCGTCATAATCATTATTACCATACTACCATATTTATCTATCATATTATTCATTATTACCTATAATTATTATTACTATTATATTTATTAGTGTTAGCATCATTACCATATATTATGTTATTAATCATATATATTACTGCTATATTATTGTCGTGTGCTATTATAATTATTACTATTATTGTTTTATTATTATTATTATTATTATTATTATTATTATTATTATTATTATTATTATTATTATAATAATAATAATAATAATAATGGATATTATCATTATTACTACTATTCTTATTATAATTAAAATAAGTCTGAAGCCCAAAAATAATAATGATTAATTAAAATTAATCCAAAGCCCAATTTAAATAAACAGAATCGGTCCATTTACCACTCAAATAATCCAAAAGTACATGAGGCCCGCCTGGCCCAATTGATCAATGCCTTAATCTGATAGCCCTAATATATCTCCCCTCTTCTGCGCTGCAGGATCACAATCGTCATATCTGGAATAGATATAGCGGTCCAAAATCGAGACTCTTCAGCTGCCCTGGCTCGCACGTGTGATCCACGCGGGACCCCTCAGAGCCCTTGAATGCCATAGCGTCGCAAGAACTTCGGCCGTCGGATCTGGTTCGGGATCGAGCGGCCAGGATCGGTTCTCTACGCAAGTATGATCCACGCGCGACCCATCGTTATCCATAACGCGTGCGTCGGCCGTAACGCCCTCTGGTCTCCGTCCTCTCCTCTAACGGCCACGCATGCAAAAAACAAAAATGTCAGAGGCAAAAAAACACAAATGCAACAGAAAATCAGAGGCAACAAACATTTTCAGTGATGAATACAAACAAAAATCAGCAGAACCAATAGGGCTTTTGTTTTTTATTTATGTAACCTGAAAATTCAGAGTTTCTAGGGCTATATAAACCCGAAACATGCAATGTAAAGGAAAGTTTTTTTGAAGAGAAAAATTGTAATCGAGAAAATTGCAGAAATCAATACAAGCAAGTTTACAGAGGCATTTTCTTGTCATTTTCAGTTTCGAGACAAAAATAATGAAAAAAATAGAAAGTCAGTTTCTTACCCTCATTGATCTGTCTCCTCTTTCTCCGTCTCTCGCCCCTCTCTACCGGCGATAAGTCGTCTGGTCCCTTTCGGGGCCGTGCATGGTGAGCCATTGAGGTTGGCAACACAAAAAGGGGAAAGGCTTTTGTTTTTTGGGTTGCGATTTAGGTTTTAAAACGAAAAAAAACAATCGAAAGGATTTTTGTTTTGACTTTGGTTTCGTGAAAAGAAAAGAGGTTCTTTGGTTTTTCCGGGTTCGAATAAGGTCGGAAAAAGCTTTTTTTTAGGGTCTCCGACGCCGTTTAACGGTGACCGGAGCAACTTGACGTTTAGGGTTAGGTTTTTTTAAAAAAGATAAAACATTTTAACTAAGCTTTTATAATCTTTTTTCATTATAAAATAGGGTTAATCATGTTTTATGCCCCTCCGCGTCACCCTTATTGCGCGAGGGGGCTTCCGCATTTCAAAACTACGCTCGTGGCCCTCTAGCTTTTTCAAACATTTTCAATCTCATCCCAATCTTGTTTTGATTAAATTTTGAGTGGGTAAATCACCATCTGAGTCCCTATGACTTTTCATGTCCTTTCAATCGAGTCCCTATTTCGTGTTTTTATTAGTTTTTTTAAATGGGTAATTATAGTTTTGATCCCTACTAGATTGTTTTTTTTATTATCTCAACATTTTTATTTGTTATATTATTCATGCATTTTACCTATTTAGACATGTGTTTATCTCGAATTTATGTTTTGCCATATTGTTTATGTTAGTATGTGCATATTTTGTCTTCTTTCGTGCGAATATGTTTTCGTGGTATGCATATTAATATCATTACATGTGACTTTTAGCATTTTGATTTGCATGATAATTAGTTTTAACTATAAAAAGGAGATACATATTAATTCGCGTATTTGGGTCGACTATCCTAGCTTATTGGATACTCATCGGATATTCAGATTAATACGAATCGTCTAAAGGTAAATCCGTAATTAAAACGGATAAGACCATGACACCATTCTTTAATTGCTTGCATCATGCATAAAGGTGACGTACGAGATCCGAACCCTAAACTAACACGACGGTCAGTCTTATATGATGTCGGTTTAGTTTTTTGTCCGGTGTACCGTCATCCTTTTTAATTAAATGTCAAATTAATTCGAAACCACCAATTTGGATAAGCTCGTATGATTAAAGTCCAATTTTCAATTTAGAACCCCTAATTAAATTCACTTTAAATTTCAAATGATTTCCATCAATTTAAAAGCAACAATTGTTTTGGTACCGATTTCCGGGAGTGATGGGGGTGCTAACCCTTCCCCACACGTAACCAACTCCCGAACTCTTTCAAAACGAATCTCTGGTTTTTGTTTTCACGGTGTCCGACCTACCTTAGTGGCCGGTGGCGACTCCAACCGAAAAAAGATTTTTTAAAAGGTTTTTCCCAAAACTTGAATTTTTTAAAACCCCCTCTTAAATTAAATGTTTTCAAAAAAGCGGGGACTTGAAAAAACCTTATCACAGCGTGGCGACTCCGCTGGGGAGTAATTTTGTTTTTTAAACAAAAAGAGAGTTAAGCCAAAGAAATAATTGTTGCCTTTAATGATGGAAATTTTTGAAATTTAACTTGACTTTAGCAAGGTGGTTCTTCCTTGAGAATAGGACTTAAATTATACGAGCTTTGATAATTAGTGGTCTTGAATTAATTTTTCATTTAATTTCAAAGGAATCACTGACATGCGTTGCATCACACATTAAGCTCTATACCCGAGCTTCATCCCTTAAGTGGGAGTGAAACGCCCATACCCACGTGAGTCTCCCTCCACGGGTTGGTAATTCACTTCCGGAATCTACGCCTTTGACATGTGAGCAGCCCTCCACGTCATTAGGTCGTGCTTTCCCCTGAACCGAAACCAATTCGCAAGCTTGTAATGGGCCAGAATTGGGGTTCTTGTTACCTTACTAGGTGATAAGATAGGTTCGGGTACCCTTGTTAGAACCGAACCACATGTGTGATAATTTAAGAAGCCCACCCCGATTAGAGCCATGCGGATAACCGTAGAATTAGAATTCATGCTAATAGGTCTTGCTTTGTTAACCTGCTTTGGTGTTTTCTGTTGATTTGTTTTATTCAATATTCATTATTGTTGTTACTAATCCAATTGCCTCTTTTGTCTTGTTTTGCTTAATTGCTTTTGCATGTTCATCGCATTTTCATACGAAGTATTAATTCGAGAACAGTCTAAAGTTGAAATCTTTCACAATGGGAGAAAAGAGTCCATAACAACGGAGTTTCCGGAATGCCCTAGTTTAAAAGGAAGGGACGAGAAAATTTGTTGAAAATCGTACCCTATGTATTTATTACCTCGTTGCAACAAGACTTGATCTCCGTTGTGGAAAGTTGTTTAATGAGGATGTTCTTCGAATCAACATTTTCTTGCATTCGATTTGTGTTTTTAATTTACTACCTTCAATCATCTGTTTCTGTTATGCATATCACATTTCATGCATTAAATCATGAGATTAATTGTTCGGGGTCATGGCAGCATTCGTGACTACCGAAGATTCCACACCCACACTTTACTCGCTATTAAAGAAGGCAAATGGAGGAAAGTTTTGCTAAGTTAGAAGCCAACTTTAGAAGGGATCGAATGGGGCATATGACGGCCATGAATCTTTTTGTGAGTACAATCAGACTGCGGGGCATGAGATTCAGAGTTGTCCGGAATTCAAGGAGTTGGTTCAGGAATTGATGGACAATAAGAAGATTCAGTTCCTCGAGGAAGCTTAAGGGTTGGGATGGATGGCCAGATTAGCAGTAGTCAAGAGTTTTTATGCATCCAAGTTTGCTTTGTGCTTGGTTTTGCTTGTTTTCATTTCATTGCATTTGAAGCTTTTTCCTGAAGTAATGTGTGAAATCAACGTTGCTACCCTTTACCCGAAAGTAGCAAAGACCTTTTTGTAAGGGCCTAGGGTTGTTTTTTTTAAATATTCAATGAAAGGATGCACTATGCTTTGTGTTTCAATTGCCTTTTCATTTTGTGTGTATATATTTGTCTATTGAGTCCCCGTATATCAATTGCACAAGGGACATTGACCTTGACCCCAAAGGTTGACTTCGAGCTGCCTTTGTCTAGTGGAAATCGAAAGCTTTGAAGATGATGAACATGTGGTTTACGCTCCGAGTTAATTTGGTCATCTAGTTAAGTACATATAGAATTAGAGCCTTCGGGAGAATAACCGAAAATCTTACGTGCTAAAAGAAGAAAAGAAAATAGAAAAAAGAAAGAAAAATAAAGAAAAATAAAAAGAGAGAAAAGAAAAAAAAGAAGAAGAAAGAAAGAGAGAGAGAGAGAGAGAGAGAAACAGGAAAAGAGAAAAAAAAAAGAAAAAAAAAGAGAAAAATGAAAAAAGAAGAAGAAAATTCGAGGACAATTAAAGCGTAACAAAAGCACCCCCAATGTTCGAAGCCTGGTAATAGGCATCTTCTGATACAAGTGTGGAATTTTAGGGGCACTCCGCTGTAGCAAAAGGACCAATAAGGTTGCTATGCACCATTCACTTTAACTACATGAGTGATGGTAATATTTTCAAATCATGACAAAGCCGAGTAGCTCGGAGTTTTGTTGTTTGCTCCATCATTTATTTCGAGCCAAAGGAATGTGATGAGTTAACTTCCCCAAAATCATAAAAGAATTGAGACGAAGACTATAGAAAGTAAGTCTAATTGATTAAAAACTGAAATAGCTCGGAGAGTATTTCACATATTCAGACATCGACTCAGTTTTCGAGGTCTCCTATACACATGATGCTTGAGGCAATCCTCGATAAGCCATAATAGTGTCGTTCGTGCACTTGATATTCAGGGTATTTAATCCAGCTTGATATACCCATAATTTGAAAAGAAAATCCAATTTTCGAAAACGCGTCTCATTTTGAAATTAGAAGATGCAATCTAAATCTTTTTGTGAACACAAATTAATTTCCCATTGCTTCGGGGACAAAGTATTAGAATGCAATTTCATGAATGCAAATGATAGCTCACTAGTGGCCATGGTGAGGTCAGTAGTAAGTTTCCACAAGCTACAATTCAGGGACTTGAAGCGAGTTTCTGTTGATTGCTTCAGAAGATGAGAAATGGACCTTAATGAACTTAGGAGAAAAGTTCGTAGGCTTGGGGGCATGTGCTTCCCCTAATGTTGAGAAAAGCCGTCATGTTGAGTTAAGACAAAGAGAATGGTTGAGCACCCAGTTTGAGGAGGGGGCAATGTTTTGAGAGCGAGCACCACGATAAGTGTTATGTCCAGTCTGACCAGTGAAAGTCAGTAGTCGTCTTTTGAGAAGAGACCAAGAGATCGAGATTTGGCAGAGATGAGAAAGCCAAAAGAGAAAAAGAAGAAAACAAGAAGAAGGTCGAGATTGACCGAGCCGAATAGTGAAAACGTCCGAGCAATTTTGATGTCATAATTCATGCATCATTTGTAGTTAGGCATCCCTAAGATTATAGGCATGCTAACTCACATCATCATATTATTTGTACCTATTTTTGACAGGTATTAAAGCTTTCCCCGTAAAAAGGAACCCGCTTATCTATTCGGGCTTTTGGAGAATGAAACCTGCCTATTTGTTCGGGCTTTTGGAGAATGGAACCCGCCTATCCGTTCGGGCTTTTGAAGAATGGAACTCGCCTATCCGTTTGGGCTTTTAGAGAATGGAACCCGCCTATCTGTTTGGGCTTTTGGAGAATGGAACCCGCCTATCTGTTCGGGCTTTTGGAGAATGGAACCCGTCTATCCGTTCGGGCTTTTGGAGAATGGAACCCGCCTATCCGTTCGGGCTTTTGGAGAATGGAACCCGCCTATCCATTCGGGCTTTTGGAGAATGGAACCCGCCTATCCGTTCGGGCTTTTGGAGAATGGAACCCGCCTATCTATTCGGGCTTTTGGAGAATCGAACCCGCCTATCTATTCGGGCTTTTGGAGAATGGAAGTCGCCTATTCGTTCGGGCACTTTGAGAATGAAGCTTTTGCTAATTGTCTATATAATCGGACCTCGAAGGGTTGAAGAATGTTGAAATGAGAAAAGCAACTTCAAGCCTCCGCGACCGTTGCATTTTCCTGTACCGACTTTCAAACTGCCGATAGTTCAAGTGCATGGTGACTCGGAATCCAAACAGGGAAGTCAGACAAAATTGGTGCTTATGGCATTTGCTTTAATCTTGTTCCACAAGTATAAGCAAAGGGACAGCTGTAATCACCTATTTTGTTCGGGGTGTTAAACCCGTTTTCTTTTCTTTTTAGTATTTGGCTTTGATATTTATGTTAATTATATATATATATATATATATATATATTGTGGTAAAAATTAAAAACTAAAAAAGAAAAAAAAAACAGTATATATATATTAATGTTATATACATAGTTATCATATTATCTTACTATATTATTATTATTATTATTATTATTATTATTATTATTATTATTATTATTATTATTATTATCTATTATACTACTATTATTGTTTATTATCCATCATCATAATCATTATTACCATACTACCATATTTATCTATCATATTATTCATTATTACCTATAATTATTATTACTATTATATTTATTAGTGTTAGCATCATTACCATATATTATGTTATTAATCCTATTTATTACTGCTATATTATTGTCGTGTGTTATTATAATTATTATTATTATTTTATTATTATTATTATTATTATAATGGATATTATAATTATTACTACTATTCTTATTATAATTAAAATAAGTCTGAAGCCAAAAACAATAATGATTAATTAAAATTAATCCAAAGCCCAATTTAAATAAACAGAATCAGTCCATTTACAACTCAAATAATCCAAAAGTACATGAGTCCCATCTGGCCCAATCGATCAATGCCCTAATCTGATAACCCTAATACATCTCCCCTCTTTTGCGCCGTAGGATCACAATCGTCAGATCTGGAATAGATCTGACGGTCCAAAATCGGGACTCTTCAGATGCCCTGGCTCGCACGTGTGATCCACGCGGGACCCCTTAGAGCCCTTGGATGCCCTAGCGCCACAGGAACTTCGGCCGTCGGATCTGGTTCGGGATCGAGCGGCCAGGATCAGTTCTCTACGCGAGTATGATCCATGCGCGACCCATCGTTATACAGAACGCGCGCGTCGGCCGTAACGCCCTCTGGTCTTCGTCCTCTCCTCCAACGGCCACGCATGCAAAAAACAAAAACGTCAGAGGCCAAAAAACACAAATGCAACAGAAAATCAGAGGCAACAAACATTTCTAGTGATGAATACAAACAAAAATCATCAGAACCAATAGGATTTTTGTTTTTATTTATGTAACCCGAAAGTTTGAAGTTTCCAGGGCTATATAAATCTGAAACATGCAATGTAAAAGGAGGTTTTTTTGAAGAGAAAAATTGTAATCGAGAAAATCGTAGAAATCATTACAAGCAAGTTTACAGAGGTATTTTCTTGTCATTTTCAGTTTCGAGACAAAAATAATGAAAAAATAGAAAGTCAGTTTCTTACCCTCGTTGATCTGTCTCCTCTTTCTCCGTCTCTCGCCCCTCTCTACCGGCGATAAGCCGTCTGGTCTCTTTCGGGGCCGTGCATGGTGAGCCATTGAGGTTGGTAACACAAAAAGGGGAAAGGCTTTTGTTTTTTAGGTTGCGATTTATGTTTTAAAACGAAAAAAACAATCGAAAGGATTTTTGTTTTGACTTTGGTTTCGTGAAAAGAAAAGAGGTTCTCTGGTTTTTTCGGGTTCGAATAAGGTCGGAAAAAGCTTTTTTTAGGGGTCTTCGGTGCCGTTTAACGGCGACCGGAGCAGCTTGACGTTTAGGGTTAGGTTTAAAAAAAAGAGATAAAACATTTTAACTGAGCTTTTATAATCTTTTTTCATTTTAAAATAGGGTTAATCATGTTTTAAGCCCCTCCGCGTCACCCTTATTGCGCGAGGGGCTTCCGCATTTCAAAACTACGCCCGTGGCCCTCTAGCTTTTTCAAACATTTTCAATCTCGTCCCAATCTTGTTTTGATTAAATTTCGAGTGGGTAAATCACCATCTGAGTCCCTAGGACTTTTCATGTCCTTTCAATCGAGTCCATATTTCGTGTTTTAATTAGTTTTTTTAATGGGTAATTTATAGTTTTGATCCCTGCCAGATTGTTTTTTTATTATCTCAGCATTTTTATTTTGTTATATTATTCATGCATTTTACCTATTTAGGCACGTGTTTATCTCGAATTTATGTTTTGCCATATTGTTTATGTTAGTATGTGCATATTTTGTCTTCTTTCGTTCGAATATGTTTTCGTGGTATGCATATTAATATCATTACATGTGACTTTTAGCATTTTGATTTGCATGATAATTAGTTTTAACTATAAAAAGGAGATACCTATTAATTTGCGTATTCGGGTCGACTATCCTAGCTTATTGGATACTCCTCGGATATTCGGATTAATTCGAATCGTCTGAAGGTAAATCCATAATTAAACCGGACAAGACCATGACACCATTCTTTAATTGTTTGCATCATGCATAAGGGTGACATACGAGATCCGAACCCTAAACTAACACGGTAGTCAATCTTATATGATGTCAGTTTAGTTTTTGGTCCGGTGTATCGTCATCCTTTTTAATTAAATGTCAAATTAATTCGAAACCACCAATTTGGATAAGCTCGTACGATTAAAGTCCAATTTTCAATTAAGAACCCCTTATTAAATTCACTTTAAATTTCAAATGATTTCCATCAATTTAAAAGCAACAATTGTTTTGGTACCGATTTCCGGGTGTGATGGGGGTGCTAACCCTTCCCCACACGTAACCAACTCCCGAACCCTTTCAAAACGAATCTCTAGTTTTAATTTTCACGGTGTTTGGCCTACCTTAGTAGTCGGTGGCGACTCCAACCAAAAGAAATTTTTTAAATGGTTTTTCCCAAAACTCGAATTTTTTAAAACCCCCTCTTAAATTAAATGTTTTCAAAAAACGGGGACTTGAAAAAACCTTATAACAATCAGAAGCCAAAAACATTAGATTAGAAAAAAATGTAAAAGAAAACAGAAAATAAAGCCTAAAAAAAGGGAGATCGAAGTGTTTCTTGTGGTGGCCGGAGAGGATTTAAGCATGGCCAGAGTCGAAAACGAGAGCGATTTGGATATATTTAAGCCTAGTTTGTGTCGCGAATGGGTAAATCTTATTGGATCTGAGTAGATCTAAGGTTTTTGGGTTAAAAATCAATTTTTTTTGGTATTTTGGGTTTGAACGGCGGCAGAGCACGGTGGCCGTTGCGGTGACCAGGAACCGTCTTGGCGGCCGGGAGTCGACCCTTGGCGGCCGAAAAATAGTTTGGCTGTGAACGAAGCACAGTGATAAAAGATTCAACGACAGAGAGTGCAACGACTTTAAACCGCATTCATCACTTTCATCCAGCTTATGATGAACGTGAGATGAAAACCCTTAAAATATGGTGATTTTGATCTTGTTTGGGCCATATTTCTGGGGTAACTGGGTGTTATTCTAGAGAGAGAGGAGAGGCTTCATCAAATGAGAGAGAGAAAAAATTGTGAGTTGACTCGTTGGGGCCTTTTATAGACATACCAAAATGACGTTGTTTTGTACTTGGTTGAGGAAGGATCCATGTATCCAAATTAGGTCGAATCTTGGATCTATGCTCAAGAGTTCAGATCTTCATGTTTTGGCTCTCCTGTTTTATAACAATTCCATTTCAACCCTCTTTCTTTTAAACGAAATCAATTTCTAGGTTTTAATTTGTGCATTTTAGTCAATGTTTCTTTGATTGTTTAATTAGATGTAATTAACTCTTGTTGTTTAATTGATACATGATTTAATTCAAGCATATAATTTTAATTGTTAGATAATATAACACTTAGATTTAATTAATCTTTTAGAGCCTTAGTCTTAGTATCTCTATTAGGCTTTAATAATTAAATTAGGATAGACAATTGTAGCAATTTAATGTGTATTAAGTGAGAAATTTTGGAGTCCAAATTTGGGTGAGATCCCATTGCAATGGGGTGTTTTTCAACATTGACTTTAAAGTAGAATACTTAGTATTTCATTAAAACCTAGAAATTGAAAAATAATCCAGATAAATTAATTAGAGCCTTAATTAGGGCTAGTACTTTAAATAATTATTTTAATCAATAATTAGTGGATATTATCTAAATTTAGGGATTTAAATATGGATGATGCTCAAGAAATTGTGTGTTATCTCATGTAAGCCTTTAAATTTAATAATATTTATACTCTTTGTTGTGCACACGACAAACGAAAAAGAAAATCAAATAAGCAAGAACACAAGAGATTTAACGAAGTTCAACAATGTGCTTACGTCCTCGGGGAGTAAAGAGCGGTTGTTTTCTTTTATTCAATCGATAATGCCCGACAAAAACAAGGCTTAAAGCCTAAAAAGAACAATTGATGAAGTGCCTAATGAGGTTGGGGTAAGCCTCTTTATATAGCCTCCCACATCCAAGTCCTATTCTAACTAGGATAACTACTACTCAATCCTACTTTAACTAGAATTACAATTGTTCTAATCCTTTGGGGAGTAGTATTCCTTATCCTCCAAGGATTCATACTCCTTAACCTCTAAGGATCCCTCAAGTCGGTTGGTTATTAAGCCCATTTGTCCTTTTACAGTATATGAGCCATACTTAACAAATCTCCACCTTGGCGAATATCATGCCCCTTAAGAGATAAATCTAGAGTCTCGCACACATCAAAGTGGGTTGGGTTACCATGCTTCTCTAGCATTTGAAAACATTCAACAAGTCCAAATAATGCTTGAACTTGTCTATAGTAACAGACTTGGTCAACATATAAACTGGATTGTCTGCAGTATGCACCTTTTGTAACAATATCTCACCAGATGAAATCAACTCTCTATTCTTGTGAAACCTCACATCAATATGAGGTGGGGATAAGCCTCTTTATAAGGCTTCTTTTGCAGCTTCAGCTACTGCAATGTACTCAGCTTCAGTTGTTGATAATGCCACAAAAGGCTGAACAGTTGACTTCCAACATATAGGCTCTCTACCAAGGGTGAAAACATACCCAGTTGTAGACCTTCTATCATCCAAATCACATGCATAGTCTGAATCCACATATCCAACAATCAAAGGATCATGTCGTTGACTGCCGAAAATAATTCTATGTCCCATAGTACCCTTTAAATACTTGAAAATCCACTTGACATCGCATACATCAGGCAGCCGACAACACTGGCATAAGGGACATTTGCCATCTCTTCAATTTCCTTGTCTATCTTCGGGCACTGTTCTGTAGAAAGCTTAAAGTGATTCACCAATGGAGTGCTCACGAGCTTTGCTTTGCTCATCCCAAACCTGTCTAACACTTGCTCAACATAGCCTTACTGAGATAACCACAGTTTCCTTAAGCCTCTATCTCTGTGAATCTCCATTCCAAGAATTTTCTTTCCAGCTCCTAAGTTTTTCATATCAAATTCCTAACTCAATAAAGCTTTCAAACCGACAACATCATGCATATACTTCACAGCCATCAACATATCATCAACATACAGTAGCAGAAAAATAAAATAACCATCATCAAGGCTTTTAACATAGACACAACGATCATACTCACATCGCTTGTAGCCAATCTGAATCAAGTAGGAGTCGAATCACTTGTACCATTGTCGTGGAGACTGCTTCAACCCATACAAGGATTTCTTTAACCTGTAAACCAGAAGTTCATCTCTGGATTGAATGAACCCTTCTAGCTGCTGCATATAATTCTGCTCCTTTAGATCACCATGCAATAAAGCAGTTTTAACATCCATCTGCTCTAAATGCAAATTCGAACTAGCTACAAGTGAAAGAACTGCCCTAATTAAAGTATGTCTAACCACAGAAGAAAAGATTTCATCATAATCAACTCCTTTTTGCTGTGAAAAAACCCTTTGCTACCAATCGAGCCTTGAAATTTCCCCTCTCTTTTTTTGATATTGTTGGTTTCCTTTTATGCACCCATTTACAACGAATAGCCTTCTTTCCCTCAAGAAGCCTAGTTAGCTCTCACATATGATTTTTTTGCAAAGACTCTATCTCCTCAACCATTGCAGCCATCCATTTGCTTTTCTCTGAACTAGAGATAGCCCCTTCAAAAGTATCTGAATCTTCACTACTAATGTGAAGTGCAAAAGACACAATATCTTCAAAACCCAATTTGCATGGAGCCTTTACATTGGTGCGGCTCTCTCTATCTCTGGCTAAATTATAATTCTACAATGGAACTGTATTAGAGTCACCAGAAGTTGAATTCGATCTTTCACTATTCTCAAATGTTACTTCTTTCTCAACTGCTCTTGGATACTGTTCGAAATCTACCAGCACCTTGTCTCGGTTCTGCTGCAACATGAATTGCTCGTTAAAAATTGCATCTCTACTAATCAATGTTTTCCTTGCAACTGGATCCCAAAACTTGTATCCTTTGACACCTTTCTTGTAGCCCAGAAAGATGCACTTCTTCAATTTTGCATCAAGTTTTGATCTCTCATCACCAGGTACATGCACATAAGCGGGACAACCAAAAATTCGTAAGTGTGAAAAATCAACTACATTGCTTGTCTATACCTCTTCTACAACTTTTCCACCCAAAGATACCCGTGGGGACCTGTTGATGAGATAGCATGCCATACTTACAGCCTCTGCCCAGAAGTATTTAGGAAGCCCTGCATTCAGTCTCAAGCACTAAGACCGCTCAACTAATGACATGTTCATCCTTTCAGCAACACCATTTTGTTGTGGCATCTTTCGCACTGAAAAATGTCTCTGAATCCCATGCTCCTCACAGAACTTCAGAAACTGTGAATTTGTGTACTTTGTGCCATTATCAGACCTTAAATACTTGATCTTTCTACCAGTTTGGTTCTCCACCTCAGCTTTCCACACCTTGAATTTGGAAAAGACTTCATATTTCTGTTTCAAGAAATACACCCAAACTTTCTTAGAAAAATCGGCAATAAAAGTAACATAATACATAGATCCACCCAATGATGATTCTATAGTAGGCCCCCATACATCAGAATACACATAATCAAGAATCCCTTCAGTTTTGTGCTTTCCAGTTGTGAAACTGACTTTAGTCTGTTTACCAAGAACACAAAATTCACAGAAATCGAGCTTGCAACTTTTGACACCATGCAACAAATTTCTTTTATGCAATTCAACCATTTCGCGTTCACTAAGATGACCAAGACACATATGCCACAATTTTGTATTATCATTATATGACTCAACAGAATGAGCTTCACCTACAACTGTACTCCCTAATAGTTTATAGATATTCCCTGCAGTTATCTTTCCTTTCATCACAGTCAATGCATAATCCTAATGGTGTCTCTATCTTCACCAGCTTTAGGAATTAAACCATTCTTATGCAAAGTGCCCAAAGAAATTAGATTCTTTTTCAAAACCGGTATATGCCTAACATCACATAATGTTCTAACAGTACCATCATACATCTTAATTCTGACTTCACCAATACCGACAATGTTGCAACATCTATCATCACCTAAATAGACAGAACCAGAATTAACAGACATATAGGTAGAAAACCACTCATTGTTAGGCGTTATATGATAAGAGCATCCTGAATCAAGAATCCAAGCATCCGAGAACTGAGTTGTTGAAATAGAAAACATATCACCATCATTGCAATCCGAATTCTCATTCTGTATTACATTCACAGTTTTGGATGATGCATCATGTTTATCATCTGACTCTTTTTTCCACTTTGGACAGTCTCGCTTCATATTTCCCGGCTCCTTACACTTGTAGCAACGAAACGTCTTCTTGCCTCTAGACTTTGATCTAGAATTTCGTCTTCCAGAACCTTCATTCTCTGACTTCCTTCCACAGTCGTGATTACCCTTAACATATAAACCATCAGCGTGAGAGCTTTCACCTGTATTTTGCCTTTGCTGGTTATGGGCCAACAAGGCTGCAGTAATCTCTTCAACTTTGATTATTTCTTTCCCATATGTAAGAGTAGTCACCATGTGTTCATAAGAAGAAGGCAACAAACATAACAAAATCATTACTTTGTCTCCATCTTCAATCTTCACATCAAGTT
Source organism: Hibiscus tridactylites (assembly GCA_958450335.1). NCBI lineage: Eukaryota > Viridiplantae > Streptophyta > Magnoliopsida > Malvales > Malvaceae > Hibiscus > Hibiscus tridactylites. The sequence continues at coordinate 10,814,780 of OY288290.1, forward strand.
GAGTTAAATCAGTGATTATTTGATTGAAGATATTCATGTGTTGCGCCAAATCCTGACCTTCCTGCATCTTTAACCCATACAACCTCTACTTTAGATACAATTTATTTGTCAGAGACTTAGACATAAATTGACTTTCCAAATTGCTCTATATCTCTCCTGAAGACGTCAGATCCATAATGTGATACATAATCTCATCTGCCAAACATAACCGTACGATTCCAGTCTCTCGTTGCTGCAGTTCTTCCCAATCGTCGTCCTCCATCGACGCTGGTTTTCTAGATCGTAAAGCCTTTAAAATGCCTTGTTGCGCTAATAGATCCTTTACCCTTGTCTGCCACAATCTGAAGTTACTTTCACCATTGAACTTGACCACTTCGAATTTCGCACCGAACATAGCCATCGTGTAACCCCCTCGTCCCGGTCTGGCTGGATGACCGGTCCTAGTGGGCCACACGGGGAAAACCGAGTGAAGCCCATTAAGGTTCCCCTCGGTTAGCAACCCTATATTTTTTTTAATCTTGACTAGAGGCGTGTTAAATCCTAAGTGATCACGACAGCGGAAAACATCCATATGAGAAACACGTTCATACCACAATCACACATTACAGTCCATCTTAAGCTTATAAGGCAGGCCGTATCGATACACCAATCAAGGGTATCGATACGCCCTGGTTTGGTCAACCCAAACAGTCAACTCGAAGAAGACCGTATCTATACAGCCCTTGAGCGTATCGATACGCCTTCTTCAGTCAACATCTCGTGGTCAACGAGATAAACCCGTACCGATACGCCCCAACACCGTATCGATACGCCAAAAACTCCCCAATTTCTCAGAATTCCAGTGACCAAAAACCGTATCGATACACCCCCGTGTATCGATACGCCCAGCCAAAACTAAGCTCTACAGGCAAGGCCGTATCGATACGGCCCTTAGGCGTACCGATACGCCCTGCTCTGCAATGCTCTAAAATCAGCAAGAACTCTCAAGACTCCAACTCTAGATGCATAAAGTGACTCCCTAAGCCACACACAAACTTTTAAGCAACATTCTACAACCAAGGGAAGCATCCAAACCACAAGCAAGGCATCCATTCATGGCATTCCAACAAAAGAGCAAATTAAGCATTTAAGGGCATACATAAAGGCTCAAAAGGCCTTAAAAGGCACAATACAACATATAGGAGCTTTGCATTTACCAACAAGGCAACCTAAACACCTAAAGCATGCCATCACACTCAAACATTCATCATAGCATATTATGCATTACAAACCATAGTCAATCCAAACATCAATATAATAATGAGTCATACATAGCTCATACAAACACCCTTGCCACATTGCTAACTAATACAAAATTAAAAACCGTACTTGAGCCACAAACTTGGAAAGCCCTTCTTGCCTTGCTCCGAGCTAACACCACGCTAATGATCTGCATTGTTGAACATTGAGAGCGTAAGCTATAAGCTTAGTGAGGGTGCTCTAAAACGAAAAACATCAACAATGCAGGGTTCAAGCATGTAAATCCTAATCTCTCATACAACCTACAATGGCATATAATCAAGTAGACCTAGCTAGTCTTTCAAGTGGCATAATATGGTTTCTCATAATCTACACAGATCAATCATCAATATCAACATCATGTAACAACACCATATATCACAATCATATATCACAACACATGAACAAGTTTAATTGGCCACTATTAATTACCCGGATGTGCGGATTTAAATCTCAACAACACTTTACCTCGGTGGGATTACACTCATCACCGGACCTTGCATGTGCGGGATTCCACTCATCGCCACATGCCCTACAGATGGGATTCCACTCATCATCCCGTAGAAATATATAAAAAGCTTCCGATGGAATATTTCATCATCGTACTCCTCCTTGATGACTTAACGCCATCAAGGCCACGTACGTTTTGACTCAATTTGTGTGCACACTAATCCTAATGATCGATCATTTACAACCGATAATTTATTTAGTGCCAATTTTCATAACCACATCACATATCCCACGTACGTTTTGACTCAATTTGTGTGCACACTAATCCTAATGATCGATCATTTACAACCGATAATTTATTTAGTGCCAATTTTCATAACCACATCACATATCATCAACCACATCCCATGCTCATCACATATATACATTTCATGATATACATGCACCAATTTAACTACATTTCACAAGAGCGTAGATAGGCAAACACAATAGCATTTAATGGAGAACAAAGGCTAAATTAACATCTTGAATTAAATAGAAATGGCCTACCAAGCACACTTCACACACACACTATACATACTCGAACCAAACTTTAAAACAAGTTTGAAACCACTCACCGCCCTTCCTTAGCAATCGAAACAAATCTCCTACGAACCCGGATTCGGTCCCAATGCCTCTCCAACGCTTCCTCTTGCTTCTAGCCAAACAAAACACATTCATTACATCACAATTCAATGCTAAAACTCAATCACCATCTCACACCACATGTATAAGCCAACTTCAACAAATTCCCAATCCACAAAATCACCCAAAATACCAATTTTCGTGCTTCCCCAAAACCTTGCTGAAATCTCCATTTCCAATCACCCAAATGACTCCCAAAAGGTCCCAAAACACCTTCCTAACACACACAAACCATCAGCCCTTCAATTTCACTCTAAAACCCACCAAAAACCCAAGTTTTGACATCCCAAAAATGGCTCCAAGAACCCACTTCGGGTTTTCAACAACACTCAACCAAATTAACATATAATGAGCATTTTATCATGAATAAACAAAAACTCAACTTCATTTATCAAAACAAGATGAAAATCCCCATAAAAACCCAAACTTTAAACCAAACCCTAATTTTCAAAAGCTCATAGTTTTAAAATCTAAAACCATAGATAGATAGGGAATGAAGAGGAGAGTGAGAATATGATTTTACCTTCCAAAATGATCTTGAAATGAAGTTGAAAACCAATGGAATAGTAACCTTAAGCTTGGGAGGGTTTTGAAGATGGGGAAAGGGGGTTTCACGTTGGAAAATGGGGGAGGGGAAGAGAAGATGACAACTTTTGAAAAGTTGTCTTGCTTTTAAAAACATTTGGGTAAAATTACCCCTTTAGTCCCTCCCCTTTTTACTCAAGCCCAATTGGATCTTTATTTAGGTTGAATTGATTTTTATTTAATTTTATTGACTCGGACAACAACCCGACTAACTCCTAACCCCAAAACACGGGCATTACATATCGCAACCAAGATCTTGATACCAGTTGTTGTGCACACGACAAACGAAAAAGAAAATCAAACAAGCAAGAACACAAGAGATTTAACGAGGTTCAGCAGTGTGCTTACGTCCTCGGGGAGCAAAGAGCGATTGTTTTCTTTTATTCAATCGATAATACCTGACAAAAACAAGGCTTAAAGCTTAAAAAGAGCAATTGATGAAGTTCCTAATGAGGTGGGGGTAAGCCTCTTTATATAGCCCCTATATCCAAGTCCTATTCTAACTAGGATAACTACTACTCAATCCTACTTTAACTAGGATTACAATTGTTCTAATCCTTCGGGAAGTAGTATTCCTTATCCTCCAAGGATTCATACTCCTTAACCTCCAAGGATCCCTCAAGTCGGTTGGTTATTAAGCCCATCTGTCCTTTTACAGTATATGAGCCATACTTAACAGTCTTAAATAATTTAACTAATTAGAGCCTTTTTCTAAGATTAGTACTTAAAATAAATAAGATAATAATAAATCATGCATCCAAAACCTTTTATGTTGACAATATATTTTTTGAAAATAAAAAGAGGTGTCATGAACGTATAGGAGTGTTTCCAATCTTATATTTGATACAAAACTATATTTCCCGGTAAAAGAAATATTTCCATTTGGAATACGAACCCAATTAGTAATTAATGATTAAATTAATTTCGAAATGATATTCTTAAATACCAATATGCCACGCAAAATTAAAAGATACTAATAACGGGCGTTTGTGGGGTGCTAATCCTTCCTACACGTAAACGACTCCCGAACCCTAATTTTAAAAGAACAAATCTCTGATTGGTTTATGGTGTCTGATCTACCAAAGTGATCGGTGGTGACTCTAATTTTTTTTTTCAAAATCGAATTAGAAGAAAAAGCCCCAATTTTTAGAATTAATCGTCAAGCTATTTTTACCGATAAAAAATAATTTCGACAGGTAATAAGCTCGTCGATGGGTTGACTAAGTTAATTTGCATTGGTAACTTTGAAGGCCAAGTCTTTGGGAATTTCAGCGGTGAAACAGTAATTAAAGGCTAAAATGAGGCTGACCTCTTCTAAAGCTAGCAAGTTTGTACATAAATTCTTACGAGGTTGTACATAAATGTTTACAGAAATTGTTAGAAAGACGGTATATACATAAATTCTTATGATATAAAAATTTGTGTATCAACATAAATGCTACAAGATAACTTTTATTTCTTACAAAAACCATGAGAATTTGTGTAGCAACATAAATCATTATAGAATATACATAATTGGTTAAAATAAAAGAAAAAAGTACATATAGAAAATCTTACCCGAGATCACCAAAACCAAAAAGAGCTCAACTTCGGGTAAACATTTATGTACATACAGATTAGCCTACAAAAAAACTTATTTTCTTACATGAAAGATGAGAATTTCAGTAGGTACATAAATTATTACATATTATACATAATTTGTTACAAAAAATGGTAATAAAAAGGTACGTACCGAAATCCTCACCCGAATTTACCAAAATCAAAAGGAACTCAACTTAGGGTAAGCATTTGTGTACATACAGATTGGGCTACAAGAAAATCTATTTTCTTACAAGAACGATGAGAATTTTAGTAAGTACATAAATTATTACATATTATACATAATTTGTTACAAATGGTAATAAAAAGGGTACGTACCGAAATCCTTACCCGAGATCACCAAAACCAAAAAAAAGCTCAACTTACGGTAAGAATTTGTGTACATACAGATTGTGCTACAAGAAAACCTATTTTCTTACTAGAACGATAAGAATTTTAGTAGGTACAGAAATTATTACGAAATATACATAGTTTGTTACAAAAAGGGTAAAAAAAGGCGCGTATCGAAATCCTTACCTAAGATCACCAAAACCAAAAGGATCTTAACTTAAGGTAAGCATTTGTGTACATACAGACTGGCGTACATGAAATCCTATTTTCTTACTAGAACGATGAGAATTTCAGTAGGTACAAAAATTATTACGGAATATACATAATTTGTTACTGAAAGTGTAATAAAAAAGTACGTACCGAAATCCTTACCCAAGATCACCAAAAACCAAAAGGGGCTCAACTTACGATAAGCATTTGTGTGCATACATATTAGGCTACAAGAAAACCTATTTTCTTACCAAAAAGATGAGAATTTGAGTTCGTACACAAACTATTACAGAATATACACAAATTGGTACAGAAAAGGTAAGAAAAAATGTACGTACAGAAACCTTTACCCGAGATCACCCAAACCAAAAGGAGCTCATCTTACGATAAGCATTTGTGTACATACAGATTGAGCTACAAGACAACCTATTTGCTTACAAAAAGGATGAGAATTTGAGTAGGTACATAAATTATTATAGAATATACATAATTTGTTACAGTAAATGTAATAAAAAAGGTACGTACATATTTGAATGACAATATCTAATTTTAATATATATATATATATATATATATATATATATATATATATATATATATATATATATATATATATATTTCAGGCATTGTTAATTTAATTAGTATTTTAAACCTATATTTTTAAATAATATTCATAATTATTATATATTTTTACTGGGAAATACTATCAACTTCGATACTTCATCCAATCCAATTTTTCTGAATCTTAATTCTCATTTTTCGTCTTTCATGAACAAGATAATTATCAAGTTATATAGAATAAATCATATAAAACTTTGCATATTTTGCAAAGACGATAGGCAACTTTTACACAAATATAAGTCAAACCCCCTTTTTGTTAAACAAAAACCCCACATGAATAATAATATTCAAAGACGATAGGGAAATAAGATCATAAGCAAAATATAATGTATAATGTATAATATGCAAATCATCCAAAAAGAAACTACAAAATGAAAAGCATCAAAGCAACTAAAAAAAATCCAAACTATCATCATAAAATCATAATGACAACCAAAGATAGAGGTGAGAATCATGTAAAGTAAGAGAAGCAAGTCTATCAAGCTTCCAGTATTGGTGTTGAATCAAAGTTAGAGGTCGGAACTCGAAAAGCCGAAGAGTCCTGAGAGAGTAGCAACATCATCCGACAAAGAGTCGAGCCAAGCAATAAATTTACTATGAACTGTCCCAAGTTGATTTTGTATGACCAATTGTTGATTTTGAATATAATCAACACTAAACAGACATTTAGGCTTGCCAATGAATTAATTTCAGCAAAATACAACCATAACTGAGGCACGGAAAAATTTTAACCAATCAACTTGGTGTTCATTATCAAAAAAATATAGCAAATGAAGACAAACTCTTACAAAGGTCAAAGTTAAATAAAAGACCTAAAAGAAATAACAATATACATTAAATAAGTGAAAGCCAACAAGGCCAAAGTTAATTAAAAAACAATAAGAAAGAAAACATCTACTTATATTAGATCTCATTTATATATTGTAAAGGCAAGCCTAACAATGTTCCACAAATCAAACAGAAGCATTGTTTTGACATGGACTCTGATAACAACTATAGATATTGGATACATATTTTTACCTACCTACATACATATACACTGCTATATAAATATATATAATCTCTAACATATTATATTGAACGTAATTTTTTTATTAGTCTTCCAGAAGTGGTCTACTTCAGTTAGGTTGTTAACATTTGTTAAATCAATAATATCAATTACGAAAATTTGTCCAAAAAAGGTAAAAGATGTTGATCAATGAGTGCAGATATTTTTCTATTTACTAAAGGAACACATCGGTTCAATTTCCAGAAAATTTTGCTTGTTACAAGCATTTGTATATAAACATGCATATGCACATGAATGTGAAATGCGATGGACAAGAGGAGAGGACCTTCCAGACAAGTAAAGCATCGAGTTACCTTTCATGCGGGCCAAATTCCTCATCTTCATACAAGTTTTTTTTTTGAAAACACAAGCATAAGATCAATATCTGGCAAAAATTCTTCTTCTTTGAAAACACAAGCATAAAATTAGTATTTATATCTAAAAAAGTTATTCAGGACTAATAAATCTTTCCATAATAAATCTAAATAAGCTAAAAGCAGATAAATGAAGATTAACCTAATATCTCCATCCTTCTCTCACCCTGATGCAAAACAGGTATATGCAATTTCCAAAATAAAGTGAAAATAGAACGTAATCCGGTGAAAATTTTTAAAAACCATTGCTCCATTGTTTTTATTCACTCAAAAGCTCAATTTCCTAAGTGAACAAACTATTAACTACATTACAAAATATTTGCTTCTAGTACTTCCCAATCTGAAACTTAATTATACAAAACATATAATTTAACTAAAGGAATCAATTATCACATGCCCATAATTACCAAAATATAGCTATTGAATCCAATTTTTCATCCTCTGCCAACTAAATAAAAATTTGAAAACATGTCAAATCTCCGCGAACAAGTAAAACAATCTAATCTCACCAAAATTTAAAATTTGCCTATCTATTGAATTTCAAACTAAATTTTCAATATAGTAATTAAATCAAAACATCAAACTAATTTTCTTCACATAAAAATCAGATCTAAACAACCAATACCTAAACCCTAGCTAGATAAAAGATAAGTACCAAAGAAAAATAAGTCAGGCTTACATGATAGGAACAATGGTGGAGATCTCATGTCAAAATTATTCAACGAAGTTAATTAAATTAGAAAAAGCATGATATTTTAACTGAGGATGTGTAACACCCTAATTTTCTCCTAAAATTAAAATCCCTAATATTTTAAATCCCCAAATTAAAAGTCTAATTTTTGGGAATTTGAATCAAAAAACCTAAATGATTTTTAGGGGCTAAATTGTGAATTTTGGGGTTTTCGGTGACCTAATTGAATAAAAAGTAAACCTTCAGGGTTTACTTTGAAAGGCAAGCTAAAGTTGGAGCCTTTAATGAGTAATTTGCCCAAAACTTAGGGTAAAAACCCTTTTTGACTCCTTATATTCTAAAAAAATTGGTTCACCCGCTCTCCCCTCTGTTTCTCCCTCAAGTTCGAATACCCAAAATCCTCACCCACTTTTCTGTTCGAGCTCCGATCAAGGGGTTTTTGTCGTTCGTTCGCTGATCCGAGGTCATCGGCGTGTTCACCGTGACCGTCCGACGGAAACCACGACTTGGATTTTCCTTCGCCGTCGTCGATAGCTTGGGAACGAGTTCAAACCGTTCGTTTTGTCTTTGTCCATTCATCATTTCACCGCTGTCATCCTATCGCGCTGCTGCCTGCATCTCCTTCTTTGCATTTCAGTTGGTGAGTGTTGTGGCCGCCGTGGTTGAGGGTTTCGATTGGGGTTATGGGTTGTTGAGTTGGAGTTTGGGAATAAAGGGTTGATAATTTGTATTAGAGTTAGGTTTGAAATTTGATTTGGGAATTTTAGGGAATTAAACCGAACCAGTTCAGTTGAATCGAACCAGTGTTGAACTGGCCAGACCGAACCAGGAAAGGAAAAGAACCGAACCGGATTGATGGACTAAACCGAGTGACGTCATCTGTTGATGGGATGATGATGCAGGCTGACGTTAGCGATGATGTCATCGTTAACTATGATGACGTCAGCGTTGAATTTTTGGGCCGAAAGTCAACTTAATGTTTTTCGACGTCCCGGTTTCAGATTAGCAGACCATTTTTCTAATTTTGATCTCGAACGAACGTTTTTGACCCTTCGAACTATTTTATGCTTAATTTGGAAATTATGTATTCAGAATTCTAAACCGAGTTATTTTTGGTTCAGGTAATATCGATTCAGACACCGAGATTCTTCCAGCTCCTCCGCCTGGTCGACCTCCTGCATCTCAACCTTCGAGTTCCGCACGTATGTGAATTTAAATAAGTTTTCCTTTAGTAGATTGTGGCATAGTAGTAGAGAATTTTGACTTAGTGAACCTTTGTAGGTGTCGATCCTGTTCTGTCTGCTTCTAGATCTGAGCGTGGGAGACGTCACTCCCGATGTTGAGATGTTAGCTGTTTGAGGTATGTTCTCTGCTTGTGCTATATTATTCGTGTTGTTGTTGTATGATGTCTTTCTGTGAATTATGTTGTGATCTGAGCTATGTGATATGTTGTATGCCATTATTTTAAGCATCATACATCAGATTCTGAGAAATAATTATCAGACTAAATGCCAATGCATTTTCGGACTATGATGTTATATTCGGATTGGAATCAGAACATTCATGACATATCATTCGGGTGGGAAAATGTACTGCGGAAGTTCAGTGGTTTCATCATTTGGGGTGAATTCCACTTCGGATCAGTGGTTCCACCCTTCGGGTTGAGTTCCACTTCGGATGGTGACGATGTAGAGAGTGGTTCAAGGGAACCTTACTCTTCGGACGGTGATGTAGATGGGTACATGACATAGAATTAGGTGCATCGTGCCATGCATATCTGTGTATTTGATTGTCTGCTGATTTGAGTTGTGATTGTATGATAATTGAGATACTCAGTTTTTCGCACTTTAGAGACACTGATCTCAATAGCTGAGTCCCCCTTAGCTTCTATTTCAGATTCTCAGACATAGGCGTTCGGTACTTGGAGGACCACATATATCAGATTTATTATCGTTTTAGTATGGATATTCTTAGTTTTTAGTTTTATTTCGATTATTTCGTTATTTGGGGGTTTTTATGTAAACTCGATTATTTTTATTTTTATTTATGATTTTAAAACTGTTTAGCATGCATGGGAATTTTAATTTGATATTTTGTTACTTTTTTGGATTATTTTATCTATATGACTGCGTTTTCGAAATATGAATTTTAATGTTAAACGACACCGTTTTAAATTAATATTTTGAGTATTACTTTTTGGAAACCTAATAACTAATTACTTAAGAGACACGTTTTCAACCTGACTTCCTAGATTCGGCCCATAACCCTTGGGGTCGGGTTTAGGGGGTTACATTTAGTGGTATCAGACCCAAGTTCAACCCTCAGACTGTGTGGCTCACATAAAATTTTTAAGATGAAATAATTTTTGCATGCATATTAAATATTTTCAAGCGAAATGGTATTTTTGGAAAGTAAACATTTTTGGTAATTTGACATATTTTTTAATAGAACTCCAAGTATCGAATTTAATCTTAGTATTATTTCTAATTTTTGTAGATAGACTACTATGCCACCACGTAGAAGTACCAGGTTAGCGACCGGTCGAGGTAATGGCCGAGGCCTTGGCAGAGGTCGAGGTCGTATTGCAGCAGCTGCGAGCGGTGCTTCACAAACAGTGGAGGCGTCATCGGATCAGAACGATGTTCATGATGTTAATGAGAAGGAGCAGGCCATGGATCAGCAGCGTAGGGTTCAGCAGACTGGAGCTCAACAGACCGGGGCCCAACGGGCTGGTGGTGAGGATCAGCTAGCCTAGAAGACATCGGGTGATGGACCACCTGGGCCTAGAGATGTTGAGACTGCGAGCATGGATGCTGCTGCAGTGCATAGGGAGTTGCTCCGTTGTCTTTGTAAGACTGGGGGTGTTAGGAGGCCCATATCTACTGAGTTCTTGGTTGACGGAATGACTATGTTTGATGGGAAGACGGGTACCGATCCTGCTGATGCTGAGTATTGGTTGAAGAAGCTTCAGAGGTTGTTCACTGAGATGGATTATCCTACTGACCGGAAGCTTAGAGTTGTTGTATCACTATTGCAGGGTGAGGCTCATAATTGGTGGGAGGCTGAGGAACATGTTATTACAGCTGGTCAGATTTTTTGGGATTATTTCCGACAGGCTTTTCGTGACCGATGTGTTGGGGTTGAGTATCTAGCAAAGTGTCGGGATGATTTCATGAATCTGAAGCAGATCGACATGTTTGTGAATGATTATGAAATTGAGTTTATGAGACTGGTCCATTATGTTTCGGGGCTAGTGTCTACCGAAAAAAAGAGATGTGTGATTGGTTTCTAAAAGGGTTGCGCCCTTCGATTAAGGCAGGTGTGACTCTCTACATATGGATAATGAGTATAAAGAGATCACCAAGTGAGCTAGGACAGCTGAGCGGAATGAGGCGAAATTAAAGTTACTTGAGTCATATGGTACTCATCGGGGTTGGAGGCAGTCAACTGCATCAGTTCAGCACAGTCAGGGTAACCAATCTAGGAAGAGAGCCAGAGACAAGTCTGATCATCAGGGTTATTCTAGAGCTAGACCGGTGACTTCCACTGTTTCGACCGTTAGTGCTGGGGGTTCGACTAGTACTCGTAGGGTGCCACAGTGTTCCTTCTGTATGAAGTGGCACCTGGGTGAGTGTAGGAGGCAGTCTGGGTCTTGTTTTCGATGTGGATCATTTGAGCATCTTTTCAGGGATTGTCCGGTAGCACCTTCATCATCTTATGTTCCGAGTCAGTCTCAGGCATCTGTACATACTCCTGCTGGAGGTAGAGGACATGGTAGACCTGCTACTTCAGGTATTGCTAGTAGAGGTAGACTTGCCCATAGTGATAGATTAGCTAGATCCGATACTAGACATCCGAGGTTGATTTATGCAACTGGAGCTCATGAGAGTTATGATGGTGAGCCAGAAAACATAGCATGTACGTTTCTAATGCTGTCGGGTTTTTAAATTCATGTTGAAGGATGAGGAATTCAGAATGAAGAATTTTAAGTTAAGTCAGCTAATTTTTAAGCCTGTCACTAAGTTTGAAAATTTCGAGGCCGAAATTTCTTTTAAGGAGGGGAGAATTGTAACACCCTAATTTTCTCCTAATATTTTAAATCCCCAAATTGAAACCCTAATTTTTGGGAATTTGAATCGAAAAACCTAAATGAATTTTAGGGGCTAAATTGTGAATTTTGGGGTTTTTGGTGACCTAATTGAATAAAAAGTAAACCTTCGGGGTTTACTTTGAAAGGCGAGCTAAAGTTGGAGCCTTTAATCAGTAATTTACCTAAAACTTAGGGTAAAAACCTTTTTTGACTCTTCATATTCTAAAAAAAATTGGTTCAGCCGCTCTCCCCTCTATTTCTCCCTCAAGTTCGAATACCCAAAACCCTCACCCACTTTTTCGTTCGAGCTCCGATCAAGGGGTTTTGTCATTCGTTCGTTGATCCGGGGTCATCGGCGTGTTCACCGTGACCGTCCGACCGAAACCACGACTTGGATTTTCCTTCACCGTCATCGATAGCTTGGGAACGAGTTCAAACCGTTCGTTTTTCCTTTGTCCATTCGTCCCTTCGCCGTCGTTGTCCTATCGCGTTGCTGCATGCGTCTCCTTCTTTGCATTTCGGTTTGTGAGTGTTTTGGTTGTCGTGGTTGAGGGTTTCGATTGGGGTTATAGGTTGTTGAGTTAGAGTTTGGGAATAAATGGTTGATAATTGGTATTAGGGTTAGGTTTGAAATCTGATTTGGGAATTAAACTGAACCGATTCAGTTGAATCGATCCAGTGTTTAACTGGCCAGACCGAACCAGGAAGGGAAAAGAACCCAACCAGACTGATAGACTGAACCGAGTGACGTCTGCAGTGATGCCATCTGATAATGGGATGATGATGTAGGTTGACGTCAGCGATGATGTCATCATTGACTATGATGATGTCAGCATTGACTTTTTGGTCTGAAAGTCAACTTTATGTTTTTTGACGTCCTGGTTCCAAATTCGCAGCATGTTTTTCTAATTTCGATCCCGAACGACTGTTTTTTACCCTTCGAATTATTTTATGCTTAATTTGGAAATTGTGTATTCAGAATTATGAACCGAGTTATTTTTGCGTTCAGGTAATATCGATTCGAACACCGAGTTTCTTCCACCTCCTCCACCTGGTCGACCTCCTGCATCTCAAACTTCGAGTTCCGCACATATGTGAATTTAAATAAGTTTATGTTTAGTAGATTGTGGCATAGTTGTAGAGAATTTTGACTTAGTGAACCTTTGTAGGTGTCGATCATGTTCTGCCTGCTTCTAGATCTGAGCGAGAGAGACGTCACTCCCGACGTTGAGTTGTTAGCTGTCTGAGGTGTGTTCTCTGCTCGTGCTATATTATTCGTGTCGTTGTTGTATAATGTCTGTCTGTGATATATGTTGTGATCTGAGCTGTGATATGTTGTATGCCATTATGTTAAGCATCATACATCGAAATCTGAGAAATAATTTTCGGACTAAATGCTCGTGCATTTTTAGACTACGATGTTACATTTGGATTGGAATCGGAACATTCATGTCATATCATTCGGGTGGGAAAATGTAAATCCTAAAAATTAGCCTAGAAGATTAAGGGATTAAATTACGTAATTAGATAAATTATTGAGATTTAATTACTAATTGAGATTAATTGGAATTAGGTTCATAAGGACCAAATTGAATTTTGAAACAAATGTTCAAGGAAATTCGGTCAATATGTTCAATAACCAATCCGAATAAGAGGGAAAATATGAGGCTTACATTCTAAAGTAGAAATGCATGGATTAACACTTATAATAAGATAAAATCATAGTATAATTAAGACTTTATATATGATTAAGTGGAATTATTAAGGGTGATAATTAGGGGAATTAGTTGAGACATGATTTAGTGTCATATCTCATTTAATTTGTCCCCTCCCCTTTCTCACTTCCTTAGCCGGCTACCCAAACACATTTGTTCATTCACACTCAATTTATAAACACAAAAAAACTAGAGAGAGTTGGGAGCTTTCGGTGAAGAAGGAAGGAGGGCTTGCATGGTGGTGAAATCTACTTAGAAAATTCAAAAGAAAAATTGAAGTAAGTAGCTTACTCCTTTCCTAGTTCGGTCATGGTAAAAATTGCATTAGATCATATGTTATAATATGTTTAGAAGATCATGAAGATGATGTCTCTAGATGTGGTTGCTGGAAAATGTAGAAATTCATAATAATCCTTAAGGAAATTAAAAGACACAAAAGATTATGAACATGCATGAAGTTATGTTGGCAGATTTGGTAAGTTACATGACATGCAACTTTAGAAAATCATAGAAAATTCACTAGTGAGAGTCTAGTGCTGAAATTTGGATATGTTTTACCTTGATATGTCTAAAATGGTAGAAAATTGTAAAACTGAGTTTTGATGGCCGAGGTAAAATCTGGAAAACATATTTTGACCAACATGCAAAACTGTCCAGCAATGCTTCTAGCTGGATAGTGAACTTTGAAAAATTGTAGAAAATAATCTACTAGGAGTTTTGGTCTGAATTTTTTATATGTTAAAATTGGGTATGTGAATTGAATTTAGGAACAAAAGGTGTTCGATTTGGAGTTGTATACAGGAAATACGAAATGAATTAATTGAGGTGGTCAGAAATGAGTATAAATGAAAAGAAGAAATTTAGAACATGAGAATTATGAAAGTGGTAAAATTGGATTAAATGGAGTGTTAATAAATTGAATTAAAATCTGTAGGAAGCGAAATCCACCAATTTTAGTGGTCAATTTGAAGGATTAAGTGGTTAATTAAAGAAATTAGGAAAATGGGAACTAGTCGAATTGAACCGTAAAAGTATAGGGACTGTTTTGAATAAAAATACAAAATTCAGCCTCAAAATGCATGAATTGAATTCTGAAAATTTCCTATTGTTTGGCTTGAATGCCTTAGATCCTAGAAGCGAAAGGGTTGAAGAGGAAATTGTACCGGGATCGGCTTCGGATCGAGCGAAGGGCATTCAGATACAAAATTAGCTCGGCGAACTGTGAGTGAAACACCCTTAGAGTTGAGATTAGAGTCTCAACTACCTTTAATTTGCTGTTAGTATATAAATTGAGCATGAAATTGGACTAAATTAAGGTTGGTAAATATTAAGGGAAGAATGAATAATGGAATTCGGATTTTGTGCATGTGTTATGCGATTTTATTGCGTATGTGATTGAAATTAAAATTGATGATTGTTATGATTGATTTCGAATCTGATTTGTGGTTATTGGACTGATTTGGATGAATTAATAATGCTGATTATAGAAATTTTGATGTGATATTGATTGCTTGGTGAAATACGTTGCGATATGGTATGTAAGTATATAATGATCTTACATGGTATGAATATGTTTGATAAGTTCAATTGAGTATTGAACTATGAAATGAGATTCTGAATTATATGATATGAGTTTGGAATTGTACGAATGATGATCTGAAATATGCGAATTGAGCTTGTAAATTATTATATGATCATGTGTGATAACATGTCATTGGAATCGAAATTGTAAGAAATTAATCGAAAGGATTAATTAAGCAATTCTGAAAATCTAATTGATTAAGTATCTGATTAAATTAAAGATTGATAAGCAAAGCCCTTGGTGTGTACAATCTGTTTAGGTAGTACGGCTAGCCTAGAGTCTGAGCTCAATAAGAAAATCGGTACGTTAGTGTACTCGATATTGTGGTACGTAAGTGTACCTTCTTGCTTAATGTATGCGGGCATTATGATATGTTATATGTGATACGATTTTGGTACGTGGTACCTATTACATGGTGAATTTTGATTCACAAATTCAGTTACACGTGACTTGATTACCTAGCATACTCTACTATCCAAGGCATTGCTAATTGAATAATATGAACAATTAAAGAAATGAAATCTGGAAATTGAAATTTAATTCATGAAATTGGCTCAATTGGAATATTCGAATAGGATGTTGAAATTTCATGAATTATTGATCTTGATATGCTATGAAACTTGAATATGTGATTGGTTTATAATTAGATAGAATTAAATTGGGTTTCATGGCTTGTATGTGTATCAATGATATGAATGATATGAAATTTCTTGCTTGCATTCGAATGGAATTATATGTCTCTCTATGCATATAATCGATTGTTGGCTATTGTGTATCAATTAATTGTGAATTGATTGTATTATTTGAACCGTTCGAATGAACTAATGTGCAAAGTGAAATTTTATTGTATGATCATAAGTAATTTAATTGGAAATCGAATAGAATAGGGTTTCCTCACTAAGTACGAGAAGTACTTACCACTCGAACCTTTCCTTCCTTCCCCTAAATTTTAGGTTCTAGCATTGTCGACCTCCACCCGAATTCTACTCGTACGAAGCTTAAGTATGATTTTCCCTGTCTTTGTCGTGCTTATGTTGGGTGGCCTAGCGTTCATCATGTTAGTTCAGTTCGGTCTGATGGTGATGTTTATGAATTATTACTTTGGTTCGATATGAACTTTTCTAGTATGTTTCCCTCTATTTTGATATGTATGTAAGGGGTAAATATTTGGGGTATAGATTGCCCAAGTATATGTTTGGGGCTTAAATTCTTTTTGTTGAAATCTCTTTTTGTATAGGCAACCTATAGGTTTAGCCGATGTAGTACCCCGGGTTATTTTGTACAAGGGAAACTAGAAACGATATGGATGTTATGAACCAGATATGATATGATATATATATATATATATATATATATATATATATATATATATATATATATATATATATATATATATATATATATATATATATATATATATATAAGTATGATGAATGTTTCGACTATACTATGATTGTAATCGCTTTTATGTGCTATCATGAAAAGTAAATTAAATTACTTGAAATTTGGATTATGTGTGTAATAACCGAATGGGTTAAATTGGAGAAATTAGGAATTGGTAATTTTGTAAACCGTATGGAATTGATTATATGACATTCGAATGAATCTAGAACTTTAAAATAGACTTTAATTAAATTGTGTATTAAACGAAACATAGTTTGATTGTTATAATTGAATTAGTCTATGTATGTGATATCCAATTCGATAGGAATTAAATTAAGTTATCCGATTGTATGAGAATTTGTTATGAAATTAGAATTGAAATAAATTAAATGAGTAGTATTAAAATGTTGGGTTGTACCGAATGGATTGGATAGAAATTAATTATGATTATCCTATTGATCGAATGTTTAAAGGATTTTACATGTGTTATATGAAATTGAGTGATTGCAATTAGAGTAATTTGAATAGATGTATTCGAATAAAAAAAATATTACACGAATTTGATAAACCCCTTCCGCTGCTAATCCGAAACTGTTATAAGTTAATATAACGCTCCTTGCCCCTAATCCGGGTGAGGGGTGTTATATAAAGTTGTAATCAGAGCTTTTTAGGTTAAGTCCTAAAAATTTTAATCGAGTCTGCATACATCTGCATTGTTTAGGTATGCCACCCACGTATTGCATGACAAGATATCTGTGTTGAGCTTTCTGATCTTCTGTTGTTTAACTGAATGATAGAATATGACGGACCCAAAAGACCCAAAGAATGGGAGCTCGCACGAATCTTCGAGCGAAGGTGAAAGTGTGAGATTGGGTGATAACTCTCCAGCTCGAACTGAAACTCCGAGAAAGGAGAGAAACAAAGAGCCTGCTCAGATTACCGAGCAAATTGCCAAAAAGCCTGCTCAAGTCACTAAACGGATCCCTTTAGAGCCTGTTCAGAACATTGAGCAATCTGATAAAGAACCTGTTCAGAACACAGAACAACCTTCACCTGAAAACCATATGGTTCAGTCTGCCCAAAGGGAATGTCTCCTCAGCATGAAGGAGATGTTCAATCAACTTCTGACAAATTTGAAGCAAGAACAACCTGTTACTTCTGTCCCTACTGCACCTAGTAGAGCACCAATAGATAAGCTTTCTCAGCATCGAGCCTACACCTTTACTGGTACTAATGAAGAAAGACCAGAAGATGCAGAGTACTGGCTTGAAAACACCACCAAGGTGGTAACCAGACAATTACAGTGCTCCGATGTCCATAAATTGGAATGTGCTGTGGCTCTGTTAGCTGATGAGGCTATGAATTGGTGGGAAACCACTATTCTTAATGTTCCGACTGAATTGGTGACATGGGAATTCTTCCTTGAAGAGTTCAAAAAGAAGTACATCAGTGAATAGTACTTGGCTGAAAGAAGAAAGAAATTCTTGCACCTCAAACAAGCCAATCGTCCCATTGAGCAGTACGTTGCAGACTTTTGCAAGTATTGCAAATACGGTGCAGAGTACATCAAAACTAAAGCTAATAAATGCCGAATGTTTATTGAAGGCATGAATGATGAATTGAGTCCAATCTTCACTGCGTTGGGAATCAATGATTTCCAAAATCTTGTTAATCGAGCTATTGCAACCGATACTAGAATGAAAGCTGCTGAAAAGCGAAAATGGGGCAATAAGCCTGACAAAAAGAAGAAACGAGACGACAAGTCTCAATGGCAGTTTAAGAAGCCTAAATTTCAGAAAGAAGGGTCTTCTAACTTCACTTCTGCTCCGAGGAGCAATTATACTTCCAAACCAGCCACAGTAATCAGATCCTCAGTACCTACTATGTCTGTTAATAGTATGGGAAATTCCGAAAAGATTCCTCCTTGCAAGTTCTGTCAGAAACCACATCAAGGTCAGTGTAGACTTCAGGCAAATCTCTGCTATGCTTGTGGTGGTGATGATCACTACATCAAAGACT
The DNA here is from genome assembly GCA_958450335.1 of Hibiscus tridactylites. Lineage (NCBI taxonomy): Eukaryota > Viridiplantae > Streptophyta > Magnoliopsida > Malvales > Malvaceae > Hibiscus > Hibiscus tridactylites. The sequence continues at coordinate 10,833,439 of OY288290.1, forward strand.
GTCCTCAGAAGCATGAATCTATGCCAGCTCGTAACACTGCAGTTCCTAGCCCAACATCCTCTAATCGGAATAGGAATGCCAAGTCAGCCCAGCCGAGTTATCAGAAGAAAGGCAAGGGTACTCATTCTAATGCTACTACTCATCAGGAATCTCAAGCACCTGCTAGAGTTTACCACATTCGTGGTAGAGATGATGAAGAATCTCCTGAAGTGATTGCAGGTACTATTGAGCTAAACTCACATCCTGTTTATGCTTTAATAGATTCGGGATCCACTCATTCATTCACATGTTTATCTGTTGTAAAAAGGTTGAAATTAGAACCTGAAATTGTGAAAAAAAAAGTTTGATAGTCTCAAACCCTTTAGGAGGAACTTCGAACATTAACCTAATATGTAGAAATTGTTCATTGCATATTAGCAATTTGCCATTCCTTATTGATCTCTACATATTACCCTCTTGTGAGTTCGACCTAATTCTAGGTTTAGATTGGTTAAGTAAACATGAGGCTTGGGTAGATTGTCAAAATAAAAGATTGTACCTTTAGGGTTTAGGAAAAGAATCCATACTCCTAATTGATAAAAAGCCTACTTCCATTTTTGCATCCATGGTTTTACGAGATCAAATTGAATTTGGAATGTCTGAAATGCATGTTGTTTCTGAATTCATTGATGTGTTTCCCGAGGAACTACTTGGTCTCCCTCCGACTAGAGAAGTTGAATTCGGGATTGAAGTACAGCCTGGCTCAAATCCGGTGTCTATCACTCCGTACCGGATGGCACCTCTTGAATTAAAAGAATTGCAAAAGCAACTTCAAGAACTTCAGGACAAGGGTTTCATTCGACCCAGCACTTCTCCCTGGGGTGCACCTGTTCTGTTCGTAAAGAAGAAGGATGGAGCGATGCGTCTTTGCATTGACTACCGTCAATTGAACAAGATCACAATCAAGAACCGATATCCGCTCCCAAGAATAGAAGATCTATTTGATCAACTTAGGGATGCTTCGGTATTCTCAAAGATCGATCTACGATCTGGATATTATCAAATGAGAGTCAAAGAGGAGGATGTGTCCAAAACAGCCTTCCGAACTCGTTATGGCCACTATGAATTTCTGGTAATGCCTTTCGGATTGACAAATACTCCGGCGGCATTCATGGATCTCATGAACAGAGTATTCAAGCCCTACCTTGATAAATTTGTGGTCGTCTTCATTGATGACATTCTGATCTATTCTCGCAACAAAGAAGAACCTGCTGATCATCTCCGCATTGTCTTGCAAACTCTCCGGGAACGCCAGTTATTCGCAAAATTTTCCAAGTGCGAGTTCTGGTTATCGGAAATCTCTTTCCTTGGACATGTAATTTCTGCAGAAGGAATTAAAGTTGATCCAAAAAAAATTCAGTCAATCATGGATTGGCGACCTCCCAAAAATGTCAGTGAAATACGGAGTTTCCTTGGTCTTGCTGGTTATTACAGAAGGTTTATCAAAGGGTTTTCCTCTATAGCCTTACCTTTGACTAAACTTCTTCGTAAAGATCAACCATTTGAATGGTCTGACAAGCAACAGAGAAGCTTTGACCAACTCAAAGCAGCCTTAACTCATGCCCCAGTTTTGATCCAACCAGAACCGGGCAAAGATTATACAGTGTATAGTGATGCTTCACATGTGGGTCTTGGATGTGTTCTAATGCAAGGTGATAATGTGATTGCTTATGCTTCACGCCAACTGAAATCTCATGAATTGAACTATCCAACGCATGATCTCGAACTTGCTGCAATTGTGTTTGCTCTCAAAATATGGAGACACTACTTGTACGGTGAGAAATGTTACTTGTTCACCGATCACAAGAGCCTAAAGTATCTTCTGACTCAGAAAGATCTGAATCTGAGACAACGCAGATGGATGGAGTTGTTGAAAGACTATGATTTAGTCATTGACTATCATCCAGGAAAAGCCAATGTGGTTGCAGACGCCTTGAGTCGTAAACCGACATTGGGTAAAATCTCTAGTCCCTGAACCTTAAGAAATAAAATTTAATACGTCTGTAATAAAAGTTCTGATTAAAAAGTGGTATTTATTCTTGTAGCTCCAACTGCTATCAATGCTTGTCTTCGAGTATATCAAAAACAAGGATTTCTGACCGAACTTCAAATTCAATCCAGTCTAATCTCAAGGATTGAAAATCTTCAGAAAGCTGATCCAGAACTTCAGGATATTATTTCCAAGCTGGATACAAAGTCTGGTGAAGGATTTTGTATTCATACAAACGGTCTTCTTTATTTCAAAGATAGAATCTGTGTTCCAAATGATGAAAGTTTGAAAAGAGATCTTCTGGAAGAAGCACACCAGAGTTCTTTCTCGGTCCACCCTGGATCGGTTAAGATGTATAAAGATCTCAAATCTTTGTATTGGTGGTCTGGTATGAAAGCGGCTATCAATGATTTCGTATCCAAATGTCTCAATTGTCAGAAAGTCAAAGCTGAACATAGAGTTCCCACTGGATTACTCCAACCACTTGTACTGCCACAGTGGAAATGGGAACGAATTACTATAGACTTCGTGACTGGTCTTCCTTGTTCTCCCAGAAAAAATGATGCTATTTGGGTGATTGTTGATCGATTCACCAAATTGGTACATTTCATTCCTATTCGTATCAACTACAGTTTGGAGACATTAGCCAATCTGTATATTCAGGAAATAATCCGACTACATGGAATTCCTATCTCCATTGTCTCTGATCGTGATCCATGATTTACTTCCAGATTTTGGAGAACTCTACAAAGAGCTATGGGTACCAAATTGAATCTAAGCACTGCTTTCCATCCGCAAAGTGATGGTCAGTCTGAACGAGTAATTCAAATTCTCGAAGATATGCTTAGAGCTTGCATTATTGACTTTGGGAAGAATTGGGAGAAATCCCTACCCTTAGTTGAATTTGCCTACAACAATAGCTATCATTCGTCTATTCAGATGGCTCCTTTTGAAGCATTGTATGGCAGAAAATGCAGAACACCTCTGTGTTGGTCCGAACTTGGTGAAAATAAAGTTTTGGGACCACAATTGCTCAGAGAAACATAAGAGAAAGTTCAAATTATCCACTCTCGATTGAAACAAGCTTTCGATAGACAGAAAGCCTATGTTGATCTGAAACGAAGAGATATCCAGCATAATGTGGGAGACAAAGTCTTTCTTAAAGTCTCTCCATGGAAGAAAGTGTTTCGGTTCAGATAGAGTGGAAAGCTCAGTCCTCGCTTTATTGGACCTTTCGAAATTTCTGAAAGAATTGGCCCAGTGGCTTATCGACTTGCATTCCCTAGTGAGTTCGATAAAATCCACAATGTCTTCCATGTGTCAATGCTCAGAAAGTATAGATCTGATCCTTCTCACATCTTAGAGCCGGAAGAAGTAGAACTGAATCCTGATTTGTCCTACGAAGAAGAACCGGTTCAGATTCTGGATAGAGAAATAAAAAGACTCCGGAACAAAAATGTTGCATTGGTTAAAGTCTTGTGGAGAAATCACAAGATGGAAGAGGCAACATGGGAACCTGAGGAAACAATTCGAAACCAATACCCTCATTTGTTCGATTCAGGTAAGAATTCGGGGACGAATTCTTTCTTTAAGGGGGAAGAAATGTAACATCCTAAAAATTAGCCTAGAAGATTAAGGGATTAAATTACGTAATTAGATAAATTATTGAGATTTAATTACTAATTGAGCTTAATTGGAATTAGGTTCATAAAGACCAAATTGAATTTTGAAACAAATGTTCAAGGAAATTCGGTCAATATGTTCAATGACCAATCCGAATAAGAGGGAAAATATGAGGCTTGCATGCTAAAGTAGAAATGCATGGATTAACACTTATAATAAGATGAAATCATAGTATAATTAAGACTTTATATATGATTAAGTGGAATTATTAAGGGTGATAATTAGGGGAATTAGTTGGGACATGACTTAGTGTCATATCTCATTTAATTTGTCCCCCCCACCTTTCTCACTTCCTTAGCCGGCTACCCAAACCAACTCACCCAAACTCATTTGTTCATTCACACTCAATTTATAAACACAAAAAACTAGAGAGATTTGGGAGCTTTCGGTGAAGAAGGAAGGAGGACTTGCATGGTGGTGAAATCTACTTAGAAAATTCAAAAGAAAAATTGAAGTAGCTTACTCCTTTCCTAGTTCGGTCATGGTAAAAATTGCATTAGATCATATGTTATAATATGTTTAGAAGATCATGAAGATGATGTCTCTAGATGTGGTTGCTGGAAAATGTAGAAATTCATAAGAATCCTTAAGGAAATTAAAAGACACAAAAGATTATGAACATGCATGAAGTTATGTTGGCAGATTTGGTAAGTTACATGACATGCAACTTTAGAAAATCATAGAAACTTCACTAGTGAGAGTCTAGTGCTGAAATTTGGATATGTTTTACCTTGATATGTCTGAAATGGTAGAAAAATTGTAAAACTGAGTTTTGATGAGGTAAAATCTGGAAAACATATTTTGACCAACATGCAAAACTGTCCAGCAATGCTTCTAGCTGGACAGTGAACTTTGAAAAATTGTAGAAAATAATATACTAGTAGTTTTGGTCTGAATTTTTTATATGTTAAAATTGGGTATGTTAATTGAATTTAGGAACAAACGGTGTTCGATATGGAGTTTTATACAGGAAATACTAAATTAATTAATTTAGGTGGTCAGAAATGAGTATAAATGAAAAGAAGAAAATTTAGAACATGAGAATTATGAAAGTGGTAAAATTGGATTAAATGGAGTGTTAATAAATTGAATTACAATCCGTAGGAAGTGAAATCCACCAATTTTAGTGGTCAATTTGAAGGATTAAGTGGTTAATTAAAGAAATTAGAAAAATAGGAACTAGTCGAATTGAACCGTAAAAGTATAGGAACTGTTTTGAAAAAAATACAAAATTCAGCCTCAAAATGCATGAATTGAATTCTGAAAATTTCCTATTGTTTGGCTTGAATGCCTTAGATCCTGGAAGCGAAAGGGTCGAAGAGGAAATTGCACCAGGATCAGCTTCGGATCGAGCGAAGGGCATTCGAATACAAAATTAGCTCGGCGAACTGTGAGTGAAACACCCTTAGAGTTGAGATTAGAGTCTCAACTACCTTTAATTTGCTGTTAGTATATAAATTGAGCATGAAATTGGACAAAATTAAGGTTGGTAAATATTAAGGGAAGAAGGAATAATGGAATTCGGATTTTGTGCATGTGTTATGCGATTTTATTGCGTATGTGATTGAAATTAAAATTGATGATTGTTATGATTGATTTCGAATCTGATTTGTGGTTATTGGACTGATTTGGATGAATTAATAATGCTGATTATTGAAATTTTGATGTGATATTGATTGCTTGGTGAAATAATGACGTTGCGATATGGTATGTGAGTATATAATGACCTTACATGGTATGAATATGTTTGATAAGTTCAATTGAGTATTGAACTATGAAATGAGATTCTGAATTATATGATATGAGTTTGGAATTGTACAAATGCTGATATGAAATATGCGAATTGAGCTTGTAAATTATTATATGATCATGTGTGATAACATGTCATTGGAATCGAAATTATAAGAAATTAATCGAAAGGATTAATTAAGCAATTCTGAAAATCTGATTGATTAAGTATCTGATTAAATTAAAGATTGATAAGCAAAGCCCTTGGTGTGTACAGTCTGCTTAGGTAGTACGACTAGCCTAGAGTCTGAGCTCAATAAGAAAATCGGTACGTTAGTGTACTCGATATTGTGGTACGTAAGTGTACCTTCTTGCTTAATGTCTGCGGACATTATGATATGTTATATGTGATACGATTTTGGTACGTGGTACCTATTACATGGTGAATTTTGATTCACAAATTCAGTTACACGTGACTTGATTACCTAGCATACTCTACTATTCAAGGCATTGCTAATTGAATAATATGAACAATTAAAGAAATGAAATCTGAAAATTGAAATTTAATTCATGAAATTGGCTCAATTGGAATATTCGAATAGGATGTTGAAATTTCATGAATTATTGATCTTGATATGCTATGAAACTTGAATATGTGATTGGTTTATAATTAGATAGAATTAAATTGGGTTTCATGGCTTGTATGTGTATCAATGATATGAATGATATGAAATTTCTTGCTTGCATTCGAATGGAATTATATGTCTCTCTATGCATATAATCGATTGTTGGCTATTGTGTATCAATTAATTGTGAATTGATTGTATTATTTGAACCGTTCGAATGAACTAATGTGCAAAGTGAAATTTTATTGTATGATCATAAGTAATTTAATTGGAAATCGAATAGAATAGGGTTCCTCACTAAGTACGAGAAGTACTTACCACTCGAACCTTTCCTTCCTTCCCCTAAATTTTAGGTTCTAGCATTGTCGACCTCCACCCGAATTCTACTCGTACGAAGCTTAAGTATGATTTTCCCTGTCTTTGTCGTGCTTATGTTGGGTGGCCTAGCGTTCAGCATGTTAGTTCAGTTCGGTCTAATGGTGATGTTTATGAATTATTACTTTGGTTCGATATGAACTTTTCTAGTATGTTTCCCTCTATTTTGATATGTATGTAAGGGGTAAATATTTGGGGTATAGATTGCCCAATTATATGTTTGGGGCTTAAATTCTTTTTGTTGAAATCTCTTTTTGTATAGGCAACCTATAGGTTTAGCCGATGTAGTACCCCGGGTTATTTTGTACAAGGGAAACTAAAAACGATATGGATGTTATGAACCGGATATGATATGATATATATATATATATATATATATAAGTATGATGAATGTTTCGACTATATTATGATTGTAATCGCTTTTATGTGCTATCATGAAAAGTAAATTAAATTACTTGAAATTTGGATTATGTGTGTAATAACTAAATGGGTTAAATTGGAGAAATTAGGAATTGGTAATTTTGTAAACCGTATGGAATTGATTATATGACATTCGAATGAATCTAGAACTTTAAAATAGACCTTAATTAAATTGTGTATTAAACGAAACATAGTTTGATTGTTATAATTGAATTAGTCTATGTATGTGATATCCAATTCGATAGGAATTAAATTAAGTTATCCGATTGTATGAGAATTTGTTATGAAATTACAATTGAAATAAATTAAATGAGTAGTATTAAAATGTTGGGTTGTACCGAATGGATTGGATAGAAATTAATTATGACTATCCTATTGATCGAATGTTTAAAGGATTTTACATGTGTTATATGAAATTGAGTGATTGCAATTAGAGTAATTTGAATAGATGTATTCGAATAAAAAAATATTACACGAATTTGATAAACCCCTTCCACTGCTAATCTGAATCTGTTATAAGTTAATATAACGCTCCTTGCCCCTAATCCGGGTGAGGAGTGTTATAGAAAATGTACGGCGGAAGTTTAGTGGTTTCATCCTTCGGGCTGAATTCCACTTCGGATCAGTGATTCCACCCTTCGGGCTGAGTTCCACTTCGGATGGTAATGGTGTAGAGAGTGGTTCAGGGGAACCTTACTCGTCGGACGGTGATGTAGATGGGTACATGACATAGAATTAGGCGCATCGTGCCATGCATATCTATGTATTTGATTGTCTGCTGATTTGACTTGTGATTGTATGATACTTGAGATACTTAGTTTTTCGTATTTTAGAGACACATTGAGCTCAATAACTGAGTCTCCATTAGCTTCTATTTCAGATTCTCAGATATAGGAGTTCGGTACTTGGAGGACCACATATATTAGATTTATTATCGTTTTAGTATGGATATTCTTAGTTTTCAGTTTTATTTCGGTTTTATTTCGATTATTTCGTTATTTGGGGTTTTTATGTAAACTCGATTATTTTTATTTGAGATTTTAAAACTGTTTAGCATGCATGCAAATTCTAATTTGATATTTTGTTACTTTGTTTTGGATTACTTTATCTATACGACTGCATTTTCGAAATATGAATTTTAATATTAAACGACACTGTTTTAAATTAATATTTTGAGTATTAATTTTTGGAAACCTAATAATTAATTACTTGAGGGACACGTTTTCAACCTAACTTCCTAGATTCGGCCCATAACCCTTGGGTCCGGTTTAGGGGTTACACGATGGATCTTGTTAAGCATCGCCAGTAACCCTCCAACCGAACTGACCATGGTCGCTGCTGAAACATCCATTTTTATTTTCCCTCGTAATAAAAAAAAACTATTTTTTAAACTTTTTGGAGTTATCTAGTCAATAAAAAGAAGAAAAATGAAGGGTTAGATTAAAGAGTTCATCTTCAGTATTTCATCGGCGAAAGAGAACTGACGATGATTCAGAGACGAACGCCAATGGGGAAGCGACGAAAATCTCCTCTCCCCTTTTTATTTCTAACCTATTAATCTATAATTTCTTTTTCTTTCCAACCGGTTAACTTTAAATCGCCATATTCTAGGGAACTACTTCTAATTAAAGGCTAAATGACGGCTAACCGGTTAACTGAGTAAATATTTGTACACAATTCCTTACAATTTTTTTTAAGAAAAACGGTACAAACATAAAATGTTACACCGTAAGGATTTGGGTACATACATAATTCATTACCAAAATTGTAAGAAAAATGGTATGTACATAAAATGTTATAGTGTAAAGATTAGCATACATATACAATTTCCTACGAAAAAATATAATTTGGTACATGACATGTAAGGATTTGTGTATGTACACAAATTACTACAAAGTATACACAAATACTTACAAATGTTGTAAGAAAAATGGTATGTACCGAATTTCTTACAAAGTTTCACCAAGGGCCAAAGGGGCTCAACTTAGGGTAAGGATTTGTGTACATACACAATTTCTTACGAGAAAACATAATTTGTTACAAGATATGTAAGGATTTGTGTATGTACACAATTTCCTAAAGAGTATACACAAATCCTTACATAAAATGTAAGAAAAATAGTATGTACTGAATTTCTTACAAAGTTTCACCAACGGCCAAAGGGGCTCAACTTAGGGTAGGGATTTGTGTACATACACAATATCTTACGAGAAAACATAATTTATTAAAAGATATGTAAGGATTTGTGTATGTACACATTTTCCTACAAATAGTACACAAATCCGTACATAAAATGTAAGAAAAACGGTATGTACCGAATTTCTTACAAAGTTTCACCAAGGGCCAAAGGGGCTCAACTTAGGGTAACTATTTGTGTACATACACAATTTCCTACGATAAAACATAACTTATTACAAGATATGTAAGTATTTGTGTATGTACACAAATTCCTAAGAGTATACACAAATCCTTACATAAAATGTAACAAAAACGGTATATATCGAACTTCTTACAAACTTTCACCAAGGGCCAAAGTGGCTCAACTTAGGGTAAGGATTTGTGTACATACACAATTTCCTACGAGAAAACATAATTTGTTACAAGATATGTAAGGATTTGTGTATGTACACAATTTCCTAAAAAGTATACACAAAGCCTTACATAAAATATAAGAAAAATGGTATGTACTGAATGTCTTACAAAGTTTTACCAAGGGCCAAAGGGGCCCAACTTAGCGTAAGGATTTGTGTACATACACAATTTCCTATGAGAAAACAAAATTTTCTACAAGATATGTAAGGATTTGTGTATGTACATAATTTTCCACAAAGTATACACAAATCCTTACAAATATTATAAGAAAAGCGGTATGCACCAAATTGCTTACAAAGTTTCACCTATGGCCAAAAGGGATCAACTTAGGGTAAGAAATTGTGTACATACACAATTTCCTACGATAAAACATAATTTGTTACAAGATATGTAAGAATTTGTGTATGTACAAATTACTACAAAGTATACACAAATCCTTACAAATGTTGTAAAAACGGTATGTACCGAATTTCTTACAAAGTTTCACCAAGGTCCAAAGGGGCACAACTTAGGGTAAGGATTTGTGTACATACACAATTTCCTACGAGAAAACATAATTTGTTACAAGATATATAAGGATTTGTGTATGTACAGAATTTCCTACAAAGTATACACAAATTCTTACAAATGTTGTAAGAAAAACGGTATATACCAAATTTCTTACAAAGTTTGTACCTACTGTAAGCAAAGGTTTCGAAACCCGTCACTTTTGGTATGGAAACCTTGTTCACAGTTTCAAAAATAACGCCACCATATTGGTTTCAAAACCATAACTACCCCCACCCCTCACTATAGTTTTAGAACGTGAAAATCTTAAATAGTCGGGATTCCCCTCTCTCTCTCTCGCATAGTTGTTGCACAACTACCCTTTTGGGATTTTAGGGGATCGATTCGATCAACCAATTTAGCTCACCAAGTGGTGGAGAGGTGGATTTTTGGGTGGAAGGGTTTAGGAAGCTAAAAAGAATAGTGACACAATGATTTATAGTGGTTCAATCTTCTAACCAAGGTCTACATCCACTACCTTAGCTCCCCACTAAGGATTTCTCAATCAATCCACTATTAATTCGTCCCCTTTTCTAGGATTAGGAGGAAACCCTTACAACCGATCAAGCTTCTACCCAAAGCCTTGATCAAAACCCTCTTTACAAAGAGAAAAAGAAAGTAAACTTAAAACCCTCTAATAGGTGTTTGTTTGCACAATTAAGCACTCACCCAAAACCTAAAACACTTGAGCAAATTTGACAATTTTGGCTCACTAGTGTTTGTCTATACAAGAATTGACAATTTAAGCACTAAGACACTTTTTGATCATTTGATGTTTGACAATATGAGCATTAACCTTCTCTTGATGCTTGGAGGTCCCTTTTATACTCCCAAATGAGTTTGTAGCCGTTACTAGCCGTTGGGATCAAATTGGAGCCGTTGAGGCCTTTATTTCCCTTCATAAATGATGTTCTGTAGCTGACCGTATCGATACGCGTGGCACCGTATCGGTACGGGCTTCATAGAAACTAGCTGTTGAGCTCTTGCCAGCCGAGGCGTATCGATACACTTGAGGGCGTATCGGTACTGGTTCATATTTGAATAGCCATTGGGAAATAGCCGTTGGGGTGGTTGAAATGGGATCGGTACACTTACCTGGAGTATCGAAACGACCCCAATCCGTATCGATACGGCAAGGGCCTGTATCGGTACGGGTTTTGACAGTGGCCAAACTGGGGCAAAAAGGTATCGGTACGGGTACAACCGTATCGATACTGGTAACGTGAAATCACAAGTTTGGCTATTAAAAACATGAAAAATATTTGCCAAAAACCTTTCAAAATACCTCAAACATAAATTCAAGTTGTTTGGACTTAAAAACAAGTTTTAAATTCTTTTCAAATTTGTCCAAAACATTTTTCAATTATTATATCAAAACATTAGTTCTACAATCTCCCCCTTTTTGATATAATAAAACTCACTTGAAAAATTGTTTGGGATTCTCCCCCTTTAACTTTAAAAATGTGAATAAGAGATTAAGGATAAGAAATTAAATAAAGTTCCCCCTTATTCATTTGAAAATTCAATTTTTCAAACCATTTCTCCCCCTTTTTGTTATATCAAAAAGAATTTAAGACATTAAGTTCAAAATAACAATAGAGGTAAAAACTTTGACAAAAATAAGAATTTGGTTTAAGAATGGCTCCCCCTTACTCAAAGCATCATCAAAAATGTTAGTCCAACATTTATGATCATCTAGTTGAATAAAATGAAAATAAAACAAATTAATTCAAAACAACTAGAAATTTTACCAACACTTGAACCCAAGGGAGGATGTGAAGCCTTCCTTCTTCAATTGTTCTTCCTTGTGTGCATGGAGCTCCCCCTCAATGTTTGACTTGTTGAACATCTCCATCACACCTAGCAATAGACAATCAAGTAATTTTTGGTATCCAAATTGCTTTGGATCCATAAACGTTAGTTGCACAAAATTTAGTCCCCTTAGGAATCCATTTTTCAATTTCATCCTTTTTAATTGAAGTACTAAGTCCTTTTGGGACCCAAATACTTCTAAAACATTTTCCTTTAATAAATCTAGAGGCGCTAGATTGTCTAACATAAAAATTTGATTTTCCAAAATTGTTTTTCTTTTCAAGCTCTTTGGAAATCAAATCTTTTTCTTCTTGAACATTTTGAAGCATTTTTTGTAAATCAAAACATTTTAATTCAAACTCTTCAAGTTTTGCTTCAAGTTCAAGTTTGGTTTTAGAAAGCAAATCATTTTGAATTTTTAACTTTGAAATCAATTTATTGTTTTTCAAAATGTGGCTTTTAAAATCTAAAACCAAATCATCATAGGCATCCTGTAATTCATCAAAGGAATAAGAACATGAAGTAGATGAATTAGAAGTTACCCTTGAATCTTCTTCGATGGCCATAAGGCAAAGGTTGGCTTGTTTATCGTCGGTGGAGTCCTCATCACTCCAAGTAGCCATATGTGCCTTCTTCTTATGGCTTGAAGTGCTTGCCCTCTCCATTCTTTTAGGTTCTCGTTCAAGCTCTCTCAAGGCTTTCTTCATGAACGGGGCACACTTCTTGAAGAGATGAACTATCTCTTCATCTTCATCCTCCTCTTCACTTGTGTAGACATGATGGCAAGTGGAGGATTTGAGAGCCATGGCACTAGCATTGATGCCAAGCCCTTTGATTTTCTTCTCTCCCATAGCTTTAATTTCTTCCCTCTTCTTCTCATCCTCTTTGTTCTTCTTCATGATTTGATGAGTAAGGAGAGACCCCATGAGTTCATCAAGCTTCAAGGTCTTCAAATTTTTGGCTTCGATGATGGCGGTCCTCTTTGAGTCCCAAGACTCGGGAAGTGAGTAGATGAGCTTTCGAACAAGCTTTTCTTCCTGGATGGCTTCCCCATAGCCTTTGAGACCATTGGTGATGGTGGAGAACCTATCAAACATCTTCTCGATGTTCTCTTCCGGATCCATTTTGAAGTTCTCATACTCTAAGGTTATGAGCCCAATCTTGGTCTCCTTGACTTCATTTGTCCCCTCGTATGTGACTTCAAGCTTGTCTCATACCTCCTTGGCACTCTCACAAGAGGACATCTTCTCATAGATGGATGGACCAAATGCACAAAATAAAATGTGCAAGGCTTTGCAATTTAGCTCCATCTTCTTGTGATCGTCGGCACTCCACTCCGTTTTACTTCTTTGAGGCACGAACGGACCATTTCAACTACATCTCATAGCTTGTAATCTCTTGATTTGATGAAGAACTTCATCTTTGTCTTCCAATGGGCATAGTGAGCTCCGTCAAAGAAAGGCGGTTTGTCGATAGAATGTGCCATTGAGCCGGTTGATGAAAAAGTGATCGAGCTTGCCGGATCTTCTCAATAGGATGTGAATCCTCTTCGATTGAGCCAAGCTCTGATACCAATTGTTGGGATTTTAGGGGCTCGATTCGATCAACCAATTTAGCTCACCAAGTGGTGGAGAGATGGATTTTTGGGTGGAAGGGTTTAGGAAGCTAAAAAGAATAATGACACAATGATTTATAGTGGTTCAACCTTATAACCAAGGTCTACATCCACTACCTTAGCTCCCCACTAAGGATTTCTCAATCAATCCACTATTGATTCGTCCCCTTTTCTAGGATTAGGAGGAAACCCTTACAACCGATCAAGCTTCTACCCAAAGCCTTGATCAAAACCCTCTTTACAAAGAGAAAAAGAAAGTAAACTTAAAACCCTCTAATAGGTGTTTGTTTGCACAATTAAGCACTCACCCAAAACCTAAAACACTTGAGCAAATTTGACAATTTTGGCTCACTAGTGTTTGTCTATACAAGAATTGACAATTTAAGCACTAAGACATTTTTTGATCATTTGATGTTTGACAATATGAGCATTAACCTTCTCTTGATGCTTGGAGGTCCCTTTTATACTCCCAAATGAGTTTGTAGCCGTTACTAGCCGTTGAGGACTTTATCTCCCTTCATAAATGTTGTTCTGCAGCTGACCGTATCGATACGCGTGGCACCGTATCGATACGGGCTTCATAGGAACTAGCCGTTGAGCTCTTGTCAGCCGAGGCGTATCGATACGCTTGAGGGCGTATCGGTACGGGTTCATATTTGAATAGCCGTTGGGAAATAGCCGTTGGGGTGGTTGAAATGGGATCGGTACGCTTACCTAGCGTATCGAAACGACCCCGATCCGTATCGATACGGCAAGGGCCTGTATCGGTACGGGTTTTGACAGTGGCCAAACTGGGGCAAAAAGGTATAGGTACGGGTACAACCGTATCGATACTGGTAACGTGAAATCACAAGTTTGGCTATTAAAAACATGAAAAATCTTTGCCAAAAACCTTTCAAAATACCTCAAACATAAATTCAAGTTGTTTGGACTTAAAAACAAGTTTTAAATTCTTTTCAAATTTGTCCAAAACATTTTTCAATTATTATATCAAAACATTAGTTCTACATACCCAACATCCCACCTCTAGCTTGCAAACCAAAAACCCTACAAATAGTCTGGAAATCCATTCTCAAGTGTAATACCCGAGTGTAGCAAAATTTCTTACCTCGTTCGGCTGCTTCATCGTCTACTTCAATTTGTAAGTGTAAGTTAATCTAACTTGCGTATTAAAAATCTTCAGGGTGATTAGAATTTTTTGGTTCCTTTAATATGATTAGAAATTTTTGGTTGCTTTAGTTTCCTCAAGAGGAATTGATCAACTTCCATACTTCCATTGATCATTTCCATTTGCAAACCACCAACATGCATGTATAAATTGAAAATCACATAATCCATAGTAAACTTTCATTGATCATCTCCATTTGCAAACCACCAACATATCAAACCATAATTCGAGCCATAAGTGCACATAAAAGCCAGCATCATATATGTATATACAAACATCGATAACACCATATTTACAACCCCAAAACTCTTATACTCATGAGTCTAATACTTAATCTAGTGTAATACTTAGTCTACTACCACCTTCTAGGAGTTAGCTTAACAAAACTACACATACTTTAATTGCTTACCTTGGTGACCTTGCAAAATCCCCCTCCTCAAACTCGAATCAACAAACAATCCTTCATGTAAGGTAACAGGGTGAGTAGTTAATAGCCAGACTCATAATGTCATTGCATATACATAAATTTGGAATAATTAAGCAAGCTCATTGTCACTTCCTATTCAAGCAATAATCCATGATTGAATCAATTCACAAATAAACAATCAAATGTATACATTTGATCTATTAAATCAACAGGAAGCTACTAAGCTTATCATCTTATATCTTATATACTTTCAAGCTTCATAAGTGCCAAATTTTACAATCCATTTATAGAGAATAAAACACTCCCTTGAATTAATTCAAAGTTTCAAACATACTAAATCTCGTCTTAAGCTACACTTCCACAATAGCATTTTACAATATTATTCAAGTTGTAACCTATTGATAATATTAACATGCTTGAACTAAGAAACGTGAATCTAAAATCATACATACACATTTAATTCACCATCATGCGGGTAAACAGAACATAACATAATTGACAAATGTACAACATAAATCCATTGAAACATACTAAATTATGCATTATAATCCTTACATTGATTGATCTCAAACCTTCCCCCTTCAATTGACATTTTGTACGATTTCTCAAAAAATACGTCACATTTTATAGTGACAAATGTACAGCATAGAAACAAATCTAATACTACCAAATAATAATTTGTTTAAACCAAAACTACAATCAGAGGGATCCGGTTAACAGAGAAATCCTCTAAAACTATTTTCACTCCAAAAAAAATGAATGAATGAAGAGAGAACTCAGACCTTCTGTAGAATTTTTCAAAGCAAAAGGCAGAGCAAAGAAAAAGTTTTTCTTATTTCACTTTTTCTTGTGTTTTCTTTTATAATTTCTCAAACATCCCTTCTACCCGAAACATACAGCTGCTAAAATTCAACAATGTTGTTTCTACAAAGATTAAAACCTTCAACCAAGTAGCAGCAATAAGTATTTATACTCCAACAAAATCATATAATCAGAAATCAGAAAGGCCCTATCAATGGAAAAACCTTCAAACACCCAAATAATTGAAAACAACAATAACTAACTAAAATACACAAAAACACCAACTTAACCCACCAAAATTTTCTGCTCCAATTTTTTTTGTGTATTATTACAAAATAAAGAGAACCCATCACTTACTTGAGATGAAAATCTGCGAAACTTACAGTCGGCTTCTTCCTAATTCTTCTTATTTTCTACTAGAGACGAAAATCCCTAAGATGCTAAAAGCGGTTTAAGAGTTTTGAAACTCTAAGATTTTTTTCTCGCTCGAAGATATGACTTTTGGCTTGCTTTTTACTTTATGAATAAGGTAAGGTAAGTTGAAGTAACCGATTAATCGGGTTACTTTTTTTAATCTAACGGTATATACAAATCCGGCTTGATTCAACGGAAAAAAATGATTATTTTTAGCTTGTAATTAAGCTGCCCGCCTTTAGAATTCTCTTGTAATCACATTTTTTTTTTTAGTCCAACTGTTATTTTTAAATTTTCATCTTAAATTCCATCTAACTGCTCAAAATACCTTACTTTTTTTAGCCTCGTTTTTAGCGGTTTCATTTTAGAAAAGTCCAAGTCTTCTATAATCTTCCGAATACGATTTTCAGTATTTTTCAATGATGATTGTCCTAACTACGGACACACTTTGCCTCTAGTCTACTGATTAATCAATATTTTCTCTTTACATAGAAAAGAATTTATTACTAGCAGCGAGAAAATAAAAACATTCAAACATTTTCAAAATCTTAGAGGTTATGACTAGGAATTTATGTTGTAGTCATAATTTGGCTGCGTTGTATTTTTTACGATTGCGAAAATAATATATATTATTAAAATTATAGTAGGTATTACGATTGTGAAATTTTTGAAAAATATATATTATTGCAGACATAATGCAATTCCAAACCGTGTCAAAACTGCTATTGTGACTGCGTACCACTATTTAAGTATCTGTCCGTGACCTTCTTGTCCTATTATGTTCCGCTGTTGATGATATAGTTGTATATTTGTGAATTTCGAAGGGCCATTTCAAGATGATTCTGAAGTCGCTGTTTCTTGTTGTGTCGTCAAAAGCTTGCAGAATATCCTTGGCATTCCATGAATTTCTTGTTTTGACACCAAACCCTCGATATCAACGTTTCTATCCCTCGACTATCACAATTTCTTATATAAAATGAGCCAACAGAATCCGCAATCAGATAAGCAAAGCAAAATGGCCTCCGGCAACAATCTAGCAGTGCTGGAAGCTCTGGACACAGCCCAGACGCAATTGTACCATGTGAAAGCCATTGTGATCGCCGGTATGGGTTTTTTCACCGATGCATACGATCTCTTCTGCATCACAACCGTGTCCAAACTCTTGGGCCGCCTTTACTACTACGATCCTGCAGCAGGCAAGCCGGGAAAGCTCCCCCATAACATTAACAACTTGGTTACCGGTGTTGCCTTGTTCGGAACTCTTAGCGGCCAACTGGTGTTTGGTTGGCTCGGTGACAAACTCGGCCGCAAGAAAGTGTACGGGATAACTCTCATCCTCATGGTGTTTTGCGCCATTTGTTCAGGCCTATCGTTTGGATCCACCTCCGGTTCAGTGATTGGAACCCTTTGTTTCTTTAGATTCTGGCTTGGTTTTGGCATCGGTGGCGACTATCCTCTTTCCGCCACCATCATGTCCGAATATGCTAACAAAAAGACCCGCGGGGCATTCATTGCGGCGGTTTTCGCCATGCAAGGTGTAGGGATTATCTTCGCCGGCTTGGTTTCCATGATTCTTTCGGGACTATTCCTTAAGCTATACCCAGCGCCCACTTTCAAACAAGATCAAATATTCTCCACCCAACCGGAAGCAGATTATCTATGGCGGATTGTGCTCATGTTCGGTGCCTTACCAGCTCTTTTAACATACTATTGGCGGATGAAGATGCCTGAAACCGGTCGTTACACTGCTATTATCCAAGGGAATGCCAAACAAGCGGCGGCGGATATGGGTCGAGTTCTCGACATCGAACTCGACGTCGAATCCGATAAGCTTTCCCAATTCAAGGCAGCAAACCAGTACACATTACTATCCCATGAGTTCTTTAGACGCCATGGGTATCATTTGATAGGTACAATGACGACTTGGTTCCTGTTGGATATTGCTTTCTACAGTCAAAACCTAACCCAAAAGGACATTTTCCCGGCCATGGGTCTCACCAATAAAGCTCCTGATGTCAATGCTATTAGAGAAGTGTTCGAGACCTCGCGTGCCATGTTCGTCGTCGCTTTGCTCGGTACATTCCCGGGGTACTGGTTCACCGTTCTTTTCATCGAAAAGATCGGACGATTCGTCATCCAGCTCGTCGGATTCTTCATGATGTCTATCTTCATGTTGATTCTTGGTGTTAAATATGATTACCTCAGGGACAATAATAAGTTTCTGTTTGTTCTTCTTTATGGGTTGACGTTCTTTTTCGCCAACTTTGGCCCCAACAGTACAACCTTTGTGCTGCCGGCCGAGCTGTTCCCTACCAGGGTGCGGTCCACTTGTCATGCGCTAAGTGCGGCGTCGGGGAAGGCCGGAGCCATGATTGGAGCTTTCGTGGTACAATCATATACATTGGACGAGAATGTTAAGAAAATCAAGGCTGCCATCATCTTTTTGGCCTTTACAAATATGTTGGGATTTTGTTTCACTTTCCTGGTCCCAGAAACCAAAGGTCGGTCTTTAGAAGAAATTTCAGGGGAGGATGGTGGTGGTGGCGGCAGCGGCAGCCAGAATGAAACTCAGATGGCCGCCACCCGATCAGTTTCTATGGAAGGAAACGGCCGCTTTGAAGGGTAAATTATTTGGTTGCTTAATTTGGATGATGATCATAAGATTACGTAACTAGCTAGTTTAGAAGTGTGAACTGTGAAGGGAAAAAAGAGTGTTGAATAAATAGGGTAGAGACAATAGGTTTTCTGCCTGGTTTTTGATAATTTCTGGGTGTTGTAAGAATAAGAGCTGCAACCGTTGCTATCTAGGCCAATATTGTATTCCAAAGGCTGACTTCTCCATGCCTCTATGTTAATGTAAACTATAATATTGTTAAAACACAAGTCTTTTATTTATTGTATTATTATCTAATTGAAGTGAACATGTTGTCTCTTCCCAACACGTCTTTTATTTATAATTAAGGTAATCTATTTGAAGTAACACTTAATTATGAATGGTTTCGATTAATTTTGTTAATATGACCATTTAACTATTTAAATAGTATCAATTAAGTTACCTATTATTAAAATATAACGGGAGAGTGGCGTTACAGTTTACATAAATTTATATAATCATACATTTGATCCTTATTACTTACACATTCTATTAATTTGGTTTTAATTTTAATTTAACTCAATAAATTAACCATTTAATTAAATGGTGACACTCGAGTTTGACTCGATCAAAGCTCAGTCAACACTCAACTCAGTTGGACACGACTTGAGCTCGAACTCGGCTTGAGCTCTTAACGAGCTGAGATACTCGATATCCGACTCAAAAACTCACAAACTACTAGAAAATATAATATATTAAAGTTTTTAATTTTTTAAATTAAAGTAAACTAAGACGTATGTCGTTGGATACGATAATAATATTTATTGTTGTTGTTGTTGTTGTAAATAAAATGAGACAAATCACGACATACTCAAGTCTAACTCGATTAAAACTCTGTCAACACTTGACTCAAACTAGAACTTGGCTCGAGTTCTTAACAAACCGAGTCGAGCTCGGGACTACTCAAGCAGGGGCGAAGCCAGGATCGAATATTGTCAGGGGCAAAAATATTGAGTTTCAAAAATGCAATGGCTTATTACACATTTAAACTCAAAATTCATGGGGTAAGATCTAATTTGTCTAATATTTAAATTTATAAGGACCTAAATTGTTATTGGACTAAAAAATTTGAGGATGCATGATCATTCTTCTTTAGTTCAACCAAAATGTGTAAATGAATAGAGCGTTCGACGAATTGTTAGTGAATCGTTCGTGTAACGTTCGTTTATTCAGTTAAATAAACGAGTATGAACACATTTTTATGTTCGTTTAATAAACGTAAGAACAGGAATATGGGTGTATTTCGCTCATTTATGTTCACGAACAAGCTCGTTTATAAGCTCATTTACTTGGTTTTCCTTTTCCTTTTATATTTTAAATATTAGTGAATCTGTTGACTAAATTGAGCACATGGCGATTTTTTGAGTTCAAAATGTGATACCTAATGAGCTTAAAGACTAGTGTGTATTTCCACCATTTTGGCGAACATATAAATGAATATCTTAGCGGTCATATATTTGAGCAAGTTCGTGAATGTTAAACACACGAACACCATCAAAAATAAATAAATGAACACAAACATGATATTAAAAATTTAAACGAACCAAGCATGAACACCTTTAAATATAAATAAATTAACACACCAAAACCTTAATCGTTCAATCTTGGCTCATTTACACCCCTTGTTCAACCCCTACTTTATTATATGTTTAATAAACTCTTGTATTTTTTAATTTAAATAATTATTTTTTATAGGGACTAAATTGTTGTTATACCAAAATTATCAAATGATTATATTTTTAACATGGGACCACTTGGGCCCCAAAAGAACTCCGCCCTTGTACTTAGGCTCGACTCTAGTTGAGTGAGCTCAACCTCAACTCGAATTCCTAACAAGCCAAGTCGACTCATTTACTGTGTTAAACTAACAAAAAGTTGCATTACTATGGTTTGTTTCGAAGGAAAAAACAACTTTTATTAATCGGTAATCTAAACATATAATCCATAATTTATGAGATTACCATGAACATGCAACTCATGTAAGAACTATAATATTAGATGTGCTAGTTTGGACTAACAACACATTAAACTAAACATATACAAAATTCATTTATAAATTAATTTACTTGTGACATTCATTTAGATTAATCTTAGGGCAGGAAGTTAGGTCTTTATTTAATTTCCTTTTCTTGAGCTGGTACACTTGTTATATACAATGTATTTTTGGCAAATAAAACAAGGATTTCCCCCCTTTCTTTTTGGCTGAAAACACCAATATAAGGCTTTCCCATTTATACGGACAGTGATTTGGATTTGGAACTGAAATAATAAATCACAATAGCAGCCAGCCAGGTCCTTTATTGTAGGCTTCGTTTCACTGGAAAAATCGCCAATAATACATGGATGTTTGACGATTCCTTCAATTAAGCTACATTGTGCTCGGATAATCTTCGAATACAAAATTAGAATCGACAATCACACTCCTTTCTACTAGAAACACAAGCTCAATATATCAGCCTGCCTACCTCATACTTCGTACTCGGATAATCTTCGAATACAAAATTAGAATCGTCTAAAAAGGAGAAAGAAGGGGAAATGAATAATACCAAGAGACCCCGAGCAAACAAGAAACGCTAAATAAGTAAGAAATGCAGACATAGATCCTATGAATAACATGATGTTGAAGCAGTTCCCAAACCTAACCTAAATACACACTCCTCTATGACCATTCGGAACTATTAAATAGCATGAAGAATATAACTCGGTCAAACGAGCTCCTCTTTGAGAGCCACTACACTTTGCGAACCTGGATATTGTGAGTGGACTGGAATCGCCAGATGGGCTGTTTGCCGCTTTGAACAAGAGCCACCTCTTCTCCTTCCTTCACCATTCCTTGCCTCTGTACATCAACCATCGAGTTCATCATGAAACAAACACACATTCTAGCAAGCGCTTTCAAAAATCAGTCTTTTTAGAAGAAAACAGTGCAATCAAATGAACCAAAGTCCCAAGTCTACTTAAGTTTAGGACTCGTGATATTGACAGATGAGAGTTGCCCAAAATAATCGAGCATTGATGCATGAACAACTAAATTAAAGGGAACCTTCATAATGAATACTCTGGTAAAACCTTACCTGCAACAAAGCTAAAGCATTCTTAAAGGTTTCCTCAGCATCATTTAAGAACTCCATGTATATGGGACATACTCCTTGATATAAAGCTAATCGTTGTTGTATCCTTTTCCTGAATGACCAAATAAAATCATAGTCAAACTTTCAAGATCATAAAGAACAGTAAGGGTTGAATCCTCACATAGACATTACAATACTGGCAAAATGTTGCACTTCAGAGTTCATAGATGTTATCATCCCACGTGGGATTAATATATTCATCAAGTCAGACTCAAATAGGGTAGACCATTATTATTATGCCATAGCAGAAGACGAATAAGAAAGAACTGAGAATCAGGAACTATACAGTAACCGATTTGCGATTCAGGAACAGGTCAAACTCACTCATTTGTGAAGGCAAAGATAGTGCCAGAAGGACGATAATGGCTGAGTAATATAGCCATGAAACCAGATCTAGTGAAGACAACAGTGGAGATTCCAAGAGTATTTGACATCATAGTTGCATGATATGCAAACATCTCACTCATATGGTTCTACAGAGAAGAAGCAACTGCAGTCAGAATTGATAGTTAACAAAGAAAAATACAGCATTATGAAATGCTGACCAAGAAACAAAGGTAAATAAAAAGGCATAAAGCATATGGGAACTGGAAAGTGCATATAACATGTTAAATGACCTTGAAAGCTTGACCAAGATTAGGTGGCATTTCACCACCAGATATGGTTGCTTCAGTTCGTAGTGCAACTGTATGCATCACTTTAACAGCTTTCAACGGGAACCTGTAAGAAAGTCAAACCTATTTACTAAAGAGCACTTAGGTAGAGTAGTTTGCACACGGTTCATACAATTCCCACTTAAGAACAAAGATAAGATATGACATTCTAGTTTTATGCCCTAACAAGATTTGGTAAATTGATTTTAAGTACAAATAATGCCCATATTCTTCTAACCACACCAACTAGGATTCAAAACTATCCATATAAACTGTCCAGATTACATCAAGGGAAGTTTCTATATAAACAGTTACTCCAATATAGAACATGATTATTAGCATAAGAAAATGAAATCCTTACCTACTTTTAATAGAAAAAAGAACAAGGGGTAGTTTGCCATAAAAGGATATACAATAAAGATATGAAGAGGAGCAAGTATAATAAAAGTTCTGGACTTTCATGTAAAAAACCTAAATAACTTACTTTCCATGAGCTGTTTCTCCAGAAAGCATGACAGCGTCAGCACCCTCACGAACAGCAATTGCAATGTCAGATACCTCTGCTCTGGTTGGTGTTGGATGAACAATCATACTTTCAAGCATATTGGTTGCCACAATAACAGCTTTCCCCATGCTTCGACACGTTCTAATTATCTCTTCCTATAATTTTACACCAACTAGAACTCTGAGAAGCTAAATAAATAAATAAATTTCCTTACAAGTAAATAAAGTACGTTTTATGAATTATCTTTTACTGTTCAATAAAAAACTAAACCAACCTGCAAAAGAGGAACCTCCTCAATAGGAAGCTCTGCACCAAGATCTCCTCTAGCAACCATTGCCTACAATAAGAGAACAAGAATTACTTTCTACTCGTCACATACATGGATGAAATGACAATAACTAGATTTTAATGTTAAATCATATTATCATCAAAATGAGTGGTTAAAGTTGACAAATGGTACTTAATATTTGAAAAAAGCAAGTTCAAAGGTGGTACTTGATATTTGAAAAAAGCCTCATAACATTTTAGCACCAACTTTCCTAAAAATTTAAAAATATAAACCTAAAATTTAGCTGCAATAAGGATTCAATAAAAAAAATTTAAGTGATCACCCCATCAGATGCTGTTATAATTGAATGCAAATTTGGAATAGAATCTGCACTTTCAATTTTAACAATAACATGAATATCTGCATCACAAACTGCCAAAAGCAAAGGAAAAAAGACATTAGTAGAAGAGAATTTAAAGCATATATCAAAGCCACAGTTATTATTTCACTAAAGAAAACTATAAGATAAACTGTACTCTGCAGAAAATTCTTCAACTCGTGCACCACTTCCGCATCTTTAACAAAGGAAACAGCATAAAAGTCAACTTTATTGTCTACTCCAAATTTTATGTCATCCCAGTCCTTTTCTGCAATAAACCAACTGAAATGAATAACTCATCACTCATTCTCAAGCTTATATCGAAAGTGTGGGAGAAAGAAGAAGAGGAAAGTGGAAAATCTACAAAGTAATAGAAATTACAAGAATTAAAATTCAAGGACCAACCAGTAATTGAAGGCAGTGTAGCACTTTTTCCTCGGACATTTAAATGCCGCCTAGACTTAAGCTCACCACCATCAACTACTTCACACTTCACCGAATCCTCCGTCTTAGACTTCACCACCAATGACATCATACCACCTACATCATGAATGAGTAGTCAGAGGAAAATGTAATCAACAAAATGACAATGTCAGCTGAGAATTTTCTAGTCTTTGTGTTCATAATTTAGTTCAGACTATTTAGCACGCTAAACTCTTGTTTGACAATGGAAGGATGCACATTAGCCTTAGAGCGTAAATATGATTCCATATTACAAGGTACTTTTGCTCTGAACCAGCTTGGTATGAATATCATGCAAGATGGCTGCTGGTGTTGGGATAGGGGACCATGATTAACAAACATTAGAAGTTAACAAAACCTGCATACTTTTATAGTCTGTCGAAGTTCAAGGAAGCGTACCATCAACGAGAAGCATGTCGCCAACTTCTACATCATTAACAAAATCATCATAGTTGACACTGACACAATCAGGTGTCCCAACTCCTCTCCTGATTGTAAAAGTAAATTCCTGCCCAGTTGCTAATGTAATTGGTTGGGGCAAGTCGCCACTCCTAACCTCAGGGCCCTAACAAGAAAAACCAAGTACTCATAAGAACACAATAAATGAAATGATAGAATTATCAGAAGAAAATTACATACTATCAGTTATTATTGTTGCCTAAAACACTATGTCCAACAAATTTAAGGGCTCATAACCTCACAAGTGAAACAAATGAATGAAGTCAAAAACTATATGCACACACACACAGTCACACACATGTGTCATGTGTGTATATATGTATATTACAATCTCTCTCATTCAGTGCCCAAACCAGATACTGACTAACATACAGCCACCTGTACATACTTGCTGGTCTTACTCCAAAATTGAATGCGAGCATTGTCTAAGATGGCAAAATCCTGACAATAATTTTGCAAAAGAAGATCCTACTGATGTCTAAATCCCACAACACAAATTCGTTGACTCAAGCAACTTGGTATAACTTCTTTTATACAATAAAAAAGAAAATGAAACTGAGGGAACTTGCCTTGGTGTCAAGCATGATAGCAATGGTGTTGTCTTTGGATTGTGCATTATATTCCTTGACTAAATCAATAACTTTCTGATGGGATGCATGGTCTCCATGAGACATATTCAAACGAGCAACATTCATTCCAGCCTCAGCCAATTTCCATATCATTTCCCGTGTGTTTGTTGAAGGACCAATTGTGCAAACAATCTTTGTTTTACGTCTAACAATAGGCTTGGACCACATACCAACTGATGTATCGCCTACATGCTGAATCCCCCTTAGCTGATCATATTGTTCCTCCCTCTGAAGAAAAAATGGTCAAAAAAGTTACAAGCAATGATTTTTTGCTATTTTCTACATGCAACCGTCCGTGATAAGTTACTTGCTTATAGATATAACAGCAATCAAAAGCATAGTGACTACGTCTTCGAACAAACAATCCCCTCATCCTATACCAATGTCAATAAGCAGAAAACAGTTGAATTTAAAGTGAAATACGTGTCAGACTTGGTAGTTTTAACCGAAAACTTAAGTTGGTAGACAATTCAATGTTTCTTTTCTTTTATTAGCGAGGGGAAACAGGTGAACTTAATTCCCATTCCCCCTATAATTAATCTTTTACGTTGTTATTCTCTGGATAACTTCTTTAGCACAAAAACAATCGACGCTGCACCAAACACCGGCTTGGAATCTCACTGGAAATTTCAACTGAGGCCTAAAATTTTACCATTCATAGTACACGATTCTAAAAAAAAACCATTTTTAGAAGGAAATAAAAACATTTCATGTTATGAATTTTTCAAATTTCACTAATAGGATAATGCATTCTCAACAAACCAAACAGAACCCTATTCAAATTGTTTGCTCAACTTCTTAATTTTTAAAAAAAAAACAGCAACCAAACACAAACGAAAGCGGAGGATCAAAAGGTTCAAAGTGACACAAACCATGGGCACATCATCAGGTGAAACGGGAATAAGTTCAGGCTCGGCACGTGCAGCTCTCTTGGCAGTAATCCTAGAGTTGTTCCTAAGCACGACCGTCTTGCTCTTCGTGGCGTCAGGTGGCAGAACTTTGGAAGCGAAGCTCGCAGGCTTAAGCTTCACTGCTCGCTCTTGAAAGGACCCAGATCCATTGCTTAAGAAGTTGGAGTGGATGGATCTCGTGGCCACCACTTGAGCCATTGCAAAAATGAGAGAAACAGAGAGCAAATGAAAGGAGGAAATCCAAAAATGAGAGAAACAGAGAGCAAATGAAAGGAGGAAATCCAAGGGTTGGAGAAATCGCCGCTATATTTAGCGGAAGCTGAGAACAAAGCAGACTGAATAATGGAAAGAGGCAAAGAGCTTAGTTTGTATCGACAATGGAGGGATTTTTTAGGTTAAACTACTTTTAAGGTCACTCAATTGTTAGTTAATTTTACAAACAGACCACTTTGTTTTCTAAAAGTTACAACTCAATCACTTAATTAAAATATTGTTACAATCAAGTAACTCCTCCATTAAGAAAAGACAATGTTGAACCCAACGTGTGGTCCTAGTAAAAAAGAAGATGATGTTCATCATAAGAGATTTGGGTTTGAGCAACTTTATCTGCAAAG
Source organism: Hibiscus tridactylites (assembly GCA_958450335.1). NCBI lineage: Eukaryota > Viridiplantae > Streptophyta > Magnoliopsida > Malvales > Malvaceae > Hibiscus > Hibiscus tridactylites. The sequence continues at coordinate 10,860,339 of OY288290.1, forward strand.
TATGTGTGCAATGCATTATCAAAGGGTTAAGAAAAAAAATATTAACATATATTACCTTGTAATCAATTTAAGACTATTTAAAAAATTACAGCGCTAAATATTGTTTGATATAATAACAATTTTAGCCTCTAAAGTTATATTTTAATAGATCCTAATTCGAAAAAGTTCAATAAATGTAACCCTTTGCATTTAAAAATTCTATTAGTAATCATTATTCTTCTTCCAAGTTGCTTGATGGTCTCCCAAACTAGCTTTTTTTATATATAAATCATAATTCTAATCCTAATCTTACTTTGAGGTGTGAGGGAGGAGACTCTAAGAGAAGGAAGGGTTACTTTTAATGGGTATAAAACTCATGATCTAAGGGAATATAAGAGAACAAATATGAGCAACTTGACCAATCAGTCAAATGTGTTTGTTCTCTGAAACCAACTTCTAATCCCAACAAATAATTAATTCTGAATGACGTTAAAGCCAACATGATTAAAAGAATGTGGACTAACAATTTAGCTCGAAAACCATTAGTTGATTCTTGTGTTTTAGATATTAAATTATCAAAAGAATGGATTTTATTTGGAAAAGAATAATGTCTCAAAAAAAGGTTGGCCATGCCTTATTAAGATGACCTTCATGATAAATATTATAAACAAAAAATAAAATTATTGAAAAAACTTCGTTCAAAAATTGCGTGGGCGACGTCGTAATCGTTGGGATATACAAAATTACAGGTCCGTTTTCGCCTGGCATAAAACCACGGATCCTACCACTGCAGTTTGTGAAAGACTGGTCCGGTTTGTAGCCGACTCAACTTGGATGCAGAACCATGGTGACTGCGATCGCGAGTTTGTTTCTGAATTTGCCTCTCACTCAGATCATTGCTATATTATGCTTGACAGCTTGACAATTCCGGCAGTGAATCATAATGGCAGTGACTACTTCAAGTTTGATCCGTGCTGGGCGGATGTCGAAATTTTGTAAATGAATCTTAGTCAACTTTGGCAAGGCTTGCTAATAAATTGTTGGGAAGGAGACTCTCGGCATGGCTATAAAATCGGAACTTAAAAAGTTACTCCACAAGAATGAGGTGTATTGGAAACAAACGGCTTTCTCAAGGCTTATTTTCATACTAGAGCTTTCAGGCGAAGGAAAAAAAATAGAATCCGGGGATTAAATGACAGCCATGGGAATTGGGTAGACAAACTGGATGAATTCTGCGCAGCATAATGGCCAATTACGGGGGTTGCGAGCTAGTCGATATGGGCCTCGCATTACGCATCTATTGTATGCCGACGACAGTATTCTATTTGTCCAGAGTTCTGTTTCAGAAATTAACACAGTGCAGGACATACTACATGTTTATGAGCAGTCCTCGGGTCAAAGAGTTAACTATAACAAATCTGTCGTCTTTTTCAGCCCCTCGGCAACATTGGAACAACGTGATCGTCTCCTCTTTCCTCACGTTCAACTCCCCAATCGAACAACCATTCCCCTCAATCTTCATCGTTTGCAACATCTTCAAATCGATTGAAGCAAACTTCATTTAACCCACTTTAAATCAACTCTTTTGGGCATAGACAATTGATCAAGGACACGAAAGGGATGTGGGCGATTCTCTGGGCGCATTGTTAGCAGGCCTGATGGCGTCTGAATTTTTCGCCGTTCCTTGTGTTTTTCCGTCGATCTTTGTGATTCGTTGCTGCTTTCTTCTGTTCTCTTGTTCAACCCAGTACTTCTCGTGTTCGCATTTGCTGTGATTTGCGTGTATGGCCACTGTCGATTGGAAAAAGCTTATTGCTGGAGGTGATGAGCAGAAACTGGATTACTTTCCTTCTGATGGTTCTGAGCTAATAAAACCTGCTCGCGAGGTCTTTGATGAGGGGTTTTCAGAATGGTGACATGCTTTGGTAGGGCAATTCATTGGAGGCGCTCCGAATTTCAGTGCTCTGAAGAGGACTGTGAAATCAATTTGGGGGAAAAACTCCTTGCTGAAGGTGAGTCTTGTTGGATCCAACTTTTATGTTTTCTCCTTTTCTAATGCTACAACTCGTGATTGGGTCCTTGATAACGGCCCTTGGCATATTCAGCACAAGCCCCTTGTGTTGCGTAAGTGGGAACCAAACCTCTGTAAACTTGATTTTGACCTTGCTCGAATGCCTGTTTGGATCCAATTGTATAATGTGCCACTGGAATTATACTCTATGAAGGGACTTAGTTACATTGCTAGTGCAATTGGGGTACCCTTGTATATGGATACAATTACTGCTTCTAAGGAGAGAATAGAGTTTGCCAAAGTTTGTGCAAAAATTGGTGCTGAGACTAAAATTCTTAAAACTGTGTCTATGCAAATGAGGGATAATTTTGTTGCAAAAGTTACAATCAATGTTCCTTGGATGCCATCTAGCTGCTCTAAGTGTCATACTTTTGGACATGTGACTAAGCTTTGCCCTGAGCAATGTCCTCAGAATATTAAAGAATGGAGGGTCAAGGTCCCTAAAATGGTTGAAACTAGGGAATCATCTGCAGGAATTGCAGTTGCTGAGTTAGAGACTGTGACTGATTCTGCTGCACTTGTTAATTCTGTTAATCCTGTTAATCCTGTTGTTGATGATAAATCTGATAAGTCTGCTGAGACTGATAAATCTGATATTCCTATTGAAGAGAAGGAGATTGTTCCCAGTCCTGTTATTGCTGATATGAACAAGGCTATTGAGGAGTCTAATTTGGAAGAATTCCCACCTCTCCAGGCATCAAATCAGAAGAAGAAAGAAAAAAGAAATGAGAGAGGGAAAGGTGTGCCTAAAAATGTTCAAGCTGGTATAAGAAACAAATTTGACATGCTGGCTGGCCATGAGGGTGAACCTGTGGATTCGATCAGACAACCAAGGGCAGCTTCGCAAGGTGTAGCACATCTCTTACAAGAAATGAAAGCAAAAAATAAAGATGTTTTGGAGAAGGTAAGAGAGAATTTTGTGGCTGTTGGATGTAGTTCTTCTCTTATTGTTTCCTCATGACAGTTATTTTTTGGAATGTAAGGGGGCTAAATAACCCTAAAAAGAAGAACAAAGTCATGAAACGGATAATAAACCTTGATGCTGAAGTGGTTTGTTTATTGGAGACTAGGATTAGAGAGCAGAATGCTTCTGCTTTCAATTCCTATTTGTCTGATCATTAGCGTTGGTGTAACAACTATACTGCAGTGGGGAATGAAAGAATTTGGGTTTTTTGGAGAAGAGAACTGAGTTTTTCTGAAGTCCTTGTTGCGGATCAGTCTATTTCTATTAAGGGAATGTTGAATGGCAAAGATATTTTTATTTCAGCAATCTATGGAAGTAATGATGGTAATTGTAGACGAAGGATGTGGCAGCAGCTTCACCAAGTAGATCCGCACAACACTATTCCTTGGATAGTAGGTGGTGATTTTAATGTCACTGCCTATGATAATGAGAGTTCTAATTTTGAGATTTTGGGACCTTTTATTTTTGGAGATATGGAGGAATTGCAGGATTGCATGAGGGATTGTGCTCTTACTGACCATCCCTATGTTGGCCCTTTATTCACCTAGACAAACAAACAAGAAGAAACTTTCTTGGCAAGAAAGCTAGATCGGGTGTTGGTGAATTCTTCTTGGGATTTTGTTATGCTGGACTCTCATGTTGAGTTTCAGGCCCCGGGAGTTTGGTGTTACAAGGAAAGTCCAGCAAATAAACCTAAGCCATTCAAAATTTTCAACTTCTGGACTTTGCATCCAGACTTTGAGAATAATGTGAAAGATTTTTGGAATGAGCCTGCCACTGGTGATCCTTTGCAAATTTTATTTTGCAAACTAAAAAGATTAAAGCCTTGCCTTAAGAGACTAAATCAGGAGCATTTTGCTAATATTTTTGGCCAAGTATTGAGGAAACGAGAACAATTAGAAGCGCAACAGATTGTTAATCTCACAGTTGGGGCTCAATGTGACATGCCCTTGGAGAAGAAACTTCAGGGAGAGCTGGATGCTTTGGAAAAGGCTGAGATGTTATTCTACCAACAAAAGGCTAAAGTTAGTTGGTTGCAGGAGGGGGATCAAGGAACAAAGTTTTTTCATTCTGCTGTGGCTACTCAGAGGAAAAGAAACACCATTAGGCTGATGCATGATGAGCAGGGAAACAAATTAGAGAACTTTGATGCCATTGCCAAAGAGCTTGTGAATTTTTTCACAAAGCAAATTGGAACTGTGGATGGGGATGTTCGTGGATGCACTGTGGATCTTTTGAGGGAGCTGCTCCATTATTCACTTCCTGATACAGCTTATTCTGAGTTGGTTCGGGAAGTTACTGTGACTGAAATTAGAGATGCGATTTTTGGACAGGGCAAGGATAAGACCCCAGGCCCTGATGGATACATTGCAGGGTTTTTCAAGGCTGCTTGGTCTATTGTTGGTGCAGATTTTACAGCTGTTGTACAACATTTTTTCAGATCTGCTTCACTCCCTCCTGCTTTTAATACTACAGCTGTGGTTCTTGTCCTAAAAGTACCAAACGCATCAGCGGCAAGGGAATTCAGGCCTATCTCTTGTTGTTCAGTTGTTTACAAGAGCATCACAAAAATTTTGGTGGCTAGACTGGCTTGTTACTTTCCAAATATGATTTTCAAGAACCAATCTGCTTTTATTCAAGGAATGAGTATTGTAGACAATACATTATTTGCACAGGAAATTATGAAAGGTTACAGTAGGAAATCTATGTCTCCCAGATGTGCCTTGAAAGTGGATTTGCATAAGGCGTTTGATTCTCTTAGCTGGGATTTTGTCCTTCAAATTCTTGAGGCTTTGGGTTTGCCAGCACAATTTAGAGGATGGATTAAGGCATGCTTCACTGAATCAAGGTTCTCAATATCTCTTAATGAGACTCTGGTGGGTTTTTTCCAAGGGAAAAAGAGGAGTACGATAGGGAGACCCGCTCTCGCCCTATCTATTTGTCTTGGCTATGAACGTTCTTTCCTCTATGCTTGATACAGCTGCTGCCAGTGGGGTGTTTCAATATCACCCTAAGTGCAAGCGAGTGCCCCTCACGCATTTGTGTTTTGCTGACGACTTATTGATTTTTTGTAAGGGCACGCTGGAGTCTGTTTTGGGGGTGCAATGTGTGTTAGAGAGGTTTTATGCTTTCTCAGGGCTGAAACTCAATGCCTCAAAGTCCGAGCTGTTTTTTTCTGGTGTTTCTGCATTAGATCTGGAGGAGATTCATGTTGCTTCAGGATTCCAGGTAGGACTTTTGCCTGTTAGGTATCTCGGAATTCCTTTGGTGACCAGGAAGCTTAGTAGAAAGGATTGCATTAGTCTCATTGCTAAGGTAAAGGCTCGACTTGATCAGTGGTCCGGGAGAAATCTAAGTTACGCTGGAAGACTACAGCTTATACGAGCTGTGCTGTTTAGCTTGGCTAATTACTAGTGCAAGCAAGTGGTGATGCCTAAGAGTGTAATTCAGGAGATTGAGAAACTTTGTTGTAGATTCTTCTGGAAGGGGAAAAATGCAGCAGCCACCAGTGCCCGAGTGAGTTGGAAGAACATCTGCTCTCTTAAGAATGGGGGTGGCCTTGGGATGAAAGACTTGTATACTTGGAACAAGGCTTGCTTGATTCACTTAATGCATAGCTTGCTGAATGGAAGGGAATCTTTATGGATTGCTTGGGTTAAGGAGTATGTAATTAAAGATGGCGATTTTTGGCACTTAGAAAGTAAGCCCCACTTTAGTTGGTGTTTGAGAAAGATTCTAAAATTGAGAGATGAAGCTTTTCCTGTCTTAACAACTCCGAATCGAACTTTCACAGTTAGAGAAATTTGGAATAAAATTAGAGGAGTTAAAGAGAAGGTTACTTGGCATAGAATAGTCTGGTTCCCTATGCATGTGCCTAAACATGCTTTGATTGTTTGAATGGCTATTTTAAACAGATTGCCTACCAAGGATAGACTGATCCGGATGGGTATGGATGTTGACGGCTGCTGTTGGAATTGCGGCACTGCCTTGGAGACTAGGAATCACTTGTTTTTTGAATGTCCTTTCTCTAAGAAACTTTGGGTCGATATTCTGAGTCTATGTGGGATATCGAAAGTGGTGACAGGTTGGGAGGATGAACTTCTCTGGGCGATTGAGAGATTGCGGGGAAAATCTATGGCTACATTCATCATTCGATTGGCCTGACAAGCGTATATATACTCGATATGGCAGGAAAGAAACAATAGACAATTTAAAGGATTAGCTAGGAGTTGTACAGATATCCTTGATTTCATTAAAGATGTAATTAGTATTCGTTTGAGCAGTAAGAATATACGAATAGAAAATGTAAGTAGAAGTCTTTATGAGGCATGGAGATTTCTTTAGATGAATCCTTGTAGGCTTGTATAGGTTCTTTGTAGCAACTCTTGTTGCTTTTGGATTGAATATAAATTGCTTATCCAAAAAAATTGATCAAGAAAGACTCAAAAACTGAACATCTTGTTTGCTTCATTCGAACATCTTCCTCAAACACCATCCTACCCACTACTTCATCACATAAACTCGAACCCATCACCATTATAAATCCCCAAACCAAAACCAAAGAACACTAATATGTAGTTCAATATTCGGGTTGAACTGTCCCGACCGGGTATCTTACGTCACAATGTTGATATTCTGTCGTACATGACACATGTCTAAATGTGATTGGATTGGGTATTTTCGAATGAGAGGACTTAGCCGAAGTGACCCATAACCGAATCCTCTAATTACTGAGTATTTTTAAAATTAAAAACACAGAATTCATACAGCGGAATCTAGCTAGTGAAACCTGAAATAATGTTGAATTCTACCAAAACCATCATAATATGCTTAAGGGCAAAACGGTCATTTTACTTGCAAGTACATTTTCAACATGTCAAATTTGGAAATTAAACACGCCAGCACGCTCATAATAGTCTAATTGAGCCACACACAAATTTTCAAGTCAACCGGACAATCACAGCGTACCGAATTTCAAAAACAAACAAAAATAAGGACTAAACTGTAAAATAACATAAATTTTGGTAGCTAGATGTAAAACTTAAATTTCCAGTACCAAAATGAAATTAAGCATACAACAATACCACTGTTAAATTTCAGCTCAAATGGACATCGAATCCTCATTTAGTTTCAATTTGATTTTTTATGGACTAATATGCAAACATACTTTCCTAATTGCAAAAACATCCCTAAAACATAAACATTAAAGGTATCAAAACCATACCAATAAATATCGAAATCAGACTAAGGGGTATCGAAACCCTCCCTTTGATTTTAAATTGTTCTTGGGAGTTGGGATATCGAAACCAAAATTAAAAGTTGTCCAAATTATGGCTTGGGTTTCGATACCGGTCATGGGATATCAAAACCACCTGCAAAAAATACAAAAACTTGAATTGTTTTGATTTCAAATTATCTCCAAAAATACACAAACAATCTTGACATGCTTCTAACACACCAAAGACATGACATATACATAAAAACACACAAATTTCCAACATAAAAACATATTAAAACATGAATTAGACCTCAGATTTCATGCATCTCATGTCACTTTCTAAAAATCTGAGTGAACATTTTAAGCATTATTGGTCACCTACAAATAAGCTAAAAAACATGCTAAAAGTGGTGATGATTTTGATATTAAATTTCTAATATCATTATCAAATAGATCAAAATAATTTTGAACATCAAAAATCAACAAAGTTAATTTTCCTAAAAACAATTGACATGAAGATTTGGCTTGAAAAATTAAACTAATTCTAATATATTTTGATCCAATGCATTATTCACACTTGATTTATAAGAATTGTGCTCAGATTAGCTTAATTCTAAAAAAATAGATTAATTTTTGACTCTTAGTAATCATATTTGATGTGTCTTTGAAATTTCAAGAAATCGGAAAGGGAAAACAATTCTAACTTAAGGGTTTCAGTTGTGTTTCAAACTCATTGGTGAGTGTTCTATGAAGAATGCGACTCAATTTCCACGCGTTTCAAAAGGGTTCTCAAACCTTTTTATTCTAATGCAATTTAGTCCTTTAATTTTATTTATTTGATTTTTTCTATTTTAGTTTATATCATTTATTTACCCATTATTTCAATTTAATTCTTGATTCCGTATGTTTATTTTTAGTTTCCCCCAGAATTTATTTTCCATGCAATTTGACCCGCTGTTTTATTTTAGTCCATGTCATTCATTTGCATTTATTTTATTATATTTATTCATTAATAGTATTCAAAACTATACTCAATGTATTTTTTAATATATCTTCTATAAAATATGTGTATATGTATTTTTTTTAGCTTCAAAATTTATTTTTTAAATAACCGAGTATACTTATATTTTAATATAGTGTATAATTTCGTATATATTATAATATATTTTATATGAAATAATTATATGTAATTGAATTCATATACTAGTATATAACATTATATTTACAGTTTGCATTATTGTTACATTTATATTAAATTTGCATCATGTTTATTAAAAAATCAAATCAAGGCAATGTTTCGTTATTCAGGAAATTAAAGGAGTGGTGCCCTTAACAAGTTTGGATGCTATTTTCTCGGTGACGTGAAGAAACGAAGTATCCCTTTTTAAATAGAAAATATCCTTTTAATAATTGCATCTCCGTACATGTTGATATTTGCTAAACATATTATTGAGGCTTTATCTAACCTTAAGAGTCATGTAAGAGTTTAGATTAAATATAAAATTTTATTAAATTTTTTTTATCATTCAATGTATTAACCCTAAAAATTCTATTAAAAAAATCTTTCGTTTAATGTACTAGGGTTTAGGGTTTTAGGTTTATAATTTTTAGGGTTTTAAGACTTAAGGTTTAAAATTTAAGATTTCTAGAGTTTTTTTTAATGAAATCGTTTAAGGTTTTGTAATGCATTGAATGATAGAGTTTTTTTTTCCAATAAAATTTTATATTTAATCTAAGCTCTTAACTAGCCTTTAACCTATGTATGTATGCATAGATTAGACAAAATGAGACAATATTCTTTTATTAGAATATTATAAGTGATATAAGAACCCAACAAATTACCTTAAGAGAGGATGTTGTTCATCAGATAATTTATTAAAATGATGACCTTAATTTATAATCAATATGAGATATAAGTTTTTTTCTTAAAAAAATTACTTTACTAAAAAAATATTACTAGATTATCCTCTTGAGCAACAAAAAATTGACTTGTAAACATCTAAAAATCAAACATTTTCACTTAAAAAGTGTCATTTTTTGCATGTTTCCACAAGCACATTATTTTTAAGATTTAGGGATTTCAGTTAGGGTCTAGTGTTTATGAGTTTTAGTGGACGAGTTTTAAATTTAGGGAGTATGATTAGAATTTAAGTTTTAGGGGTAAAATTTAGGGTTTATAGATTAAAACATAACTAACCATAATACCCTACAAACTAAGCCATATCTATAAACCTTAAATTCTAATCACAAATCCTAAATTCTAAACTCCTACACTTAAACCAGTAAAACTCAAACTAGGTACTTGAACCATAAAACTAAGGCGTTTGTGAAAACTTTTCATTTCCACCGTCAGTGGATGAAATATTTTCCCATTATATGTATAAATTTATAATTTTTTTTACAAATATTTAATTTAAGTTCTCTATTTTTGGGCTCGTCTCTCTTGGAGACCCTGTGTGACCGCTCCAATCGCGCCTGTCCAAAATCTTACCGTTGTTCATCCTAGGAGACTCGGGTTTAACCGCTCTGTCTGCAAGGTGTGTGTATTGTCAAAAAGTTAAGAACATCTATAAACATGTACTACCTTTTAATCACCTTTAAACTATTAAAAATGTTATAGGTGAAATTTCGAATGTATAAGAATGTTACCTATTAACATTCGAAGTAAAAGTACATGCATCCTTTAAAATTACTTTTAAATATTCTGTAAAACCTATGTTTGATTTTGATATAATTAAATCTTTAAGGATCAATTTAAAAAACTTAAAATTGTTTTATAAGTCCCTGTTGAGTGGATCGAAAGATCGATGTTTACCAAGAGGGGGGGTGAATTGGAAATTTAAAGGTTTGTGGTGGAAATTGGCAAATTAAAAATTGATGGACAAGAGATTTAGAGTGATTCAAGTTCCAAATGAACTTTCCATCCACTACCTTAGCCTCACTAAGGATTTGCAACAATTTCACTAAATTGATCTTCCCCTTTTCTAGGACAAGGAGGCAACCCTTTATAATTTCGGTTGATTTTTCTACCCAAAAATCAACCCAACCCTCACACAAGAGAACAAAGAAATTTGTAGGCTAATAAGGTATCTCTCAATACAAATGATAGCCCCAATACAAGCACTCAACCCAATTTTACAAAGTATGAATGAAGAACACAAATTGGGATTTTTACACAAAGTGGGATTTTTGCACAATTGCTTGAATTTGATGTTTGGATGTTTGCTTTTTGATCAATAGTTGTTGCTGATGCTTTTGGATGTCTCTTTTATACCTTCTCATTGATTTCTAGCCGTTTGGGTGGTTGGGAACATAAATGGAGCCGTTGGAACCCTCTCTTGCCACCATAAATGCAGTATGCACCAACCCGTTTCGGAACACGGGGTACCTGTTTCGGAACGGACTAAAATAGAAAGAGCCATTGGGGTGCATTTAAGAGCCCATTTCGAAACGCCTTATGGCCGTTTCGGAACGCTTTTGCCACTGTCAAGGGTCGTTTCGGAACGGTCTTAGCCCGTTTCGAAACGCCTTAACGGTTTCCAAAAAGTTAGTTAAAAACTCCTAACGGTCATATTTTCAAATTAATATTGAGACCTGTTTCGAAACGTTTTGGATCCGTTTCGAAACGAAATTGCTACTGTCAAGGGTCGTTTCGGAACGGGCTTGATCCGTTTCGAAACACCCTTTTAATCTTTTAAAATTCAGCAAATATTTGAAACCGTTAGCCCTTTTTAAATCCAATATGAAGAACAGTTTCGAAACGCTTTATGCCGTTTCGAAACGTTTACAAGTGTTTCGATACACGTTCCGGAACGGTGGTCGACAGTGATGAAAACGTTTCGAAACGCCTCTGGGCCGTTTCGAAACGGGTGCTTGAAAATCACTGTTTCTGGTTTGAAACACTTAGAAAAAATATTTAAAAGGCATGTTTTTAACTTAGGCATAATATTAAAATTATATAGGGATATTTTGAGGACTTAAAATTCGTTTTGACATTTTCAATTTAGTCCTTAGGTTTTTAGTTATATCAAAATTAAAATATTTGTTTCACAATCTCCCGCTTTTTGATATAACAAAACCAAAGTTAGAATTTTTGGGAATTTTGAAAGTTTTGAAAATATTCTAACTCCCCCTTAATTTAAGATAGGTTTTTAAAGTTAAAAGAAATTTTTGATTTGAAATCCAAGTTATAAACTTTTAAAAACCTTTTAAAGTTTAAAACGAATTTTAGTGTGGCTCTTAAATTACTTCTCCCCATTTTTGTTAGATCAAAAAGAACAATAAAAGCTCATAGAGAAGATGAAAGATTAGTACCAATAAGCAATAATAAGCAACCATAATATTAATTCATAATCAAAATATCCAAAACATAATTCAAACATTATGTTCAACATAATTCAAACAATAAAATCCCAAATAAAAAAAACCATAAGCATAGGTTCCTAAAACATGAGAAAACATAAAGATGCAACCTTAATCCTAAAATGCATAGATAATATGATATGATATGATATGAAGATCCTAGGCCTCGTCATCATCATCCGAAGTATCATCATCGCTCTTGGCTTGAGAACGGTGAAACTTCGTCCATTGCCCATAGAGCGTAGAGAAGGATAGGTCCAAGTTGGAATGAGAAGTCTCAAGAGTAAGAAGGCGATCCTCGACATTCTTCAAACGATTGTCCATGGCCGAAAAACGATTGTCCATGGCCGAAAAACCCGAAGCAATGCTAGTGTCCAAAGCATTGAACCGCTCGGTAATGAGAGCCGTGAGGGCTTCATTGTTTGCAACTTGAACTTGCGGTGGAGGAGCAACAAGAGGAGGATCCGCTTCTCTATCAACTCTTTCCCAAACACCATTCACATATGTGAACCCGGACTTGCGAAGGGATGACTCACCAATCTTGGTCTTGCGAGGTTCCGGAGAGTCATAGGAGCAATCGATGCCAAGATTGTGAAATAAGGCGCTCAAGACAATGCCATATGTAAAAGACTTCAACTCATTTATGTCAATAAGCTTGATATTATTGACTATCTCGGCAAAGATTATCTTAGGCACATTTGGGCGCTCACCCCTACGGAAACACTCTAGCCAAAAGTGATCGGTTTGACGGATGTGGGAGTATTTACCTTCGGAAGGTCGAATAAACCAAGAAACCGTCAAGTGAAGAACACGATCGTGCACATCCAAATTAAGTGCCATACCGGTGAAAGTGCCAAAGTGGTGTTCATCCTCAAGACCCTCATCCTTAAGTTTAAGAGCAGACTCCAAAAGATCAACATTAACAACAAACTTTTTGCCCAATAAGGATGACTCAATTCCTATAATCTCGGTTTTGGTCTCATCATAAAGAAAATGAGCATTAGAGTAAAAGATGAGTACCATGTTTTTTTAGCGAACACTCGGAATGCTCAAGAGATACATGATATTCCACTCATCCAAACGAGCGAGATAACGAAAAAGGAATCGCTCGGAATTGAGGAACTCAAGATCAATGACACGTTCCTTGCGAATTGCAAAATCCTTGACATAAGAGAAACGAGCACGTGCTTCCGGAGTTTTAAGGGATTTCTGAAAAAGCATAGTAATATTTGGACGAATGCTCGAATCACCGGATTGAACGGCCTTGCGCTTTTTGTTAGCTTGATCCGCCATCTAAAAACATTAAGCAAGTGGTTTAAAATTAAGTGTATGCATTGATATTAAAAATCAATCCAATAATAAATCCCACTTAGGTTTTTGAAAACAAAATTAAAAAAAAAATTAAAAAAAAATACGACTGAAAAATTTTATATTCGAATCAAAAATTTTGAGATTTGGAAATTTTTTTACAAGAAATTGAAATCCCACAACAAAAAACATATAATTTATACAAAAATAAAATTTTCTAACCTAAGATTCGAACATAAATTGAAAGAAAAATAAAAAAAGAAAAATTACCTTAGTTTGGGATTTTGGATGATTTGATTAAAATCCTTGCACAAGATTGATGAAACTTGCTTAGACTTGAGTTGTAGAGTAAAACCCCTCACAATTTTGTGAAAATCAAAGAGTTTGAGAGGGTATTTATAGAGAGGGAGGCGGTTTAGGGTTTTAAGAGTTTGATATAAAGTTAACTTTATCATTAAAAGCCCTAATTTAAAGCAGTCCGCGATGCCGTTTTGGAACGGTCAAGACCGTTTCGGAACGGGCGGCTAGGGTTTTGACCATTTTAAGACCATAAGCTGACCGTTTCGATACGGAGTTGACTGTATCGAAACCCTTTGACCCGTATCGGAACACGTTCCGATACACCCCTTGGCAGTAGCAAAAACGTTTCGGAACGCCTTGGAGGCGTTTCGAAACGCCCTTCTCTCAGAGCTGGATTTAAGGTATCCGTATCGAAACAGGTTCACCCGTTTCGGTACACCTGGGCCTAGAAGTGCAGAAAAGGCTCTAAAACTGCAGAAAAATGAAGTTTTAAGAGGCCTAACATGCATAAATGTCATGAATGAGCAGGCAAAACATATTCAAGCATAAACATACTCCCCCTAACTATAAGCATGGATGAAATTAGGAGTTTAAACACATCAACATGGCATTTTCACAAAATCAAGCATATTTAAGCACAAAAGAGGTCTTAAGAGGTTAAGATAGGCTAGCTAGACCTAACTCTCTCCTAAGGGACCAAAAACGCTCTTTATCTAAGGGTTTTGTAAATATGTCCGCTAATTGATTCAAGGTGTCTACGTACTCTATAACCACATCTTCCTTAAGGACATGATCTCTAATGAAATGATGCCTTATTTCTATGTGTTTGGTTCTAGAGTGTTGGATGGGATTTTTAGTTAAGCATATTGCACTAGTGTTGTCACATTTTAGGGGTATGGTTCCAACTTTAATTCCATAATCTAAGAGTTGTTGCTTCATCCAAAGGACTTGAGCACAACAACTCCCTAAGGATATGTGCTCGGCTTCGGTGGTAGATAAGGCTACACTATTTTGTTTCTTAGAGAACCAAGATATGAGCATACTACCTAAGAATTGGCAAGTTCCCGAAGTACTTTTCCTATCAATTTTGCAACCCCCATAATCCGCATCCGAGTAAGCATGAAGGTTGAAGGTAGAGTCTCTAGGATACCAAAGGCCTAAACAAGGAGTGTCTCTAAGGTATCTAAAGATTCTCTTAACGGCTATAAGGTGAGACTCTCTAGGACTAGCTTGAAACCTAGCACATAAGCAAACACTAAACAAGATATCCGGTCTACTTGCGGTAAGGTAAAGCAAAGATCCAATCATAGAACGATAAAGCTTAGAGTCAACACACTTACCTCTTTCATCTTTGTCAAGCTTTGTAGATGAGCTCATAGGAGTGGCTTGAGGCTTTGCATTCTCTAAGCCAAACTTCTTGAGCATATCCTTTATGTACTTTGCTTGGTTGATGAAGGTTTCATCCTTCTTTTGCTTGATTTGGAGTCCCAAAAAGAATGAGAGCTCCCCCATCATGCTCATCTCAAATTCACCTTGCATTAACTTAGCAAACTCTTGACAATGACATTCATTAGTAGAACCAAAAATAATATCATCAACATAAATTTGAACTACTAAGATGTCATTTTTATACATTTTTATAAAAAGTGTAGTGTCCACCTTACCTTTTTCAAATCCTTTTTCAATCAAAAAATTTGAAAGCCTTTCATACCAAGCTCTAGGAGCTTGTTTTAAACCATAAAGAGCTTTGGTAAGTTTGAAAACATGATTTGGAAATTTTGAATCTTCAAAACCCGGTGGTTGTTCCACATACACTTCTTCATTTATAAAACCATTTAAAAATGCGCTTTTAACATCCATTTGAAAAAGCTTGAAATTATGATAACATGCATATGCAAGCAACATCCTAATGGCTTCCATTCTAGCTACGGGTGCACATGTTTCATCAAAATCTATTCCCTCTTCTTGAGTGTAACCTTGTGCTACAAGTCTAGCTTTATTTCTCACAATGTTACCACTCTCATCTAGTTTGTTCCTAAAGACCCATTTAGTTCCTATTGTAGATTGATTACTAGGCCTATCAACTAATGTCCATACATTACTTCTCTCAAATTGATTTAACTCTTCTTGCATAGCCATAATCCAAAAGTCATCTTTCAATGCTTCTTTTATGTTTTTAGGCTCTATGCATGAGATACATGCAACATGGTTCATTAATCTAAGAGAAGAACGAGTGGTTACCCCCTTGGATGGATCACCCAAGATTTCACCATCTTTGACATAGTTCAACTCCCTTGGGTAGCTCACTTCCTTTTCCTCAATGGCCAAGTCCTTCAAGGCTTCAAGAGGTGGATCTTGTGAGTCCTCTTCCTTTGTTGGAATCTCATCCTCCTTTGAAGTTTGACCTCCATCAAAGGCATTCATGATCCCTACATCATCATCATCACAAGAATCCTTCATAGGAAGGAGGTTATCATCGAATACAACATGAATAGATTCTTCTACTACTAAAGTTCTTTTGTTAAATACTCGATAGGCTTTAGAGGTTAAAGAGTAACCTATAAAAATGGCTTCATCACTTTTTGCATCAAATTTACCTAAGTTGTCTTTTCCATTATTTAAAACAAAACACTTGCACCCAAAAGGGTGGAAATAGCTAATGTTAGGCTTTTTAGATTTTAAAATCTCATAAGGGGTTTTCTTTAAAATTGGCCTAATCATTACTCGATTTACAATATAACAAGCGGTGTTTGTGGCTTCTGCCCAAAAATATTTAGGTAAATTGTTTTCACAAAGCATAGTTCTAGCCATTTCTTGTAAAGTTCTATTTTTCCTCTCAACTACCCCATTTTGTTGAGGAGTTCGAGGAGCCGAAAAATTATGGCTAATACCATTTTCATTTAAAAATTCTTCAAACCCTAAATTTTGAAACTCGGTTCCATGATAATTTCTAATGTGTGAAATTCTAAGTGCAAGATCATTTTGGGTTAATTTTGAAAATATGATGAATTTTTCCAAAGCCTCATCTTTAGTACTTAAAAAGAGAAACCAAGTAAATCTAGAAAAATCATCAACTAGCACAAAAGCATAAGACTTACCACCCAAGCTCATAGTCCTAATTGACCCAAATAAATCTATGTGAATTAATTGTAAGCATCTACTAGTAGAAACATCATTAATGGATTTAAAGGAAGACTTATGTTGTTTACCCTTTGAGCATGCATCACAAATTTTATCATTTGAAAATTTTATTTTAGGTAAACATCTAACTAGATTTAGAGAGACTAGTTTTTCCAAAACACTTATGCTAGCATGTCCTAGCTTCCTATGCCACAACCATGCATCGTTTTCATTTTGAGCAACTAAACATGCATGAGATGTATGTATGTCATCTAAATGCACCATGTATATGTTTCCTATGCGATGACCTATGAGCATAATATTATTAGATTTAATGTCTACTATTTTGCATCTATTTTTATCAAATAAAACATTAAATCCTTTATCACACAATTGACTTATGCTCAATAAATTGTGTTTAAGACCATCGACATATAAGACATTTTCAATAAGAATGGTAGAGTGATTACCTATGGAGCCAATACCTTTAATGTGGCCTTTGGAGTTGTCACCAAATGTTACTACTCCTCCACTTTTTGGCTTTAGATCCATGAATCGACTCTTGTCTCCGGTCATGTGTCTCGAGCATCCACTATCAAGGTACCATGAGTTTTGACTTTGTGCCTTGGCCTTGTAGCAATGCTCCCCCTACAAACAAAGATATTAAACTTTGGTTTTTGGTACCCAAATCATTTTGGGTCCATGAGTGTTAGCTCCCAAAACCTTGGTTCCCTTAGGAATCCAAGATGACATAGCAATAATATTATTAGATTTTACAAGTTCCTTAGGAACCCATACACTTCTAATTCTTTTAGCTCTACTATGTCTAGGGTAGCTACTTTGTTTGTAGTAATTAGTCTTTTTCTTAGGTTGGTGTGTTCTAGAGGATTCTCCTACTTCATGCTTGACACTACCAACATTTTTTAAAGACTTTTTGAGCTCATTTAGCTCACCCAACACCTTTTGGTGTTCACTATTGCATTGAGACAAAAGATTATTAAGATCAACATTTTCATCTTGAAAAAATTTAAGTTCATCTTTTAATCCTAAAATCTTTTTCTCAAATTTAGAATTAGCTTGAGTGAGTGAGTCATTTTTCTCGTTTAGTTCTAAAATGATTTTCTTGTTTTTAATGACCGACTCTTTAAACTTCTCAACTAATTCATCATATACCTTTTGTAACTCATCATATGCATCATTTAACTCTTCATATGAAAAATCTAAAGTAGATGAGTTAGAGGTTACCAAGGAAGAATCTTCCTCAAGTGCCATGAGACAAAGATTAGCCACTTCTTGTTCGTCATCCTCCGATGACTCCTCATCACTCCAAGTAGCAAGCTTGGCTTTGAGTCTCTTCTTCTTCTCAAAGCCCTTCTTCTTGAGTTGAGGGCACTCCGAACGGATGTGGCCGGGTTGTTTGCACTCATAGCAAATGATGGGATCCTTTCCTTCTTCTTTGTTCTTCCCTTTGAAGTCCATCTTTCTTTGGATTTTTCTTCCCCGGTTGGACCTCATGAAACGTGAGAACCGTTTGGCTACCATAGCCAATTCTTCAAGTTCATCCTCATCACTAGATGAGCTCTCATCAAGTTGTGAAGCTTTAGCCTTGAGAGCTATTCCCATCTTCTTCTTCTTCTCAACCTCAAGCTTCTCTACCCTTTTCTCTTCTTTCTTCTTCTCATCTTCCCTTCCTTGCTTCATGATCTCATGAGTAAGGAGAGAACCCACAAGCTCATCAAGCTTTAATGTCTTCAAGTTCTTTGCTTCGATGATAGCGGTTCTCTTCCCATCCCAAGAATCAGGAAGTGAATAGAGTAGCTTCCGGACAAGCTTGTCTTCCGGTATGATCTCTCCATAGCCCTTTAGACCATTGACAATCGTGGAGAAACGATCAAACATCTTTGACACCGTCTCATCGGGCTCCATTTTGAAATTTTCATAACTAAGATTGAGAAGTCCAATCTTAGTTTCTTTGACATCATTGGTGCCTTCATAAGTGGTCTCAAGAGTGTCCCACACTTCCTTGGCACTTTCAATTGATGAGACCTTTGAGTAGATGTCCGGACCGAAAGCACAAAATAGCATGTGGAGAGCTTTATCATTGACTTGAATCTTTTTCCTCTCCTCTTCACTCATTTCGACTTTCTTCTTCAACACCATCTTGCCTTCACCGTCTTGCTTCCATTGGATGTATGGCCCATCCTCAATGACATCCCACACAAGATAGTCACTAGACTTGATGAATAGCCTCATTTTATTCTTCCAAAAAGAATAGTTGTCACCATTGAAGAAAGGAGGCTTTGTGGTCGGTTGTGACTCGTACATGCCGGAACCGGAGGTTGAAGCCATCTCTTGATATTTTGATGATCACACTCTTCCAAGGATCTCCTCTTGTGGTTGTTAATCCTCAAAGAGTTAAGCTCTGATACCAATTGTTGAGTGGATCGAAAGATCGATGTTTACCAAGAGGGGGGTGAATTGGAAATTTAAAGGTTTGTGGTGGAAATTGGCAAATTAAAAATTGATGGACAAGAGATTTATAGTGGTTCAAGTTCCAAATGAACTATACATCCACTACCTTAGCCTCACTAAGGATTTGCAACAATTTCACTAAATTGATCTTCCCATTTTCTAGGACAAGGAGGCAACCCTTTACAATTTCGGTTGATTTTTCTACCCAAAAATCAACCCAACCCTCACACAAGAGAACAAAGAAATTTGTAGGCTAATAAGGTATCTCTCAATACAAATGATAGCCCCAATACAAGCACTCAACCCAATTTTACAAAGTATGAATGAAGAACACAAATTGGGATTTTTACACAAAGTGAGATTTTTGCACAATTGCTTGAATTTGATGTTTGGATGTTTGCTTTTTGATCAATAGTTGTTGTTGATGCTTTTGGATGTCTCTTTTATACCTTCTCATTGATTTCTAGCCGTTTGGGTGGTTGGGAACATAAATGGAGCCGTTGGAACCCTCTCTTGCCACCATAAATGCAGTCTGCACCAACCCGTTTCGGAACACGGGGTACCTGTTTCGGAACGGACTAAAATAGAAAGAGCCGTTGGGGTGCATTTAAGAGCCCGTTTCGAAACGCCTTATGGCCGTTTCGGAACACTTTTGCCACTATCAAGGGTCGTTTCGGAACGGTCTTAGCCCGTTTCGAAACGCCTTAACGGTTTCCAAAAAGTTAGTTAAAAACTCCTAACGGTCATATTTTCAAATTAATATTGAGACCTGTTTCGAAATGTTTTGGATCCGTTTCGAAATGAAATTGCTACTGTCAAGGGTCGTTTCGGAACGAGCTTGATCCGTTTCGAAACACCCTTTTAATCTTTTAAAATTCAGCAAATATTTGAAACCGTTAGCCCTTTTTAAATCCAATATGAAGAACAGTTTCGAAACGCTTTATGCCATTTCGAAACGTTTACAAGTGTTTCGATACACGTTCCGGAACGGTGGTCGACAGTGATGAAAACGTTTCGAAACGCCTCTGGGCCGTTTCGAAACGGGTGCTTGAAAATCACTGTTTCTGGTTTGAAACACTTAGAAAAAATATTTAAAAGGCATGTTTTTAACTTAGGCATAATATTAAAATTATATAGGGATATTTTGAGGACTTAAAATTCGTTTTGACATTTTCAATTTAGTCCTTAGGTTTTTAGTTATATCAAAATTAAAATATTTGTTTCACAGTCCCTTAATAAGTTTTAAATCACCAACACTTTAAAACTGATTTGAAAAACTCAAACTCAAAATATTTTCTAAGTGTTCCAAGGCCAAACTATTGAAAATCGTTCAGGTGTATCGATACGCTTCCATCCGTATCGATACCTTTATACCAAAGTTGGCCACTATCGGAACTCGTATCGATACGCTCTTCACCTGTATCGATACGCCTCTTCGTAAAAGTCTAAAGAGTTTGAATGGCGTACCGATACGACAAACCCTCGTATCGATACGGTTTTAATAAATTTTTAAATCAAGTCGGTTTAAATATTTTGACCGTTGGTGTCAGTTAGTTGGTAACCAAATTTTTAAATAGTCGTTGACCCGTATCGATACGCAAAACCCTCGTACCGATACGAATTTCGACAGTGAGTTTAGTCGAGAAAAAGGTATCGATACGACCTTTACCGTTTCGATACCCCGTACCGATACGCTTACGTGCGTATCGATACCCCTTATTTATTGCACACAACGACTCTTTCTTTTCTGAGACAGGTATCGATACGGCTCCCTGTGTACCGATACGGATAGCTGCAGAAGTACATTTATGGTGGTAAGAGAGGGTTCCAACGGCTCCATTTATGTTCTCAACCACCCAAACGGCTAGAAATCAATGAGAAGGTATAAAAGAGACCTCCAAAAGCTCCAGCAACAACTATTGATCTTCAAGAAAACATCTATACATCAAATCCAAGCAATTGTGCAAAAATCCCATATTGTCTAGAAACCCCAATTGTAATTTTCATTCTTATCTTGTTCAATTGGGTTGAGTGCTTGTAATTGGGCTACAATTTGTATTGAGAGATACTCTATTAGCCATCAATTTCTTTGTTACCTTGTTGTGAGGATTGGGTTAAATTTTGGGTAGAAAATTTAACCGAAATTGTAAGGGTTGCCTCCTTAGCCTAGAAAAGGGGAAGAGCAATTAGTGGAATTGTTGCAAATCCTTAGTGAAGCTAAGGTAGTGGATGTAGAGTTCATTTGGAACTTGAACCACTCTAAAATCCCTTGTCAATCTTTTTAATTTACAATTTCCACCACACAAACTTTAAATTTCCAATTCACCCCCTCTTGGTTCATATCAATCTTTCGATCCACTCAACATCTTCACTCCTTTCATGAATGCATTTAGAGATCAACTATAAAATTAAATTCAAACTCTTACTTTGCATTGCAAAGACAATACGAAACTAATTAGGTATCAATTTTAGATACTATGTGATGCTAACTACTCCTCTATGCGTAACTGACCCCAACCCCGTACCATATTTATTTTCTTTGATTTATCTTAAAATTGTTTTTAGAAGTGGATTTTACAAATCAATTCTTTTAAAAATGATTTTATAGATGATTTTACCCAACCCAAAAAATCCGCGACGACTCTATTTTCTATGCAAATTCGGATTTTTTTCATTGACCCTCCCAAAAATTTACCGAGCTTAAGAATCATTTCGACAATGGTCATTTTCGTTTTGGATTTTCAAGCTTTTAAGCCATATTGAATGCTATTGTGACTCTATCTTTGTTCATCCGGTCTGTTACTACACTATGTGTACTTTAGGTTGTGGTTATTGGTTAATACACAGTTGCCTACTAAACAAATTAGTGTCTCAAAAACAATCTTTCAAAATGGCCAATGAGTGTATTATTATAATCTTTACTTACTGTATAATTTTGGGGAAGATGATATTTAGGGGTTTTTTTAAGAGAGAAAAAAGATGAGTGATATTATGGTAGTATGTTTTACTAACCTCTTTGGTTAGTTTACTCATTTGGGTTTTAATAAAATATTAGAAAAAAATATGTTCATACTTGTTGGTGGTTTTAGAGTAAATATTTTTTCAATTTAATTATCGATATCTGATTCATTATTTGATTAATTTGGATTAGGTTTTACAGAGGCTCAATATGGAATGACTCTCTCGACTCGGTTTTCTCCTTTAAGATCGCCAAAATTCAAATCTCTTATCTTTCTTAAAGTACCTAGCGTCTTATCCGGCTATTCTTCCGAGCTAGTTTCTCCTTAAGTTGGCAAATCATGGCACAAGGCACATGCGCTTTTGCTTGAAGACATTAACAGGTGACCTGATATGAAGCTATATTTTCAGGCTTATGCTGAAAAGATAAGATTAACATACTGCAATTTGCTCTCCTATACACATTAGGGGACCCTAGACCTATATAGTAATTAAAAACGAAGATGTAGGGTCATACCATTTGAACATGAGCTATAAACACAGAGGTTTGGGAGATTAAGTAGAATCAGTTGAAGGGCAACTCTCCTTTGGTGGGTTCTCGTCGACAATTAGATCGTGGCTTATCATCTACGAGCATTAACCTGCCAAATAAGAGAAGCCCTACAAGTAGTTCACTCAGTTGAATCTTCTCATTTTCTTTTGGCAGTGGCACCAAAAGAGATGGTTTAAACTGGATGTCTGGTTTAACCGAAAGGGGTTGAGCAAGAGACTTATAGGCTCTTGTGCCGATGGGGTAAGCTGTTGAAGGCATAGCATATGCGGAGGATTATCCTTTGATGCCTGTTTTCTACGCATTTCCATGCAGAGGCTCCTTTCTTTGACAGATTCTATGCTTGCCTTGATTTAGACACATGAATCAATGTCTCTAATATTTCTCTTTCTTTCGGTTGTGTCCATATCCATGTTTAGAAGGTGAAGGCAGGAAGAGGGAAAAAAATAGAGTCAAGAGGAGATGCCTAGCTTTTTAGTATAGTAGGTGGCAGTCAAACATGGGCCTAGAGGTATATCCTTTGTAATATTCTTTTCTGTTTTAAATCTGCTTTAAGATTTTTTCCAGGCTTTAGAGAATTTGGAATTCCAAATTACGAGTCTTGTTTGTTAAACAACTTTGGGGATAAACTAGACATGTTAAATAAGTGTGACCGCACTAGGTCTTTGAAAAAAAAATCTCATAATGAGATTTTATATATATATAACAATTTCCTAATAAAAAATTTAATCTAAAAAAATCTTCATAATGAATTATTTGATGTTGATGAAAATGAACTATATGTTAAACTGAAATTACATTTTATTCGGGTCTTATTTTTGGATAATTTAAGGTTAGATTCGAAATAAATAAATAAATAAATAAAAATAAATTTGAAAATAAAATAAAGAATAAACGAAATAAATAGATTAAAAATATGTTTGAAAAAGTAACAAAAAACCAGTTAACTGAGGCCTGCACGGACACAGTTTCCTTAAGACATATTCGACCACTCCTCGGTGCTAGAGTTGTTTGATCGTCGGTCTCCCAAGATACAACAGTCGGATGAATCTCTGCAGCAGCACTACTGGAGAATTCACAAACAAATTCGAGCCTTCGACTATCACTAGAAAACTATGCAAGTTTGGGAGAGAAAATGATTTTTTAATTGCTATTAAAAATATGAAAACTGCTCATTATTTATAGGAGGAAATTAGAACAAAACATGAGATAAATTATTTCGACTTTACCCCTAATCGAATAATAGAGTGGGTTGCAAGCAAAATTTAAATCCGAAAATATCCCTTAATTTTCGAGATAAATCTTCTATTCAAAAAGGAAAAAATTATTCGAGCGTGGTAAAGTATTCGCAGGTCCACGTAGGGACCGACCGGTTCGGACATTCGCGTCGCCCATGTCGTGTGAGTGTGCCCTAACCCAAATGGGATTAGATTCACACCCCCTGCGCGCGACGCACATGTTCATCTCAAGTTATTCAATGCACTACAACAAAACAGGCTTTCAACGATATTTTATAACCCTATAGCGGCATTTTTAGCGCCGTTAAAAACACTCCCGGTGCTAAGAAAAACACCACCAAAAGAGTCGCAAGAAGCATCGTCGCAAAAGGTAGTGGCGTTTTAGTCGTATAAACGATGCTATAGGTTTTGTTCTATAGCAGCATTTGTATATTAAAACGAATGGAATGGCCATTCTTTAGCGACATTTTTACAAAAAATGCCGCAAAAGGTCAGTGATCTATAGTGGCGTTTTTACTTTAAAACGCCGTGAATGATGCTTCTATAGCGGCGTTTGTGTTCCTAAACGCAAGCATTGGCTGTTCTATGGAGGCGTGCGTTTTTCTAATAAACGCCACAATATGTTATGATTTTTTAGCGACGTTTTTTAGCAAACGCCGCTATACGCATTGCCTCTATAAAATACATTTTGAAATGTAAATTACCCAAATAACCTGTAAAATAATCCAGAATAACATCAAAATTTTAAAAAAAACTCCAAAATTAAGTAAAAAAAATCAAGCCTAGAACATTAAAGTGAAATATAGTTCAAACGTTGAATTAAAATGTAGTTCAACATTTTTTGTTTGAATTCACACATGAATGAAATAAGATGACAAATTGTTTGGTTGGTTCTGCCTTAACATCACCATCATTTCTTCAAAGTCTCTTTGAAGCTTTTGATATGCTGCTTCTCTCTCAGCTTCCCTCATTTCTCTCTCAGCTTCTCTCGCTTGTACCTCGGCTTGAAATCGAGTTAAGTGTTGTTTTAACCGATTAATTTGTGCTAGAGAAGATTGGCTCTGTGATGGCATGTACTGAGACGAGTTAGGCCCAAAATATTTTGTCGGGGTAACGAATGATCCTTGGTAGGGAACCCGACCATATCTTTCAGGACCCAACACGTCAGCAATAACTTGATTTTCGATCTCTTCCATATTAACATAACCATTAGTTGAAGTTGTAGCTTCATACTCCGTCTTTTTCCTCTCAATTTCTCCTGAGGATTAATTAAAAATGTTATACTATTTATAATAAATATAACGTAATCAAGATTTTCCGTCTAATGAACATACCATAATTTCTGCAGCTTCGGGAGTCATATGAGAGCCATCCTTTTTTATGTGCGTAATGTCAAAGAGCTTTATTCGTCCAACGCTAGTGCCAGTTATAATTTGCTACAACGTATAATAGAAATTAATACCCACGAAAAAATAATTCATTAAAAACTAATCAATAATTAAAAATAATTGTAACACCACTCGTCCGGTTAAGAACGAGAGATGTCACAATCGAACAACAAGAAACATATAACAAAATACACATGCTTGGCAAACCATAATAGTCAATTAAATATAACACTTATAACAGAATAAGAATTGATCATACAAACATATACACCAGATCATTTAGACAAAAGTAGGTTATTTTAAACTTTTCTTATCATATAACTTAGCTTCTTAACTTAACATATAACATGACTTATTACATAACTCAATCATGTATACATTTAAACAATCAAGAACAAACAATCAATCTATTATATGTTTGTATACATTCAACTACACTTAAATAGAACCTAATTACATGCTTATATCTCATATATGAACTAATAAACAACCTAACCAATCTCATTTAAACATTCGACTAGTAATCTTATATACATGTGATCCATTCAAAATACAACCTATATATATAAACATAACTATCATTTTACTTCCTAATTATGTGTACATACATTGATGCTATCAACCTTACCATTTGAATTATAACAAGAAACAAAACAAACATATATGCAAGCTCCTAATCAAACATAGAACTCAACTTACTCATGCTAATTCATCTGAATTCATCATGCATATATATATATGTATATATATCATATAAGTATATTCAAGCTTAATATCAATTCAATACTCAAACATTCAAATCCTACAAACACATGAACCCCTTAAATTGTTCAAATTCAAACTAAGCTTAGTTAACTTTAAACATAGATCATTCATCTCATCAAATCCATATTTACATAAACATTCATCAAGTCATTACATAATATAACATGTCTTAGTCTTACACAAACCACACTTATCAATTATACGTTCCATAATGCATGACAAACTAACTTAGACTATGCCACCAACTAGGAGATTAAGTAAGATTATATCATACTTGTTCTTGGCTTGCGAAGCTCTCAGAACAAAACGTATGGCTTTCGAATATCAACAAACATGATATTTTGGAAGAAGAAAACAAAGAGAGTGATAAGTACACATAATGTACTTAGTGAGGCAGCCCTAAAAATTTACTAGTTTCAATCTTTTAAAGTCTTTTTCATATCTTCAAGGTTACTTAGCTAGGCTTAGGATATATATAAGTTCACCTAGCTAATCCATCAAAATCAAGTTAACTAGTTTCATAAGCTAATCAAACAAAGCAACAAGCATTTATATGAAACATATCAATTTGGGCCACAACCAAATCACATAATTCACTCTAATTTGGGCAGCAAGCAACTTAAACAATTCATGTCAAATTGAGCAGTAAGCAATGTTCATAGTCATATAAAAATTGGCCATCAACCAATACATGTAAATCATACTAAACTTGGCAATAAGCAACTCATATAAACATTTTCATCTTGGCAGCAAGTAGCACATATAAATCAAGTCATATTAGCAACAAACAATGCACATGATACATGTCAATTCTTTAAGGTCATTATTCAACGTATTCATTTACACAATATCATTGATTTATTCATGTTTTGCCTTGGATGATTAATGAAATAGGTAATTAAGTCTTCAGGTATCATGTAACTTTAGATACTCAAAGTATCAATTTCTCATTTCAACTTATAACAAAGGATGCAAAAGCATCAATGGTGACTTACCACTATTCAATTATCAAGGTGACTAACCACCTTATTAGGTTTATAGGTGACTAACCACCATCCTGTAACAAAGATCCGAGGAGCTTAATGACTCTAAAGCATGCCCTTCAACCTGTAGACACTAATCAACCAAGGACTTTAACTTATCTTTTATGTCTAACAAGTTCATTTTACTTGTTTATCGAACACATATCACAAAATCATGTACACATTCAATCATGTTTACATTGTGCACATTCAAGCCATGCTCAATCAAATTTCCAGCAAGCATTTAGCATCATTTAAATCATATAATCATCTTCAAACAGTAGCTAAATCATCCATTATTTAATTTCAAGTGTCTCAAACAGCTCATGTCATAAAGCAACACATGTAGACATCAACTAGCATATCTAGATAGCATCATACACCTAGTTCATAGTTCATTCCTTTAGTCCTTCTTCCTTATCATTTAAATTTACCAATCCATTATTAAGTTCATTACATGCTTCATTTTAAATCATCCAAGAAACATAAACACATTGGTTGAGACACTAATCTCAACCTTAAACTAGCTACACTCACAAATACTTCCAAGCTTAGTTGTTATCCTTGATGATGATTCCTTTCCCCATTCTTTTTGCTTGATCATTCCTTGAATCTTCTTGATATTCTTCACCAATGTAATCTTAAATAATAAAATATCATATACAATATCCATTAGTAATTAATACAAACATATAAATTCATTTACTTAAGCATAATCACCTAGACAAGTAAATCTGCCCCCTAAATTGGCAGTTTGAGTAACCTCTACTAAACTGGCCATATCTTTTTACTCACAACTCCAAATTAAGAGTTCTTTATCATTATAGAAAGATTATATACACACCTTTACAATCATGTATAGCACATCTTTTTATCATTTTTCTATCAATACAGTTTATTACTTGAACATAGGGCATTTTCAGAAACCTAATTTGCCTATGCTTAATTTGTGACTTTAGTGCATTTATAATCTATGTTTCACTACACCATTAATCTTGAAATTTTAACCACATTTACCTACATATATTAACATAATAATGTTTCTTTAGAAACCATAAAAACATGGCATATAAGTCCTCAAATTATCAATCCTTACAAACTAGTCTATTTTTATCTTCTATGTGTTCTGATGATATTTAAGCTATCAACTGATATATAATTCAAGCTAAATCATTTATTTTTAATTCCTACAATACCTCTCCTGTTTCTAACAAATTTTTCAGAATTTATTGGCATCAATTAAACCCCTAAATATTTTCAAAATTACAATTTAACCTAAGCAATTTTCATATTCATTCAATTATGAGCAGTCTTTTTGTAATTTAATTTTCAGCCACTTCCTATGTCGTTTTCATACTCAATAGGACATTTTCTTATAGTAATCATTCAGCTCTACAACTTTTATTTATAAAACTTTTCCTAATTCGAACCTTAACCCATTCAAAATTTCAGTTTAAAATAGGGCAATGTTCAAGTACGAATCTGGGCAGATTCAAACTTAGGCTATTGTTCATTCTTTATTTCCAGAAATTCATCAATAAATTCAAGAACCCAGAAATTCATTAACATTATGATTCATTTTTAAACATTTTCCAGCAATAAGACACAAAGAATTCAATAATATACACCCTAAGAGTCAAAGATAAAATCTGGTAATTACACAGCACTTACTTTAAATTAAAACGAACACGCATGCCTCTTTACTTAGATTTCCAGCCCTTTTCTTCTTAATTTTCTCAGTTCACTTTCTTTCTCTTAGTTTCTGTAGTTTGAATGAGAATGATGAAGAAGATAGTGAATGAAAGATTGGCAACACTTGTTTATTGCCTTCAAACATAGTGACCGTTTATGGTCATCACAAAGACACATGAAATATTTAGTTTCCATGTGTTTTCACTAAGTGATATTTAATCTATTATATTAAGGATATTATCCTTATTAATTTCATTTAGATATCAGCCCATTACCTATATATACTTTAATTATTATTATTATCATGTATATATATTACACATATATGTATATAATTCCATAATCTCACCGAAACATACATAGGAATTTTTATGTTTCACTTTAATCCATTTATAACCTGAAATAACTTAGTTAATGTGGTTTCATTTCAATCTTAACTAGATCAACAAATGTTTACGTTATTCTTGTCGTTTTCTATAGTTCGTACTAGGGTGGTTTTCAGGGTGTTACAATTCCTCCCTCCTTAAAGAAAATTCGTCCTCGAATTTTTACATGAATCGAACAGATGAGGATACTGCTTCTTCATCGTGTCCTCAGGTTCCCACGTCACTTCTTTGACGTTGTGATTCCTCCAAAGAACTTTGACGAGAGGAACACTTTTATTTCGAAGTCTCTTGACTTCTCGATCGAGGATTCGGATGGGTTCTTCTTTGTATGAAAGATCAGGATTGAGCTCAACTTCTTCAGGCTCAAGGACGTGAGATGGATCAGATCGATATCTTCTGAGCATTGAGACATGGAAGACATTGTGTATCTTATCGAACTCGAGAGGAAGAACGAGTCGATAAGCTACATGACCAATTCTTTCAATTACTTCAAATGGTCTGATAAACCGAGGACTTAACTTGCCTCTTTTGCCGAATCAGAATACTTTCTTCCACGGGGAAACTTTGAGGAACACTTTATCTCCGACTTCATGTTGAATGTCTCTACGTTTCAGATCAACGTAAGACTTTTGGCGATCAAAGGCTTGCTTCAATCGAGAATGAATGATTTGAACTTGTTCTTCAGTTTCCCGAAGCAATTGTGGTCCCAAAACTTTATTATCACCGAGTTCAGACCAACACAGAGGTGTTCGACATCTTCTGCCATACAACGCTTCGAAAGGAGCCATTTGAATCGAATATTGGAAGCTATTGTTGTAGGCAATTTCTACCAAAGGTAGCGATTTCTCCCAGTTCTTTCCGAAGTCAATGATACAAGCTCTGAGCATTTCTTTGAGAATTTGAATTACTCGTTTGGATTGACCATCGCTTTGCGGATGGAAAGCTGTGCTAATATTCAGTTTGGTTCCGAGAGCTTTATGTAGAGTATTCCAAAATCGAGCTGTGAATCGGGGATCTCGATCGGAGACTATTGAGATTGGAACTCTATGTAAATGAATTACTTCTCGGATGTATAATTCAGCCAAGGCTTCAAGACTGAGATTCATTCTCATCGGAATGAAATGTGCTGACTTGGTGAAACGATCAACGATTACCCAGATAGCGTCGTACTTTCTTGGCGAACAAGGAAGACCGGTTACGAAATCCATTGTGATTCGTTCCCATTTCCATTGCGGAAATTTGAGAGGTTGGAGCAAACCAGTAGGGACTTGGTGCTCGGCTTTAACCCGTTGGCAGTTCAAACATTTCACTATAGAGTGGTTGATAGCCGTTTTCATTCCTGGCCACCAATACAAGGGCTTGAGATCCTTGTACATCTTAACTGATCCATGGTGGATCGAAAAAGAACTTTGGTGTGCTTCTTGTAGGATTTCATCTTGTAATTCTTTGTTATTAGGGACACATATACGATCTTTGAAGTATAGAAGACCGTTCGACTTAACAGAGAAGTCAGGATTAGACTCAAGCTTAGAATTGATTTTCTGAAGTTCCAGATCAATTTGTTGAAGTTCTTTGATCCTGGTGATCAGAGTAGATTGAACTTGAAGTTCATTCAGATAATTCCGAGCCTTGCATAGCCAGAAATGAGCGTTGATAGCCAAAGAAGCTACGAATAAACAAACTAAAGACGTTACTTAGGTTACAAAATTTTATTTGAAGGAGTTCTTGCTAAACAAGAAAGTGTTCGAATTCTTCCTTGACTATCAAGAAGGAATTCGAATGATCACTTTAAATTTGAAGATTGAACGTTTTTGAATTTTCGAGGATTTTGAGTAACTTACAGAGGTTCGGTTTTCGACTCAGAGCGTCAGCAACGACATTGGCTTTTCCGGGATGATAATCGATGGTCAGGTCGTAGTCTTTGAGCAACTCTAACCATCTTCTTTGTCTAAGGTTCAGATCTTTCTGAGTGAGTAAATACTTCAGGCTTTTGTGATCGGTGAACAACTTGCATCTTTCACCGTACAAGTAGTGCCGCCAAATTTTGAGCGCGAACACAATGGCTACAAGCTCGAGATCGTGAGTAGGATAATTCAATTTGTGTTGCTTCAGTTGCCGGGAGGCGTATGCAATCACGTTGCCTTCTTGCATCAGAACAAAACCTAGGCCCGAGTGTGATGCATCGCTGTACACTACGAATTCTTTGCCCGATTCGGGTTGAATAAGAACTTGAGCATGTGTCAAAGTTTGCTTGAGTTAATCAAAACTTCGTTGCTATTTTTCTGACCACTCAAAGTTTATATCCTTTCGGAGGAGTTTGGTTAATGGTGCGGCAATAGTGGAAAATCCTTTCACAAATCTTCGGTAATAGCCGGCTAATTCGAGGAAACTTCGGACTTCGCTCACATTTCTCGGAGGTCTCCAATCAATGATAGTTTGAGTTTTCTTTGAATCGAATTTGATTCCATCTAGAAATGATGTGTCCAAGGAATGAAACTTCGGATAACCAAAATTCACATTTAGTGAACTTGGCATATAATTGGCGATCTTGGAGTGTTTGAAGTACAATCCGAAGATGATCAACATGTTCTTCCTTGTTCCGAGAGTATACAAGGATTCGTCAATGAAAACAACCACGAACTTGTCAAGATAAGGCTTGAATACTCGATTCATCAGGTCCATGAACGCAGCAGGGGCATTCGATAACCGAATGGCATTACTAGGAACTCGTAATTTCTATATCAAGTTCGGAAAGTTGTTTTGGGCACATCTTCTTCTTTCACCCTCATTTGATAGTAACCGGACCGAAGATCAATCTTGGAGAATATGGTTGTGTGTTTGAGTTGATCGAACAAATCTTTGATTCTCGGTAGCAGATACTGGTTCTTGATGGTTACTTTATTAAGTTGTCGGTAATCGATACAAAGTCGCATCGTAACGTCCTTCTTTTACACGAATAGGACAGGAGCACCCCAGGGAGAGATGCTAGGTCGGATGAATCCTTTATCCCCGAGTTCTTGAATTTGCTTCTTTAGTTCTTTGAGTTCAACAGGTGCCATCCAATAAGGTGTAATGGACACAAGATAGTTCCGGGTTGAACTTCGATCTTGAATTCAACTTCCCGAGTTGGAGGAAGGCAAGGGAGTTCCTCGGGAAAAACATCAGAAAATTCAGATACAATAGGCATTTCAAGTAAACCGAAATCAAGCTCATCTTGCAGTGCCATAGCGGTGAAAATAGAGATCGGTTTCTTGTCTATCAATAGGATGGATTATTTTCCTAAACCCCGTAAATATAACCTACGTTTTTTACAGTCTACCCAGGCTTCATGTTTTCCCAACCAATCTAGTCCTAAAACTAGATCAAATTCACATTTAGGTAATACATATAGATTACAAGAGAATGGTACGTTTCATATGGTTATTTGGCAGTCTCTACAGATCAAGTTAATCAGAAAGTTTCCACCTATTGAATTTGAAACTACATGGCTTGATTTTACAATTTCTGGTTTCAAATTTAGTTCATCTAACAGATATGAACAGACAAATGAATGTGTTGTTCCCGAATCTATCAAAGCATAAATAGGTTTAAGGTTCAGTTCAACCGTACCAGCAATGACGTCGAGAGATTCGTCCTCATCTTTGCCACGAATGTGGTAGACACGAGCTGGGGCTCGGGACTCCTGATAAGTGGTGGCTTTTGACTGGGCAGCCTTGCCTTTCCCGGGATTGTTCGACTGAACTTGTCTCGGATGTTTGCCTCGGCTAGACGGCACAGAACTTTGGTTAGCCGGTCGAACAAAAGATTGATCATTTCGTTTTGGACAGTCTCAGATGTAATGATCGTCAGCGCCACAAGCATAACAGAGGTTCGCCTGGGCTCGACATTGGCCAAAGTGATTCTTCTGACAGAATTTGCAAACAGGAGGTCTATCGACATTTCCAGTACCGTTGACGGAAACAACCGGAATAGCCATCTTGTTGGAGTGTTGTGGTTGGAAATTATTCCAAGTAGATGGTATATAGGTAGAGATGATTCCTTCTGATGTTTCGACTTCTTAGACCACCGAGACTTGTCGTCACTCTTCCGCTTCTTATCAGTTCGGAATCCACTCTTTCGTTTCTCGGCATTCCGCATCTTAGATTCAGTGACGATGGCCCGATTCACAAGGATTTGAAAATTCGTAGTGTCAAGTGCTGTGAACATCGGACTCAATTTATCACTCACCCCGTCGATGAACATTCGACATTTATCTTTCTCGGTTTTGATGTGCTCCGAGCCATACTTGTAGTATTTGCAGAAATCGGCAACATATTGTTCAATCGGCCGATTGGCATGTTTCAGATGTAAGAACTTCTTCCTCCGACTAGCAAGGTATTGTTCGTTAATATATTTCTTTTTGAATTCATCAACGGAGAATTTCCATATAACTGACTCGGCAAGGGCGATCAGAGTCGTGGTTTCCCACCAACTTAGAGCTTCGTCGGCTAGAAGTGAAATCGCACATTCAAGTTTATGTTCATCCAAACATTGAAGTCGACGAGTTAAGATTTGAGTGGTTCTTTCGAGCCAGTTCTTAGCTTCTTCTGGCTTGTCCTCATTTTCGCCGGTGAATGTAGTTGCTCGATGTTGCGCGAGCTTGTCGATAGGGGCTCGACTCGGGGCAGCAACCACCGGAGTCGGTTGTTCTCGTTGGATGTTCATTACTAATTGATGGAACATCTCCTCCATACTTAGGATACATTCCCGCTGAGCACTTTGAACAGTCGAAATTGTTGGAGTTGTCTGATTCGGTTCAGGGAGTGGAGTCGGTTCTCGCGGTTCTGGTCTTCTCGGAGGGTCTGCTTGCTCGGGAGGATTAGATTGTCACGGAGCGTTGGTTTTCATCCTAACGCTACCATCCTCGTTAGATGATTCCCAAGAACTTCCATTATCACGAGCCATACGTGATTCGGACATTCTAATAAGATTTCAGAAAAGATTGAAGTTAGAGAGCGCAATCGCAAGCAGTTCGATATAAAACTCCTAGGTGGCATAGTTTAACCTATATGATGCATGACATGTTTCAGACAATTTTAGGACCTATAACATAAAGCTCTGATGCCAATTTATGTAACACCCCTCGCCCGGTTAAGAACGAGAGATGTCACAATCGAACAACAAGAAACATATATCAAAATACACATGCTTGGCAAACCATAATAGTCAATTAAATATACAACTTATAACAAAATAAGAATTGATCATACAAACATATACACCAGATCATTTAGACAAAAGTGGGTTATTTTAAACTTTTCTTATCATATAACTTAGCTTCTTAACTTAACATATAACATGACTTATTACATAACTCAATCATGTATACATTTAAACAATCAAGAACAAACAATCAATCTATTATATGTTTGTATACATTCAACTACACTTAAATAGAACCTAATTACATGCTTATATCTCATATATGAACTAATAAACAACCTAACCAATCTCATTTAAACATTCGACTAGTAATCTTATATACATGTGATCCATTCGAAATACAACCTATATATATAAACAAAACTATCATTTTACTTCCTAATTATGTATACATACATTGATGCTATCAACCTTACCATTTGAATTATAACAAAAAACAAAACAAACATATATGCAAGCTCCTAATCAAACATAGAACTCAACTTACTCATGCTAATTCATCTGAATTCATCATGCTTATATATATATATATATATATATATATATATATATATATATATATATATATATATATATATATATATATATCATATAAGTATATTCAAGCTTAATATTAATTCAACACTCAAACATTCAAATCCTACAAACACATGAACCCCTTAAATTATTCAAATTCAAACTAAGCTTAGTTAACTTTAAACATGGATCATTCATCTCATCAAATCCATATTTACATAAACATTCATCAAGTCATTACATAATATAACATGTCTTAGTTTTATACAAACCAAACTTATCAATTACATGATCCATAATGCATGACAAACTAACTTAGATTATGCCACCAACTAGGAGACTAAGTAAGATTATATCATACTTGTTCTTGGCTTGCGAAGCTCTTAGAACAAAACGGATGGCTTTCGGATATTAACAGACATGCTATTTTAGAAGAAGGAAACGAAGAGAGTGATAAGTACACATAATGTACTTAGTGAGGCAGCCCTAAAAGTTTACTAGTTTCAATGTTTTAAAGTCTTATTCATATCTTCAAGGTTACTTAGCTAGGCTTAGGATATATATAAGTTCACCTAGCTAATCCATCAAAATCAAGTTAACTTAACTAGTTTCATAAGCTAATCAAACAAAGCAGCAAGCATTTATATGAAACATATCAATCTGGGCCACAATCAAATCACATAATTCACTCTAATTTGGGCAGCAAGCAACTTAAACAATTCATGTCAAATTGGGCAGCAAGCAATGTTCATAGTCATATAAAAATTGGCCATCAACCAATACATGTAAATCATACTAAACTTGGCAGTACATATAAAAATTTTCATCTTGGCAGCAAGTAGCACATATAAATCAAGTCATATTAGCAACAAACAATGCACATGATTCATGTCAATTCTTTAAGGTCATTATTCAACTTATTCATTTACACAATATCATTGATTTATTCATGTTTTGCCTTAGATGATTAATGAAATAGGTAATCAAGTCTTCATGTATCATGTAACTTTAGATACTCAAAGTATCAATTTCTCATTTCAACTTATAACAGAGGATGCAAAGGCATCAATGGTGACTTACCACCATTCAATTATCAAGGTGACTAACCACCTTATCATATTTATAGGTGACTAACCACCATCCTGTAACAAAGATCTGAGGAGCTCAATGACTC
Organism: Hibiscus tridactylites; assembly: GCA_958450335.1. Classification (NCBI taxonomy): domain Eukaryota; kingdom Viridiplantae; phylum Streptophyta; class Magnoliopsida; order Malvales; family Malvaceae; genus Hibiscus; species Hibiscus tridactylites. Next base: position 10,896,025 of record OY288290.1, read on the forward strand.
TAAGGCATGCCCTTCTACCTATAGACACTAATCAACCAAGGACTTTAACTTATCTTTTATGTCTAACAAGTTCATTTTACTTGTTTATCAAACACATATCACAAAGTCATGTACACATTCAATCATGTTTACATTGTGCACATTCAAGCCATGCTCAATCAAATTTCCAGCAAGCATTTAGCATCATTTCAATCATATAATCGTCTTCAAACAGTAGCTAAATCATCCATTAGTTAATTTCAAGTGGCTCAAACAACTCATGTCACAAAGCAACACATGTAGACATCAACTAGCATATCTAGACAACATCATACACCTAGTTCATAGTTCATTCCTTTAGTCCTTCTTCCTTAGCATTTAAATTTAGCAATCCATTATTAAGTTCATTACATGCTTCCTTTTAAATCATCCATGAAACATAAACACATTGGTTGAGACACTAATCTCAACCCTAAACTAGCTACACTCACAAATACTTCCAAGCTCAGTTGTTATCCTTGATGATGATTTCTTTCCTTCTCTTTGCTTGATCACTCCTTGAATCTTCTTGATATTCTTCACCAATGTGATCTTAAATCATAAAATATCATATACAATATCCATTAGTAATTAATCCAAACATATAAATTTATTTACTTAAGCATAATCACCTAGACAAGTAAATCTGCCCCCTAAACTTGCAGTTTGAGTAATCTCTACTAAACTGGCCATATCATTTTACTCACAACTCCAAATAAGAAGTTCTTTACCATTCTAAAAATCTTATAAACACACCTTTACAACAATGTATAGCACATATTTTTATCATTTTCCTATCAATACAGTTTATTACTTGAACATAGGGCATTTCAGAAACCTAATCTTCCATTGCTTAATTTGTGACTTTAGTGCATTTATAATCTATGTTTCACTACACCATTAATCTTGAGATTTTAACCACATTTACCTACATATATTAACATAATAATTCTGTTTCAGAAACCATGAAAACATGGCATATAAGTCCTCAAATTATCAATCCTTACAAACTAGTCCATTTTGATCTTCTATGTGTTATGATGATATTTAAGCTATCAATTGATATATAATTCAAGCTAAATCATTTATTTTTTATTCCTAAAATACCTCCTCTGTTTCTAACAAATTTTCCAGAATTTATTGGCATCAATTAAACCCCTAAACATTTTCAAAATTACAATTTAACCTAAGCAGTTTCCAGATTCATTCAATTCTGAGCAGTATTTTTGTAATTCAATTTTCAGCCACTTATTGTGTCGTTTTCATACTCAAAAGGCCATTTTCTTGTAGTACTCATTCAGATCTGCATTTTTTATTTATAAATGTTTTCCTAATTCGAACCCTAACCCATTTAAAATTCCAGTTTAAAATAGGACAGTGTTCAAGTACGAATCTGGACAAATTCAAACTTAGGCTATTGTTCATTCTTTATTTCCAGAAATTCATCAATAAATTCAAGAACCTAGAAATTCATTAACATTTTGATTCATTTTTAAACATTTTCCAGCAACAAAACACAAAGAATTCAACAATATACACCCTAAGAGTCAAAGATAAAATCTGGTAATTACACAACATTTACTTTAAATTAAAACGAACACGCATGCCTCTTTACTTAGATTTCCAGCCCTTTTCTTCTTAATTTTCTCAGCTCAGTTTCTTTCTCTTAGTTTCCGTAGTTTGAATGATAATGGTGAAAAAGACAGTGAATGGAAGGTTGGCAACACTTGTTTATTGCCTTCAAACATAGTGATCGTTTATGGCATCACAAAGACACATGGAATGTTTAGTTTCCATGTGTTTCCACTAAGTGATATTTAATCTATTATATTAAGGATATTATCCTTATTAATTTCATTTAGATATCAGCCCATTACCTATATATATATATTTTAATTATTATTATTATTATCATGTATTATTCATGTATATATATTACACATATATGTATATAATTACATAATCTCACCGAAACATACATATGAATTTTTATGTTTCACTTTAATCCATTTATAACCTGAAATAACTTAGTTAATGTGGTTTCATTTCAATCTTAACTAGATCAACAAATGTTTACGCTATTCTTGTCGTTTTCTATAGTTCGTACTAGGGTGGTTTTCAGGGTGTTACAATAATAATACCTCGTCATTAGCTATACGAGCAAAACTCTTCGACCCGACGGTGTGAGTAAATTTCTGTTTTTGTCTGCTAGCAACTCCAACACGCTCTCGATCCTATAATTTAAAATATGCATTATGTATAAAGCCAATATTATAATGACATTATTATTTTTTAAAGTTCATCGATCATACCCCTCCTTTCGTTGAACTCCTAAACCTGACTGCATTTTCTCATTGATATCGGAGAATTTCCGACGGGACATGTTGCAGCTTCTCTTGAAGACTAAGATCATTCTTGAAATATGTCTTTTTCAAGAAGCTCTTCTTGTCTCTCCATTTTTCCCTAATGCATGCTTCACATAATCGTCTGAGACCTCTAAAGAAACTTATCCTACAAATGACACAATCAAAGCAAATATAAATATTATTTTGAACTGTAATAGATTATTATTAAAATGACATTATTACCTTAACAAGATCCAGAGCCTGATTTTTGTTACTATTCGGCATCTGGCGCCATGACTCATAATTGATCAGCAAAATCGCAGAGTTGCGTGCAACAATGCCTAAGTAATTGCCCATAACACATGCTTCTGCCCCAATAGGTTGGCCGTTATCGTTTCTTGAAACTTTCTTGTGTTCACCAGCGGGAAGATTGTACAATTCATTCAATGTCGTGCACCCTCTACTCTTACGACTTCGACCATTTCCACCTATATAAGAAATAATTCAATAAAATTTTTAAAATCAAGTCAATAACAAACAACTAGCATTTAAATAAAGTGTTGAATATTACCATCAATCTCTATATTTTCAACTGTCTCCGGAGCTTGTGAGGATCCAACACCAGACAAATCATCATCATTTGTTTTTTCCTCCTCTCTCGGTACTTGAACAATATGCAGATCATTTAATTTCCTCCTAGGCATAGTATCTACAATAAACAAAAGACAATTTTAGTAACTAGAGACAACAATACTATTATAAATTAATAAGTTAAGATATAATTCTTACTACATTGTTATGTAGTTAGTTTTCATTAAAATCTTCATCCATGTCCTCTCAAAACCATTGAAATTGTGAACTAGAACTAGGGATTGTTCTCTCTAAATTTTGTACTGCAAAAGGCAGAGTTTCTGATCTTATTTCAATGTCATTTCTATTTCTATCCCTGACGTCTATCAAGTCTCTAGGGGTGTTACGGAGTACAACATACCAACCCTCTTTCGTTGGATCGGGGCAATAGAAAACGTGTTTGACTCGAGAAGAAAATACATATGGTTCGTCCATCAATTGGTGACCTGTGTGAATTAACCGAGAGAAGTTCACCATTGTAAAACTAAATTGATCTCTTATAATACCTCGAGTCGTATTTACATCAACCTAGTCACAACGAAATAACACAACTTTCTGTTTGCCATAATAATCCAACTCAATAATGTCTGTAAGAATTCTATAATATTCTACACCTTCCACCACAAGATGGTTGTCCCTAACACTAGCATAACTTGTAGTTGAAAAAATTACAACAACTCCACAATTTTGTGTCCTCCTTAATCTTTCTCGAGATTTCGTGTGAAACCTAAACTCGTTAATGAGAAAGGCATTATATCTTTTAACAATTCTATTTGGACCTTGAGAAAGCCATTTAACCTATTCACTAACTTCTCTCCCACACCAAACCTATTACACGTAAAAGGTGAATACGTTACCATTTATATTGATGTAGTAAAGGAAGAAAAGTTATTAGGTACATGCAATACAAAGATTCAGTTGCTTACCATCTTCGCTAACCAATCATGGAAATTTTCTATGAACAACTTATGAATTTCTCTTTGATGTAATCTTCGGGAGCGTACTTGAGATTGTAGCTCTTCTTTAAATTCACTATAAAGTAAGCCACGTGGTTAAAGAATGAGTAATATAAAAAGATGAAGTGAATGCATTAGAATTTATATAAACATACGTCCGTAAGGGCTCTATTGAGTCATGATGGAAAAGAATATATCGATGTGCTTGTACCCAAGACTTGTCATCTAACTGTGCAATTTCAACTTTGCTTAGTGGTTCACCAAAACTTCGAAACAAATAAGTCTCAACTTCCAAATATCTATTTGGTCTATTGAATCTCGTTTCAACATCTTCCAAATATCTATAGCAAAAAGTCAAACATTCCTCTACTAAATACTCTTCAGTAATTGATCCTTCTGGATAACGCTTATTACGACAGTAAGACTTCAATTTGCCCAAGAACCTAGACTGTAATAAACAGAACATTATATAAGTAGTTGTAATTAAATGAATTGTTCAATGGTGTGAATATATGTTAAACAATTTATACCTCTCAATAGGATACATCCACCGATAGAAATCTGGTTCACCAACTTTAGCTTTGTGAGGGAGATGAACCAACAAATGCGCCATAATTGTAAAGAATGAAGGTGGAAATATCTTCTCCATGTTGCATAAAGTCAAGACGACTCGATCTTGTAGTCTATCAAGTTCTTCAACCATCAAAACTTTCCCACAAATAGCTTTCATTACATTAGAAAGTTTAATAATACAAGATGTCACCTCAGTTGACATACAACCGCGTAATGCAACTGGCATTAAGTCTTGCATCAAGATTATGTCTCAAAATGTTATGCTTTCAGTAAGGAAACTTGAAAAAAATACTTCTCTTTTTCCATAACTCTGCCTCATTTGGATCATCATCTTCATCACAGTCATCATCACTAACCTGCTCAAACTCACGACCATACACCTCTTTTGTCTTCTTCTTTGAGTGTAGGTTTGGTGGTTGGTTCATTTTTTCATAAGTGAACTTGATATGTTTCAACATCGGCAAGATATTAAACTCGATTGTTTGCTCGGGAGATTTTTTGAACTCTTCAGTACCATCAAACATATTCTTTTCATATCTAAATCTATGATTTTCATCTAACCACCGACAGTGTCCCATGTAAGACAACTTCTTTCCATTATACAACCACTTCGAGCATGTCTGTGCAGCGCAACAAAAACAAGCATAACGACCTTTGGTACTCCACCCAGATAAATTTGCATAAGCAAGAAAAATTATTAATAGTCCACAACAAAGCTGCACACAAATTAAAGTTCTCCTTCTTCAATACATCATATGTTTCGACACCCACCCATAATTGTTTCAACTCCTCAATAAGAGGTTGGATGTAGATGTCAATATCATTCTCTAGACCTTTCCCACTTGAGATTATCATGGATAAAATATATGATGATTGTTTCATGCAAATTCATGGAGGCAAATTATAGGGAACAAGTATAAAAAGCCAAGTACTGTATGAAGTACTCATGATTTTAAAAGGATTAAACCCATCAGATGCAAGACTGAGCCTAACATTGCGAGGATCTCCTGAAAAACTTAGAAATTTTTGGTCAAATGTCTTCCAAGCTAAAGAAGCTGTAGGATGCCTTAATAATCCATCATTTGTTCGTCCATCGTGATGCCACCTCATAGACTCGACAATCTTTGAAGACATAAAAAGTCTTTGGAGCCTGGTATTAGAGGAAAATATCGCAGAATCTTTATTGGCTTCTTTCTTGCTCGTGTTGCAACTTCGTCTTCACTCACATTTTTTGTGTCCCCATTCATCCACCGAGATTTACCGCATACATGACATGACTCTTTGTTTTTTCTATCACCCCAATACAACATGCAATCATTTGGACAACTATGAATTTTCTCATAACCAAGCCTCAAATCGTTTATCATTTTTTCCATATCTTTGCCGGATTGAGGAATTTTTGCAAAAGGAAAATTTTCACTCAAAAACTCTAATAATTGCGTAAAAAAGTTATCGGTCTACCCCCCAAGCATTTTAAATGGAAAAGGCGAATGCAAAAGGAGAGTTTTGAATATTTTGATCCCTCATAAAGTGGTTTATTCATTTCATTAAGCAAATTGTAAAACTTTGACGCTTCTCCATTTGGGTCTTCATCACATCCACTTCTTCCCATCTCGGTGAAATCAGTAACACCAATATCACAATCTTCTTTAACAGACTGATGATAATCGTGCATATTAAATGCATCTCGCAACATACCTTCCATGCCATCTTCTCTAAGAGATACACGATAAGAATTATGATGAAAAGGTGGATTAATCGTGGAAGAATCTGTACGAGATGTCAACTCTCCATGGAATACCCATTTTCTATAACCTAGAACAAAGCCAAAAACGACTAGATGTTCGTGTACAACTTCACAAATGTGCCAATTAATTTTAACACACTTCTTACAAAGGCAAAGAATCATATTTTCTTGGCTTGCATTTGCAAAAGCTAAATTTAGAAAATATTCTACTTCGTTTCGATAGTCGGCGTTTACCCTTGGCAAATTCGTCCAACTCCTATCCATTTTCAATTTCTGTCATATTCAAATTAAAGATATAAACTACCTATGAGTCATACTTGAAGGATGATGGAGATAATGAAGATAAGAATTGCCAAACTATTAAGAGATGTAACTATTTCTTTATCAATTGTGGAATTTCAAGAGAAAGTTACATGTTGGGGAAAGTTATCTTCTTTAGTTTACTTCAAAAAAAGTTAAGATAATGGAGATAAGATTTGCCAAACTATTAAAAAAGGTAAATGAGCTGCTAAAAAAGAAAAATAATGATAAGCATTACCAAAGTGGCAACAAAAAGTAATTGTTTTAATGTTATGTAACATAGAATCATGTCTCCAAGCTTTGTAAAAGTGGCATCGCATGCATGAAATATAGCGTAAATGATTTCAAAATGAATATTGAATATGGTGAATCAATTAATGAGCTATAAAAAGGATGAATTGTAAGTTACCTTAGTTTCTGTGAAATCGGAAATGGGAGAACATATTCCGAGGTAACAAGAGTAGTAGCATGAAATTTGACTAGCGGTTACCTACTGCGAATATGTAACAAAATCCATTGGCTATGGTCGGTAATTTACTATGAGTAATTTATATTTAATTATAATAATTTATTACGAGTACATCCCTTTTAATCTGATATTGTATGCTACCAATATTGTAGTAGTATTTTTCCCCATGATTGAAGGTGTTGAGTTGTAGGATGTTCGATTCCTTCAACCGATCTTGCTCACCAAGTGGTGGAGAGGTGGAATTTTGGGTGGATGTGGTGTGGAAGCTAAAATGAAAATGATACAATGATTTTAGAGTGGTTCAATCTTCTAACGAAGGTCTACATCAACTACCTTAGCTTTCCACTAAGGATTTCTAATCAATCAACTATTGATTCGTCCCCGTTTCTAGGCTTAGGAGGAAACCCTTATACACCAATCAAGCTTTCTACCCAAAGCCTTGATCAAACCCTCTTTACAAGAGAAAGGAAAAATGCAAACTTAAATCCCTCTAATAGGTATTTGTTTGCTCAATAATGCACTCACCCAAAACCTAAAACACTTGAGCAAATTGTCAAATTTTGGCTCACTAGTGTTTGTCTATACAAGAATTGACAATTTAAGCACAAAGATACTTTTTGATCATTTGTTGATTGACAATTGAAGCATTAACCATATCTTGATGCTTGGAGGTCTCTTTTATACTTCTTGATGAGTTTATAACCGTTACTAGCCGTTGGAGTTGAATTGGAGCCGTTGAGGACTTTATTTCCCTTCATTAATGTTATTCTGCAACCTTCCGTATCGATACGCTTGGACCCGTATCGGTATGACCTTCATCAGAAACTAGCCGTTGGGCTCTTGCCAGCCTAGGCGTATCGATACGCTTGAGGGCGTATCGGTACGGTATGACGTTTAAAAGACCATTGTAAACTATGACCGTTGGGGTTGTTAAATGGGGATCGGTACGCTTACCAAGCGTATTGAAACGACCCCTCTCTGTATCGAAACGACCAAGCCTGTTTCGATATGGGTTTTGGCAGTAACCAAACTGGGCAGAAAAGGTATCGATACGGGTTGGACCGTATCGGTACGAACACTTTGAAATCACAAGTTTGGTTGTTTAAAAGCACGAAAAATCTTGCCAAAAACCTTTTAAAATACCTCAAACATAAATTCAAGTTGTTTGGACTTAAAACCAAGTTTTAAATTCTTTTCAAATTAGTCCAAAACATTTTTCAATTATTATATCAAAACATTAGTTCTACAATCTCCCCCTTTTTGATATAATAAAACTAACTTGAAAAATTGTTTGGGATTCTCCCCCTTTAAGTTTAAAAATGTGAATAAGAGATTAAAGATATGAAATCAAATAAAGCTCCCCTTTATTCATTTGGAAATTCAATTTTTTCAAACCACATTTCTCCCCTTTTTGTTATATCAAAAGGAATTTAAAACACTTTTAAGTGCAAGATACCAATAGAGGTAAAAAGATTGACAAAAATAGCAATTTGGTTTTAAAATGGCTCACCCTTACTCAAAGCATCATTAAAAATGTTAGTCCAACATATATGATCATCTAGTTGACATAAAAGAAAATAAATCAAATAAAAGCAAAAGCAACTAGATTTTACCACACTTGAACTCAAGGGAGGATGTGAAGCCTTCCTTCTTCAAGTGTTCTTCCTTAGTGTGCATGGAGCTCCCCCTCATTAATTTGACTTGTTGAACACTCTCTATCACACCTAGCAAAAGAAAATCAAGTAATTTTTGGTATCCAAATTGCTTTGGATCCATAAACGTTAGTAGCACAAACTGTAGTCCCCTTAGGAATCTATTTTTCAATTTCATCCTTTTTAATTGAAGTACTAAGTCCTTTTGGGACTCAAATACTTCTAAGACATTTTCCTTTTACAAATCTAGGGGCACTAGATTGTCTTACATAAAAATTTGATTTTCCAAAATTGTTTTTCATTTCAAGCTCTTTGGAAATCAAATCTTTTTCTTCTTGAACTTTTTGAAGCAAATTTTGTAAATCAAAACATTTTAATTCAAACTCTTCGAGTTTTGCTTCAAGTTCAAGTTTGGTTTTAGAAATCAAATCATTTTGAATTTTTAACTTTGAAATCAATTTATTGTTTTTCAAAATGTGATTTTTAAACTCTAAAACCAAATCATCGTAGGCATCTTGTAATTCATCAAAAGAGAAAGAACATGAAGTAGGTGAATTAGAAGTTACCCTTGAATCTTCTTCGATGGCCATAAGGCAAAGGTTGGCTTGTTCATCGTCGGTGGAGTCTTCATCACTCCAAGTAGCCACATGTGCCTTCTTCTTATGGCTTGAAGTGCTTGCCTTCTCCCTTTTCATGGATTCTCGTTCTAGCTCTCTTAAGGCTTTCTTCATGAATGGGGCACACTTCTTGAAGAGATGAACTATCTCTTCTTCTTCTTCATACTCCTCTTCACTTGAATAAACATGATGACAAGTAGAGGACTTGAGAGCAATGGCATTGGTGTTGATGCCAAGCCCCTTGAGCTTCTTCTCTCACATAGCTCTAATTCCTTCCCTCTTCTTCTCATCTTCTTTGTTCTTCTTCATGATTTGATGAGTAAGGAGTGGCCCTATGAGTTCATCAAGCTTCAAGGTCTTCAAATTCTTGGCTTCGATGATGGCGGTCCTCTTTGAGTCCCAAGACTCGGGAAGTGAGTAGATGAGCTTTCGGACAAGCTTCTCTTCCGGAATGGCTTCTCCATAGCCTTTGAGACCATTAGGGATAGTGGAGAACCTATCAAACATCTTCTCAATGTTCTCTTCCGGATCTATCTTGAAGTTCTCATACTCTAAGGTGAGGAGCCCAATCTTGGTCTTCTTAACTTCATCGGTTCCCTCGTATGTGACTTCAAGCTTGTCTCATACCTCCTTGGCACTCTCACAAGAAGACATCTTCTCATAGATGGTTGGGCCAAATGCATAAAAGAGGATGTGCAAGGCTTTACAATTTAGCTCCATCTTCTTGTGATCGTCGGCACTCCACTCCACTCCACTTTACTTCGTTGAGGCATGAACGGACCATCTTCAACTATGTCCCATAGCTTGTAGTCTCTTGACTTAATGAAAAACTTCATCTTTATCTTCCAATGGGCATAGTGGGTTCCGTCGAAGAAGGGCGGTTTGTCGATAGATTGCGCCATTGAGCCGGTCGTGTGAAATGATGATCGAGCTTGCCGGATCTTCTCAATAGAATGTTAATCCTCTTCGATTGAGCCAAGCTCTGATACCAATTGTTGAGTTGTAGGGTGCTCGATTCCTTCAACCGATCTTGCTCACCAAGTGGTGGAGAGATGGAATTTTGGGTGGATGTGGTGTGGAAGCTAAAATGAAAATGACACAATGATTTTAGAGTGGTTCAACCTTCTAACTGAGGTCTACATCCACTACCTTAGCTTCCCACTAAGGATTTCAAATCAATCCACTATTGATTTATCCCCTTTTCTAGGCTTAGGAGGAAACCCTTATACACAGATCAAGCTTTCTACACAAAGCCTTGATCAAACCCTCTTTACAAGAGAAAGGAAATATGCAAACTTAAATCCCTCTAATAGGTATTTGTTTGCTCAATAATGCACTCACCCAAAACCTAAAACACTTGAGCAAATTTGACAATTTTGGCTCACTAGTGTTTGTCTATACAAGAATTGACAATTTAAGCACAAAGACACTTTTTGATCATTTGTTGATTGACAATTGAAGCATTAACCATATCTTGATGCTTGGAGGTCCCTTTTATACTCCTTGATGAGTTTATAGCTGTTACTAGCCGTTGGAGTTGAATTGGAGCCGTTGAGGACTTTATTTCCCATCATTAATGCTATTCTGCAGCCTTCCGTATTGATACGCTTGGACCCGTATCGGTACGACTTTCATCAGAAACTAGTTGTTGGGCTCTTGCCAGCCTAGGCGTATCTATACGCTTGAGGGCGTATCGATACGGTATGACGTTTAAAAGACCGTTGGAAAATATGACCATTGGGGTTGTTAAATAGGGATCGGTACGCTTACCAGGCATATCGAAACGACCTCTCTCCGTATCGAAACGACCAAGCCTGTTTCGATACGGGTTTTGGCAGTAACCAAACTGGGCAGAAAAGGTATCGATACGTGTTGGACCGTATCGATACCGACACTTTGAAATCACAAGTTTGGTTGTTTAAAAGCATGAAAAAACTTGTCAAAAGCCTTTTAAAATACATCAAACATAAATTCAAGTTGTTTGGACTTAAAACCAAGTTTTAAATTCTTTTCAAATTAGTCCAAAACATTTTTCAATTATTATATCAAAACATTAGTTCTACAGAAGGTAATGCACCAAAATAAATGGAATAACTTTACATGTTAGACAAATATGTATCAACACTCGCATCTAAAAGGTCAAAGTAGAGAGGCTAAGACATGATTCTGTAAAACTTGTATATAAATTTATTTTTTCACTTCGTGGATCATATATAATGCTCGATCTATGGTTCGTAAAAGGAGAGATAATGGGGCATCATTCTTTCTCCATTTCAAATACTAAGCCTCTCTCATGCAACAAGCATAGAAAGAAGAAATAGATTAAGGTCGACCACAAGAACAAATAAGTTAAGACACAACAATTTCAACTTATCTATTAGTTACCTCAATGTGAGGAATTTCTTTGAGGGGCCTATCAGTAAAATAAACATATAATGCTCTTAATACATCCTGCAAAATAAAGCAATAATAAATCATTCAAGATGATTAATCACAATATAAGAAGTCATGCATAGCACAAGGTTTTGAAGTTAAATATAATCTGGTAAGATATCACTACAACAGTTGCTCTTTGTCGTTCAAGCTCAATTATTACAGGTTCAAGCTTGCATTAATATGGAGAACAACCACAACCACAGCCTGCCTTAGTTTTAAGCCGTTTAGACTAAGTTCTGAAAATCTGGAGGAAAAAACAGAGATGATCGATTCAAGAAACCCACCCTTGTTGCTACGAACGACCAGCCTTAGAGATGATCAATGGCGATAGGGAGAACGATAAGGATCAGGGTGATGGGGAGAACGGCAAGGATGACGGTGATGGGGAGAACAACCAACAAGGAGACAGTGTTGGAACCCAAAAGAGGGGACGGTGTTGGACGGTCAAAAGAGGGGATGACTTACCTACTACAGCCGGCGTTAGACGACCGACGAGAAGACTGTGTTCGACGATCGACGAGACGAAAAGGAGATGGAGTTGGACGGTGAGGCAATTGGCTGAGTTAATTTGGGGAAAAGAGGTTGGGTTTCGATAGAGGCTGAGTGTTAAGTGAGTGAGGGGTCAAAATGACAGTAGTTTTTGTGTTTTGGTTATGGCACATTGCGGCGTTTGAACGTGAACGGCACTAGAGGCAATTATTGCGACGTTTTTAAGCAAAACGCCACTACTAATGTTTAGCATATTACATCGTTTTAAACTAAACGCCACTATTGCATGCTCTTAGCCGACATTTTTGCCACAAATGCCACAATATGTTTAGCCTTAGTGGCGTTTGTCTTAGAAACGCCACAATATGTGTCTCTTTATGGCGTTTTTCTTGCAAACGCTGCAATATGTATAATTTTAGTGGCGTTTCAATAAAAACGCCGCAAAATTTGCCACTAAAGAACAACTTTGCTGTAGTGATGAAAACAAATTGGGTGTATGTATATAAACACCCCCTCTCCTTTTATCCCATCAATGTGGGATTGGGGGTTTCCACTTCCCTTTTCATTTACAACCACCTTACTTTGAGCATCAATTTCTCATTCATTACTCATTCGTTTTGAGCATATGAGATACCGTTGTAAAGATCTTACGGAGTAGAATAAGTCTATAGTGGAACTTGATTAGAAACTCAGCCTATACTTATTCGAAATAAGGCTCAAAGTTACCATTTTCTCACGTTTATTTTTTCAACAATCCCCTACATGAATGAAGTTGATATTTTTTATCAAAACATTTTGACTCGATGTGATGATAGCTTCTAAGATTGATAGCTGCATATGATAGGTAGGTGAATGCACCATTGAACCTTCCCTTGCAAAATTATATTTACTTTACTGGCTGCCTAGTAGACGTGATGTCCTTGAACTGTTCTGTCATTTGTGTAAACGATGATATACCTCACACAGCTACCTCTCTGACAAGAGTATTTGTTCTCATGGTTATGTCCTTATGGCCATGGACACCTCCATGATTCTGCAAGAGTTTGAGAGAACTATATCCCAATAGTCTCCTTGAAGCAGCCTCACTTCACTCTCACATAGGTGACTTATGTTGCATGGTTCACCAAAACACACAATGGTCATTAAAAGCTCTGCTTAACCTATTCTATTTAGTCATTGTTTACATCATAGGAACGGACTTGGGAGAGGAACCCCTACAGTGATCGTACATGTCTATGCAATTAGATTGTCCCTTTGAACATAGTTCTTGGGATTTCCAGTTATCTAGGTAGGGTTTTTCCTTCACATAGCGCCTTTAACATTTCATGGGCTTTAGTCCTATTCATTTCGATGTTTTCTCAACTTGATCTCTATTTAACCATTTGGTTAGCGGATCTGCAATGGCATCTTTTGATTTTACATAATCAATAGAGATAACTCCATTTGAGATCAGTTTTCTAATAGTGTTATGTCGACGACATATATGTCTCGACTTACCGTTGTACATACAATTTTATGCTCTAGCAATCGTTGCTTGATTATCACAGTATATGCATACTGTAGGCACAAGTTTCGGCCATTCTGGAATATCCTCAAGAAATTGCCTAAGTTATTCGACTTCCTTTCCAGACTTATCCAGAGCAACAAACTCATATTCCATTGTGGATCTAGTTATTATCCTTTGTCTTGAGGATTTCCACAACTGGCGTCAGATATCTAATTGTGCCTTTAGTGTCTTGAATATCAGATATCCAACTGGCGTTGGAGTATCCTTCTAAAATAGCAGGATCTTTGGAATAATGCAATTCGTAGTTTCGAGTATATCTGAGATATCTCAATACCTTCAGAATTGCTTTCCAGTGGGTTTTACATGGATTGCTTGTGAATCAGCTTAAACTGCTCAATATAAAAACAATATCTAGTCTAGTGTAGCTCATGAGATACATTAGACTGCCTATGACACTTGCATATTCCACTTGGTCAGCACTTTGGGTTTTATTCTTGGACATATTTTGGCATGTGTCTATAGGAGTTTTGGCTATGCCAAAAGCATCCTTGCCATATTTCTTAAGAATCTTGTCTATATAGTGTGACTGAGTTAATTTGAGACCTTCCTTTGACCGTTTGATTTGGATGCCTAAAATCGTGTCAGTTGATATCATATCCTTCTTGTCAAATCTTGAATTTAACATGTCTTTGGTAAGTTTTACCATTTCATTGTTGCTTCCTACAATGAGTATGTCATCAACATATAAACATAGGATGATATATCTGATATCTATTGTTTTCACATATACACATTTGTCACACTCGTTTATTTTGAAGTTGTTTGCCATCATGACATTATCAAACTTCTAATGTCATTATTTCGGTTCTTGTTTAAGTCCATATAATGACTTCACCAACCCACATACTTTCCTTTCTTGCCCTAAAAGTACATGACCCTCAAGTTGTTTCATGTATATTTCTTCATCAGATCGCTATTAAGAAAGGTGGTTCTAACATCCATTTGATGTACTTCTAGATTCTGCAAAGCGGCAATTACTAGTAGTAACCTTATAGATGTTATCCTCGATACATTAGAGTATGTATCAAAATAATCAAGGCCTTCCTTTTATCGGTAACATTTTATTACTAATTTGGTTTTGTACTTAACAATTGATCCATCTCGTTTCAGTTTTCGTTTGAAATTCCATTTAGAACTTAGTAGCTTAATTCTGGGAGGGAGATCTACTAGTTCCCACGTATGGTTTTGTAAGATGGAGTCAATTTCACTACTAATTGCATCCTCCCACAAGGTGCCTTCTGATGAGCGTATAACCTCATTATATATTTGAGGTTCATCCTCCAACATAAAGGTTAGAAAATCGGATCCAAATGATTTTTTTACCCTTGCTCGTTTGCTTCTTCGTGGCTCTATTTCATGCTCAATCCCTTGATTATTTTTGTTATCGTCATTGATAGTCTCTAGAGTTCGTTTTATTGAACTTCGATCAACTTCTTTACAAGGGAATACATTTTCAAAGAATGAAGCATTCTTTGATTCCATTATCGTATTCTTGTGAATCTCAGGATTTTTTAAATCATATACGAGAAACCGATAGATATTTCTATGTTCTGCATAGCCAATGAGAATACAATCCACAGTCTTTAGACCTATTTTCATATGTTTTGGTATTGGGGCCATTACCTTGGCAAGACACCCCCCACATTTTCAAATGTTGGTAGAAAGGTTTCTGACCTGTCCACAACTCATATGGTGTCTTATCCTTGAACTTTTGGGGAATCTGTTGGGTTTTACGGTGCTCGATTCCTTCAACCATTCTTGCTCGCCAAGTGGTGGAGAAGTGGAATTTTGGGTGCAAGTGGTGTGGAAGCTAAAAAGAATAAGGACACAATGATTTATAGTGGTTCAACCTTCTAACCAAGGTCTACATCCACTACCTTAGCTTCCCACAAAGGATTTCCAATCAATCCACTATTGATTCGTCCCCTTTTCTAGGCTTAGGAGGAAACCCTTATACACCGATCAAGTTTTCTACCCAAAACCTTGATCAAACCCTCTTTACAAAGAGAAAAGATAAGCAAACTCAAATCGCTCTTATATGTATTTTTTTGCACAATTTAGCTCTCACACAAAACCTAAAACACTTGAGCAAATCTAACAATTTTTGCTCACTATTGTTTGTCTATACAAAGAAATGAAAAATAAGCACTAAGACAATTTCTTGATCATTTGTTGTTGACAATTGAAGCATTAACCATTACTTGATGCTTGGAGGTCCCTTTTATACTCCTTAATGAGTTTGTAACCGTTACTAGCCGTTGGGGTTGAATAGAGCCGTTTGAGACTTAATTTCCCACCATAAATGCAGTTCTGCAGCTCCCCGTTTCGAAACACCCTTGGCCGTATCTAAACGCCCGTATCGAAACGCTTATAACCGTATCAAAACGTTCTGCATTTAAATGTTAGTTGAGAAATAGCTGTTGGGGGTTTATGACCGTTGCGGTCAACACCACGTAGGTATATCCAAACGGTATAGTCCGTTTCGAAACGTTTGGAAAAATTCTCATCCAGAAGCGACTGTTTCGAAACCATTTTCAAAACACTTTGACACTGTAAGACCCCGTATCGAAACACCTAGGGGTGTTTCGAAACACCTAGATGGTTTTGTTTAATTTGGCTTTGAAAACATGTAAAAACCTTTTAAAACATCCCCTAGACATAGTTTCAAGTTGTTTGGACTTTAGAAATAGTTTTGAATTCTTTTTAACTTAGTTCAAAACATTTTTCAATTATTATATCAAAACATTAGTTCTACAGAATCCTATTTAAAAGGTAATTGGATGTGAGAACAGCTTCCCCCCACATGTTTTGGGATAACCCAGAACTTCCTAACAAGCCATTCATCATCTCCTTTAGAGTCTGATTTTTCCGTTCGGCTACTCCATTAGATTGAGGAGAATATGGTGGTGATACTTTGTGAATAATACCATGTTGTGAGCAATACTAGCCAAATGGACAAACATGTTCACCACCACGATCACTTCTTACCATATTGATCTTTTTATTAAGTTGGTTTTCAACTTCTTGCTTATAGCGCATAATTTTTTCTATAGCCTCGTCTTTTCTTTTGAGCAAATACACATAGCAGTATTTTATGTTATCGTCAATGAAGGTTATAAAGAATTTATTTCCTCCTCGTGTTTGAACAAATTTCAAATCACAAACATCGCTATGGATCAGATTAAGTGGTTTTGTCTTTCTTTCAATAGTTTGAAATGAATACCTCGTTAATTTTGCTTCAACACATGTTTCACATTTATTATTATAATCAATGTGAAATGAAGGGATGTGTTCCAAGTTAATTAATCTCCGTGGAGTATCATAATTAACATGTCCGAGTCTACCATGCCATAAATTAAAAGAATCGAGCATATAAACTGAAGAAGAAGCTGCATTCTTATTCACTTTCTTTTCTTTTACAGAGATAGCATTGAGTTTTCACATTTCCTTCAATACATATCCTCTGCCTACAAACATCCCACCCGTAGATAGAATTAATTTTTGAGATTCAAAAACCATTCTAAACTCGTGGACACTTAAGAGTGTTCCAAATACAAGAATTTTCCGTATGTCTGGTACATACAACACATTCTGCAGCTTGAGTTCCTTTCCATAGGTCATCTTCAAGACTACAGTCCCCTTCTCCTTGATCTTGGAAGTCGCAGTATTGCCCATGTAGAGCATGTCCTCATTGTCGTTGGATATCAACTCGGTAAAGGACCTTTTGTCACAACATATATGACGTGTGGCTTCAATATCTAGCCACCATTCAATTGGGTTGGAGTCAACCATGTTGACTTCAAAGACCATAACACATAAGTTTTTATTGTTCATGGGTTGATTCATCTTCTTCGACGTTTGGCTCGGTCCCACCATTTGTGTGGACAACTTGGGTGATTTCGCAACATCTCCCTTCATAGTCATAGTTTATGTTCAAAAGAAACACAAATCCTGAAATTGGTGATAATCCCGATAAACTGAAATTTAATTTCGTTTATTCCTTGTAACTTCGACATCTATTGACAATTTTTGTAAAACAGATTTGTCTCCTTTAAATTTTGAGATTTAAGCAAACCCGTTTAAATACGACAGAAATTAATTTCTGAAATGAATTATTTGCTTATCTCTGAACTTTGTTAAAATCGAATCGCCTTGAAAAGAATCGTTCTGTCTTAAGATTATTGGACACTTCAAGGTTAGATCCAAAATAAATAAATAAAAATAAATCTGAAAATAAAATAAAGAATAAAAGAAATAAATAGATTGAAAACAGGTTTGAAAAATTAACCAAAAACCAGTACATTGAGGCATGTACGAGCACAGTTTCCTTAAGACAGATTTGACCACTCTAATGTGCTAGAGTTGTTTGATCGTCGGTCTCCAAAGATACAACAGTCGGATGAATTTCTGCAGCAGCACAACTGGAGAATTCACGAACAAATTTGAGCCTTCAACTATCACCAGAAAACTATGCAAGTTTGGGAGAGAAAATTATTTTCAATTGTTGTTTAAAATTTGAAAACTGCTCATGTATTTACAGGAGGAAATTATGGTAAAATATCTGCAAGTCCAAGTAGAGCCTGACCGGTCTGGACATTCGTGTCACCCACGTCGTGTGGGTGCACCCTAACTCAAATGGGATTGGATTCGCACCCCTTGCGTGCGAGGCACATGTTCATCTCATGTCATTCAATGACAACAAATTGGGTGTATGTATATAAACATCTCCCTCTCCTTTTATCCCATCAATGTGGGATTGGGGGTTTCCACTTCTTTTTTTATTTACAACCACCTTACTTTGAGAATCAATTTATCATTCATTACTCATTCGTTTTACCGTTGTAAAAGTATTACGGAGTAGAATAAGTCCATAGTGGAACTTGATTTGAAACCCAACTTGTACTTATTCGAAATAAGGCTCAAAGTTACCATTTTCTAATGTTTTTTCCAACAAAAAAATATTTTAGAAACAAAACAATTACTTGAAACAAACACTATATTTAACTTTTGGGTTACCCAAGCCGATTGAATTTAACTCGATTGACATATAGTTGGTACAACATATAGGAGGTCTTGAGATCGAGTATGCTTAAGCGCTCAATATCTTATGATTTATAGATGGAGAAGGGTCTGAATAATATATAAACATCATATTATATTGTATGTACAAAAAAATAGCAACTTAAAGGACTATCTAGTGATTGGTTGTTGGTCGACCGTCGCTAGACTCTAGTCATGTTAGTCAGCTAACTAGGGATATAAAATTGGGTACTCAGATGAGTTTCAAGTCGGGTTCGATCATATTCAGGTTATTTCGGGTAAAGTCAATGATTCGACTTGAGTCGTGTAGGATTCGGGGCTGGGTCAATGTTGGGTTGATCCCAAAACTTGGTTTGAGCTCGGGTCGGGTTATTTTGGGTATCAAGTTAAGTTCAAATCGAGTCACGCCAGTTTCATATAAAATTCGGGTTGAATACTATTAGTTTCGACGAATTTCAGGTTGAATCTTAACCGGGTACAAATGAACTTCAAGTCAGGTCATTTCGAGTATCAAATTAAGTCCAAGTCATTTTGGATATCAAGTTAAGTTATTCTATTACAAATTTGTAATATATTTACCGTTTTATGCCTTTTACTTTACGTATAAAGAGTTTAGAAAATTAGATTCTAAGATTTAGGTTATATGAAAAATTTTGAAAAGTTAAATTCGGATTGTGAGGGTAATTCTGTTGAGTTGACCAATCAATGGAAATAGCCAAGAAGGGGTGAATTGGCAATTAAAAAAATTTGTGGAAGCAAATGCAAAAAGAAAAGAAATTTGCACAAGTGATTTAGAGTGGTTCAACCTTCTAAACAAGGTCTACATTCACTACCTTAGCTATACACACTAAAGATTTCACAAATTAACTAATTTGTTTAGGCAAATGAGATAACCTCACAAATCATACCCCAAAGTCTAGCAACCTCTTGTCCTAAAAATGGATACAAAGAAGTAAACTATGAAAATCCTCCAAAGAAAGTTGTTTGCACAATTTAAAGTTCACTAAACCCCCAACACTTGATTGAAAAAGAAATATAACGAAGAACACTCAATTGTGTACAAGATTTGACAATAAGGAGCTCTCAAAATTTTGGATATTTGCTTGGATGCTTTAGAATATTTGTCTTGTTGTTGAAGAAGCTTCAAATACTTATTTTTATTCTCATTCATTGATTTCTAGCCGTTTGTGTTGTTGAAAAATTGAATAGGGTCATTGTACTGTTATTTTTCTGTAATAAATGTTGTATGGCAAGGGTGAGTATCAATATACGAGCTTCTATATCGGTATTTGCTAAAAATAGAAATAGTTGTTACAAGTAAAAGGTGTCGGTGCGCGGGTTTGTGTATCGATAAGGAGTGAAAACTTTACAAGGGGTACATATACACTATGTTTCGTACTGGTACTGAATTTACTCATTAAAATTCTTGAAAATTTTTCAAAGCTTGCGTATCGGTACGTGTATTGCTGTACCGGTACTCAACACATTTGAAAACAATTTTCGCTGCAAAAATCTAACAAACATATAAAATATTTAAAGTTTGTACTGGTACGCTAAAGGTCTTACCGATACTCAACTACCATTTGGATTTCATGTGATGAAGGGTCGTACTGGTACACAGATTATCATTTTGAAATAAAACATATTACAGTACTAAAAACCCGTACCGGTACGCATATGGTTGTACCAGTACTCACTCACCAAAATGGCTTGATAGTGTACCAAAACACTTAAAAATATTTGTGTAGAACTCGATATCATCAACTGATTTGCTTGCCAAGTGGTGAAGAAGTGTTTTCTTGTGTGATGGTGGTGGAAGCAAAAAGATAGAAAAATAAACACAAAAATTTAGAGTGGTTCGACTTTCTAACCAAAGCCTACATTCACTATCTTAGCTTCCCCACTAAGCATTTCAACCAAATTTACTATAATTTTCTTCCCTTTTTTAGGCTTAGAAGGCAGCCCTTTGCAACACTCAAAGCTTTCTACCCAAAGCTCGAGCAAACCCTCTTATACAAAGAGAAAGATAAAGCAAACTGAAATTCCTCACAAAAGTATGTGTTTGCACTCTAAAGCTGTCACCCAAACTTATTATACTTGAGCAAATATTACAATTAAAGCTTATAAGTGTTTGTCTATACAAAAATATACAATTGAAGTACTAAGACACTTTTTCAATCATAATAATGTTGGCTATTGAGTCATTAGTTGTTCTAAGTGCTTGAAATGTCATTTTATTTTTCTAATTGTTAATATGTTAGTACTCACACCCAACATATGTCCACTCTACCACTCAACACTTGTTCACACCCAATACCCAACACTTAAGATTGAGGACCAAGGGCAAAAGGTAACCCCCAACGCTCACACTCGGACTCTCTCCACCATGACCACCAAAATTTTACCATAATCCTCTCATCTCCACCGTCCAAATGATTTCAGACCGTTTTTGTCTATGTTGCTCATCAACATTCATATACTTTATTTTAATTGGATAACGAAAATGATTTAACGACAGTTGAAGAGAAAATCTTGCAATGATTACAGAAAGAAACGTTAAACATCTTATTGACCAAAAAATAGTTTAGACGTCTATCTAAAGAAGTATAATTTAAGTATTTATATGAAGAAAAAAAGTATAGTTTAAACACATATGTGAAAAACAATATCAAACCAGCCTAAACGAGTTCTTGTGGCTTATGCGTTTGATCTTTTGTTAAGACTGTAAGTAAAGTAAAGCTGTAGTAGTAGATAGTATTTTTTTTTTCTTCTGAAAAATAGTAGATAGTAGTAGTAGAATAAACAGCAGAACAAATATATAAGTTATTTCAATGTCAAGCATTCATAACTGCCACTGTTGACATATGGTTTAAACCTCAAATTTTGCACCACTCAAGCGTAACATCATGCCAACTACACACTCATTTCTTAGTCAAAACAAAGAAAATTAAACTAACTCCAACTCCAACTCCAGTCGCTTGGGTTCTTAATTGGCTACTCTTTCACGCAATATCTTCACAC
The DNA here is from genome assembly GCA_958450335.1 of Hibiscus tridactylites. NCBI lineage: Eukaryota > Viridiplantae > Streptophyta > Magnoliopsida > Malvales > Malvaceae > Hibiscus > Hibiscus tridactylites. Next base: position 10,917,885 of record OY288290.1, read on the forward strand.
CCATGTACCTGCATCTCATTATAATAAAAACCTCAATTAAACAACCAAAGTACTTAATGTCATAACTCATCATTTTGACATAGACTCGGGTTCAAATAGCTTTGTCTGAATTATCAAAAGGTTAATAAAAGTATGAATAGATACTAACCTTCCGAGCATCATGACGGTGGCCTGAGGATTAGTCCCGGGCGAGTCATTGAACGTGGATCCATCGATAACTCGCAAAGAATCCACACCGAGAACCTTGTAGTCAGGATCAACAACTTTGCCAACTTGGCAGCCTCCATGATAGTGCCATATGGTCATCACAGTGTCCTTACAAAACACTTCCAATGGCATTGAAGGATTGTAATGTTTGGGCAACAGATTCAATGGGGCATTGGCTGTCATATTCAGAAGCATCGGCCAAGACAGGAACTCATATCTGAATTTAGAGAATGGCTTGGATTCCACGACTTTCTCAATGGTTTGGAGCCCTTGGACACATCTTTGTAGGTCTCGTGAATCCTTGAAATAATTGAATGTAACGGATGGGTTGTCGTTTGGATTTCGGGTTCGAAGCTCCAAATGACCCGTTGAAATCGGACCCGTAACTTTTTCCAAGATAAATCCACCTCTAAATGCTGTTGGCTCCTGTATATTGTTAGTGTACTCGATGGCTTTGGAAATGGTTTCAGGAGAGGAAGCACCGCCGGCGAAGTTTTCGCCACCGGCAGCTTCGATATAGCTTCCGAAATGGGTGATACCAACAACTTGGATAAGCGAAACCTCGACCGGAATAGGAGAGGGGATGAAGACGGCGTTCATGGGGTTATCAGACATGCCTTGGCCTACCATAGGTTGGTCGAGCACGACCCTGATGTTGTGGGACTTGAGGTGTTCTGCAGGCCCTACTCCGCTCAACATCAATAGTTGTGGGCTTCCCAACGCTCCTGCTGATATAATGATCTCATTCTTTGATCCCTTTTTAAGATATGCTTTGTGCTTTACCCCTTTTGCATCTCTGAAAACCACTCCACGAGCCTTAGGCATTTTTCTTCCTGCCATTATTGAAATGTGTTGTCAATCAACAGGGGCGGTTTAAAGATTTTGGGGCTTGTGCAATTTATTAAAATATGGCTCTTAATTTATAATCAGTAAAAGATATAAGTGTTTTTCAAAAAAAAAATACTTTAATACAAAAATTATTATTAAATTATTCTCGTGAGAACAAAAAAAATGACTTATAAACATCTAAATATCAAATATTTTCACTTCAAAATTATCATTCTTTTTTTGCATGTTTTAAGTTTTAGATGATTTTTTATATAAACATAATTATATATATACTTTTATATTTTTTATAAATATTTAATTTAATTTAGGTTCCTTATTTTCGGAGCCCCTCTCTCTTGGGGGCCATGTGCGGTCGCTCATGTCGCGCCTGTCCAAAACCCCACAGTCAACCAAATACATTGGGTTTTTTTTTAACTTTAGAGTTTGATCTAGTTAATCAGATTAGGGTAAACTACATTCATGATCACCAAACTATAGGTCTAATTCTATTATGATCGCTGGTCTTTTCATTTTTTCAATCAAACCACTCAACTATTTAAATGGTATAAATTAAGCCACTAGTCGTTAAAATCTAATGGATAGGATGACGTGATAGTTCATAGAAATTTGTATGATTACACATTTGATCCCCGTTATTTACATATCATATATATTTGGCCATAGTTTTAAGTTAATTTAATTCAATAAATAATAGGGACCCAATTGATATAATAAGTAAATAATGGGGACCAAATGTGTAATTAGACAAATTTCTATTAACTATAGATTTTAACGACTAGTGGCTTAGTTTCTCCTATTTAAATAGTGGAGTGGTTTGATTGAAAAAATTAAAAGATCGGTGGTCAAAATAGAATCATACCTATAATTTAGTGATCATGGATGCAGTTCACCTATCAGATTATGTACCTTTCATTGCAAACATGATTTTGTGCACAGAAGCATGCAGATAGACAGTGAGTCGAGTGGGGTTAGCATAGTCCAATAAATCAGCAGCTGTGTGTCTATTCCCTTGTCGATCGAAGATTGTTCCACCCACTTTGGTGCCGTAAATATGGTCATAACTGAACCCATTGAATGGCAACACCCCAGCCTCCAGCAAACCATCCCTTACTGCTGACTGCCATTGCCCCAATGCTGGCTCAAATGCCACCAATTTCTCCACCCATTTGTACGACTCATTCACTAATCGTCCATCCCAACCAGCTTGCCTGATAATCAGCAACAGAAAAATAAATAAAGGATAAATTATACCAAATATCACTAAACTTTAAGTTTAGTATCAATTACAGTCAACTAAAAGTCAATATTGTTTTAGCACTAAACTTTAGTTTAGGCTTCAATTATACAACGGAACCATTAAAATCAACGACGTGAACAGATCTTAACGGTTTACATGCGATGACGTGGAGGAACAGTGCCTAAACTAAAGTTTAATGCTAAAATATTATCGATTTTTTAATTGAGTGGTATAATCGATACTAAACTTAAAGTTTAATGATATATGATTAAGTTTACCAATATATAAATTCATTCATGCTTGATCGAATTAGCCTATAATATGTGGAAAAACTCTATGGTACATGTTGACTACTTACTTGACATATTCGGTGGAGGCTCGCGTGTAAAACCCTGCATTGAGACAACTTCCTCCGCCCAACACCCGTGCCCTTGCATTAATCACGCCATCTTCGGAGATGAACCGCTGTGACGGGGATGACCGGGAAAGGTCAGAGAGCGCTGCTCCGAAGCGGGTCATTTTAGTTATGTTGGGGTTACCATAAGGGGAGCAACCGCGTTCGAGGACCAAGACGGTGGCGTTTTGGGATAATGTGGCGGCTAATGGGCATCCGGAGGTGCCGCCACCTACGATAATGTAATCGTAATAGGACAACGTTGGAGCTGACATCGCATTGTGCATGAACGAGTAGTTTGGAGCTGTACGGGTAGTGATGACATTCATTATTACAGTTTAACAAGTCTCACGTCCATGAAAGTGATGGCATGGTAGTAAAATAATTATTTTACTTGTAATCCAAATAAAATATTAAACATTAAAAACCAAAAATATTTTATTATATATATATATATTTATATAAGTATATCAAACATGAGAAGAGAAACAAGACACGCACACTATATATATCTTATGTGGTTTACAAAGGAAAGCAGATTATTTAGTCTTAAAAAAGCACAACCGTAAAGGCGGCCGGCATTAATTTGACAGCAGGTTTTTGGTTTAGGGTGTAGTGAATGAAAGGGGACCATCACAAATACCACTAATAATTAATATAAATACTTAAAAGATGAAGGAGAAATGTTAACTTGTAATATTTAATTAAGCTGTTATTTAAGAATTCAAAGTTATGGAACTTAAGGAATAGTGTGAGTGGATAAGAAAACTTGTTTTTTATGAGAGATTTCTATTTGAACCGCTTTGTCCGTATAATATACGTAAAATTTATTAAAAATTAAAAATTATATATATATTATAGATCACATTAAGAATCGGTGGCGTATCTACATTAAGGCTTGGGTGGGCTCGTGCCTACCCTGAACTTTTTAAAGTTTACACATTTGACTTTAATTTTTTTATTTTTTATGAATTGATCCTTAATTTTTTTATATTTCTATGACTTGTGCTCATCCTGAAATTTTAATATTTTTATTACTTGCGCCCACCCTCATGAATATTTTGACTTATGCCCACCCTCAAAAAAAAATTGGGATCCGCCGCAGAGAATGCTAAAAGATACAAAGTTGTGATTAATTCACTGCTTCCTTTTATTAAATTTGTTTTTAATAAGTTTATTAAATTTGTTGAAATTAACGTATTAAATACAAATATATAAAACTTTAAAAAGTTGATTAAAAATTAGAATTCTAATACATTTGAATATGTATTATTTGTAATTGTATTTGTAACTTGTACTTTATATCTTAACATGTATGGATTAACCAAACTAAAAATAATAATAGTAATAATAAAAGGAAAATGACAAATAGCAAATACTTTCAAGTAGGTTATTATAATGTCTATAATTCATATATATATATATTCCACATGCAATAAGAATAGTAGCATATTGAGCTTCATGAATTTCAATTATGAAGAAAAAGCAAGGCTATCCATTTATTTATATGTCTCATTTATTATCGTCACTTTAAAACAATTTTAAGATGATTATAAGATAGTATATGTTCATATTTTTTTAACTTTTTAATAACGCCCGCTGGTTGACTTTACAAACAAAGTTACACGAACTCGGGTCTCTTAAGATGACTTTTTCACTGAGACCACTGGTTGAGTTTACGTATATAATTTTCTTAATTAATCAAAGATTAGTTTAGATCAAAGTATGCACATATTGTCAATTTAGGTAGAAAGGAAGGCAAAAGAATGATAAGAAGAATTGAAATAATAAACCTGTTTGAGTGGCAGCAAAACCATGAAAGAAGAGAAATCCGGCTGCAAAAAGTGTCCAACACCCAAGACTCATTGTCTGCAACAAGCCAAACCAGGTTAAACTGTGCCACTCTTTCAGGGAAAAAAGCTGGAGGATATGTTCCCGACCTGATTCAACAACCTAATTTGTAGCGGCACTGGCACTGCTTTTTTTCCCCACCTGGAAAACCACAAGGCTGTCGGATTACTCCTTCAAGTTGGAGTTTTGCTGATTCAAATGTAAGTAATACTCTGCCTTGCCTACCAGATTTTTGCGGCTCATAAATATATATATATGTGTGTGTGTTGATTGACATTGCAAAGTGCAAACCAATTAGTGGGGGTAGAGGAGGCAGTTGAGCCTGGTTTAATGCACCTAATAGTAGCTCACAGCTGCAAAATGTCCATATTCCAATGTCCAAAAGTAGTTTCTAGTGTTTAAAAATCAACGTCCAATTGGACATTGGTCATAATAGTTTGGAAAATTCTATAATGAATGACATACATTGATTTACACCACTAATTTTTATTTTTTATTATTTTATTTTAAATAAAGTTTTTTAAATAAATATGTGGGACCCATCAATTGTCTTTTTGCTTTTCTTTATTTTTGTTATTCCTTATTTGTTTAATTTATGTCAATATAAAATTATGGCATAAAAATAATTTTAAGCCCTAACGTTTACAATTTCTATCATTTTGGTCATTATTTTTTAAGGATAAATTTGGCCCCCTAACCTATATTATTTTGTCAAATTACTCATTTTTTTAACTAGCATCTCAATTAAACGGTCAAAAGTTTAAACGGTGATGACATGTCAATATTCTTATTTTAAAAAATATATTTCTCAACTATTTTTTTTTAAAAAAACTAACAAAAAATAAGGATAAACAAACAACTGAATCATCACGGAAAGTCCAACACCTAAACACAAAGCTAATAAACGAATTTCTAAACTTAATTCAAATTACTTAAACCCCAATTAAGTTTTCATATCAGTTCAAAACCTATAATTTTTTTATTTTATGTCATTTTAAGTATTTTCGTGATTTTTTAAATTTTATAAAAAAATCATTTGATATTATTTTTAAAATTCATTTTTAAATACTAAATACCAAAATCAAAAGCTCAAAGTTTTAATAATCGCCCCAAATTTCTCTGTAATATTTTATCTATTGGTTCAAAGTGCTTCAAATTTTAAAGAACAAGATTTGATTCAAAGTGAATTCAAATTTGAGGGTAAAATCTTATTTGTTTGTATGGTATGTATTGTTGGATTTTAGAATGAATTTACTTTGAAAAATTGTAGACTGATTTCATAAATCTTAGCTAGAATTTCAAATCCAACACAATTTATGATTAACTTCATTCTTTTCCATGTTTTTATTTTTGTTTTAATTTTAGTTATCTTTAATAGTTTAAATTAGGCTTAAGGGCTCGTGAAGCCCCTGAACTTTTGAAAAAAAATCAATTAAACCATTAAAGATTTTTCGCACTCAATGTCATCCTCAAACCCCAAAAATTAACCAAGCCGACCCTTTGACTGACGAAATCCGTTGTTGACCGTGACAGTGCTGACATGACGGTCTATGTTAAAAGAAAATGATGACGTGGAAGAGGGCTTAATTGTTTTTTTTTAATTTGAGGGTTTAAATGTTTTTTATAAAGTTTGAGGGCTTATTTAATTTTAAGTAAAAATAAAAAATGTTAAAATATTCTAAAATAAATATTAAAATTACTAAAAAATAAAAACAAAAAACAAAAAAAAACATATGACCATTGTAATAACAAAATAAGATTAAAATTATGTTCTAACCTAATAAGTTGTGTAAAATCTTAGGATGAGTCTACCACGTGCGACGAACACTGATGAACACCACTAATGATAAACACCGATGAACACCATTAAATTAATTAATAAAGATTTAAAATTTCAAGGACCCATCATACAATTAATAATTATTTTTAAAAATTCAATTAAATTATTTTTTATATATATTAAAATTTTATTTTTTTAATAAGGGTAAACTATATATTTAGTACCTCACTTATTTTTGTATTTCTATTGAACCCTCATTATTTAAATATTATTTCAATTTGACCCTATTTTTTATAAAAAAATAATTTAACCCTTAACCCTCAACCTAAAACCCTAAACTATTCAACCTTAAACTCTTAAACCTATACCCTAAACCATATACCATTAAAATAATTTCACTATCATCGATTCAATGAATTGTTGAATTCTCCTAAAAAATTCAATTAAATTATTATACATATATATATATATCACAATTAATTAAACTCAAATCTCATAGAATTAACACTATCATCTTATTTAAGATGATACCGTATCTACAATCGATTCGTTCTTTTCGTTAACCACCATCTCTAGCATTGCATTAAAGCATTTTAACACATTCTCCTGCAAAATTAGTACATTCTTTCGTTAAGTCGAGTTAGTGAAAAGCTCAATGCCACAAGAAGAGCTGATGCTGCAATGGTAGATGGTTTGAACTCTAGCAGCTTGATTTCTGTACCCCGAAAAACAGAGTTTTCAACATGGGTTTAAGCTCATTTCTCATAAAAGCCATGGTTTATAATGTTTACCATTACGAGCTTGGAAGATTATACGTGTAGCTCTATCTTTCAATGCTTGTATCTACGGTGGATCTTTTAGTCCGAACAAAGATACAAAGAAACCGATAAACGAGAAGGGCATTATCGATCGCATACGCCAATCCAACGCATCGAGAATCAAAAACTCCATTCGTTGTATCGCCGAGGCATGGAAGATAAACCCTTCTTCCCTCTGTTTCATTTGCATGAGCAGTAAACAAAACAATGCCAATGCCATAAAAAGAGTGGAAAACAATATTAATCCAACAAGACATGTTTTTTTACCTGAAAATTAGAGTAATAATTAATTCAACATCTTTTTTAGATATATATATATTACTTAATTGTGATGGTGAACAAGAATATTAAGCAAAGTAATCCCAACATTCCCAATCGAAGTCCCGTCAGTTCCAACAAACGTTGACTGAAAAAGAGATGAAATTAGCCCTCCACGAACAATACTTGTAAACCAAAACTTTCAAATGCTAGTATTGAAATTGTTGAAGTTGGTGAGAACATTGAAACCGATAAATACAGGCATCTATGTTAGTCTGATGCGAGTCTCTGAGTATACATCACACACGAGTACTTGAAGAAAAAGGAAGAGTCGGAGTAGAAAATAGTTTATCCTTTATTTCAAATAAGATAATAGTGTTAATTTTTGGAGATTTGAGTTTAATTAATTTTGATATATATAAAAAAATAATTTAGTTGAATTTTTTAGGATAATTCAACAATTCATTAAATTGAATTGAATCGATGATGGTGAAATTATTTTTAATGGTATATAGTTTAGGGTATATGTTTAAGAGTTTAAGGTTTAATAGTTTAGGGTTTTAGGTTGAGGGTTAAGGGTTAAATTATTTTTTTATAAAGAATAAGGTCAAATTGAAATAATATTTAAATAATGAGGGTTCAATAAAAATACAAAAATAAGTGAGGTACTAAATATATAATTTACCCTTATTAAAAAAATAAAATTTTAATATATATATAAAAAATAATTTAATTAAATTTTTAAAAATAATTATTAATTGTATGTTGGGTCCTTGAAATTTTAAATCTTTATTAAAGTTCAGTGAAATTTCATATAGTTTACCCTAAAAATATCCCATTTTACTAAAGTATTACGTCATCAAACTAATGACATTTAATGTCTCAATGACCAAAATGTTATGACAAAAATGTTATAAACAATAACATAAGTGATCAAAACATTATAAAACAATAATGTTAGTGGTGAAAACATTATATTTCTAAATTTAGTGAGGGAAAATAAACACTTATGAAAAGAAGATGACCCTGTACAATAATTTTACCCTTTATTTTTTATTTTCCACCCATCCTCTGCGTGAAAGCTTCCCTTCAGCAGAGTAATTTTATAAAGACCGACATCACTCATCAGCACGTGCAAAAGCACGCCATTTTAGGAATCAATTCGTCCTTACATCAAACAGAGCACTGTGTACAACGCATTTGAATATACATTTGAAATAGACAAAAAGAATTGGCAATCTTGAACAAGGGGCTAAACCCCTGAATACTTGAACACATTGTTCTTTTCAGACAAGGGGTTTTCTCTCTTCTTCTTGCTCATCTTCTACACTTGCCACTTCTTTAGAAGAGGCTATTCGTTGCTCGGCATTTCCATTCGATCTTTGAACCCTTGGACCTGCTTTACTGTCCGGCAACATCTTCAATACGATTCCCATGGATATCAGCAACAGTCCCGAACCGTGCTGTTCCGTTAAGGGCTTTGTAAATATCATGTATGACAGCAACAGAGTTACAGCTTTTCTAGCAGTTGTGATCTACACACGCACGAAACAAGGGGTGTATAAGTAGATGAAATAATGAAATGGTTTCGAGATCACATTCACAAGTATATCTCACCATGGCAGTCGTGGCAGCACCGAAAATGGCAATCAGGGATAAAACAGATACTTGACCAATGAATGTAGCCATGGCTTCAAACACCAACACCCCATACACGTATGGATGCTGCAATCGATCAGCGTAAATAAAACCCGATGATCAATACGAACGTCTAATGGAGTAACAAGCAAGATGCACTTTAGTAATAGGAAACAAGTTATTATTATAATCATGGGCAATGGAGTAACTGGATCAGGAGCCTTTGTGCCATATATTCCATGTGCATACAACAAATGAACCTCTGATGGTCTCCAGAGTATGTCGTTTTGTAAATGCGGATACCTTATAACATTGTAATTTTTTCCCCACTAAAAATCCATGTCCAATAAATTAAAGTATCCCTTAAATCTTCTTAAACCTGACTTGGAAACTTGTTATTCAACACTAACCGGAACGGTCAACTACTAAACCATTGATTTCTCCAATACAAAGAAATTTAGGTGGAACAAGTGGCCACGTTGTGAATGGCTTCCAAAGTGTAGATTTCAAGTTTAAGACACCTAAATAAAATGTTATTTTATGCAGCCGTGATCCCTGGCAGTGCAGGGGGGCAGGGATGTGCATGAAAGAAGTCAATCAATAAAATAAGACTTAAGGGGTAAGTTTGTTCCCGAAGTAAACTCAAATCAGCAATTTTGTCCCTACTTTCCAATTGAATCAATTTTATCCTCGAGTTATTTAATTGACTCAATTTTGCCCTTGAAGTCATTTAATTTTGGGCGGCAAAATTGATGCAACTAAAAAGTATGGACAACATTGCTGATTTGGGTTTACTTCAGGGGTAAACTTACCCCTTAAGCCATAAAATAAAGAAGGCATTGATGCTTACTTGAGAACAAGAATTCCATGCCTTAAAGAGCTCTCCAGTTAGAACCATTGGCACAAGTAAGAAAGGAATCCCGACAATAGTTGAGCAAAACAACATCTCCATCTGTAGATATACATACATCCATATTCATAAAAATTGTCACTACTTCATTGTTTATTTGTTCCATGTTTCAAACAAAAAAAATGAGAACTTTTAAGGCTAAACCTGTGTTGTTTCTGGATTCATGGTGAAAATCGCTTCTTGAAAATTACCCAGAAACGCGTCCATGATTAAAGCACCCGAAATCATTATAACACCAATGATGCTAAAATTTGGAGATGTCTGGGCATCAGCTAAGGTGAAAAGGATAAGACCAACCACAAGAAGCAAAGCAGAGATGTATTCATGAAAGGGATATTTCCTTCTCAGGCCAGGAACGAATGCACCCATAATCATAACCGGCAGAACCTGAAATTTCATACAACAGCACAACACTAGTTTGTCAGAATGAACATGGCCAGGGATTCAAATAGCAGTATAGCGACCACTATATAGCGGTAACGGCACCGTTCGAAACCGCTATTGCAGAAAATTGAACTTTGTACCTTTGTAGATTTAAACATGATTTGGGCAGGATAGTTAAGGTAAGCCAATGAACCCTTGGTTAATCCATGAGAACCCATAAGAACAGCAGATAGTTTCACATATGTATTCCATGGATTCACCATTTGCTTCATAGTAAAGCCTTGAAGCCGTATCAATATCAGGTAAACAAATCCTTGTATAAAAGTAAAATACCATCCATAGCTGAAACATTTCAAAGATTTCAAGTCAAGAAAAAATTCCAAATAATATTTCAAGAAAAAAAAACTTGTGAAGAATGAACCTGAATTGAAGCCTGTTATAAACATATTCCTGCAATGAAACAGAAGAAAACATCAATCTTTTAGAGTAAAATGGGAATTTATACAAAAAACAGAGTGACTAAAGACAAAAGTAAAATGTCCTAAACTTTATTTCCCATTAATTTTCTTAGCAACCAAACAAAAAGAAACACAGAAAAAGAGAAACCCGGCAGCATGCATGAACGGGAATTGGTCACATGCAGAGTAGAGAAACCTTGCAAATGGAATGACAGGTTCAGAACAAAACTAAAAATGAAATTTTAATAAATAAAAAAAAAGGCAGAACAAACCTCACAAACGCCATTAACAAGGTAACCAAAGAAGAACCCAGATGAGCAAATAAGAAACTGTTGCCATTTGGGTCTGTCTGTAAGGGAAATTCCAAACAAAAACCTTGTTTGATCCTCGTTTTTCATCTTCTTTCAAAAAGCACAGATTGTTTAGTCTACACAACACCCGGAAACCTCTAACTCCTAAAAAAATAAGTTCAGCCCCCAATCAAAGAATCGGAGCAAAGCCCAGAAAACAGATGAATGTAGGGGTCTTCAAATAACACAAAGAAAAAAAAGGTAGATTTTATATGTTAAAATAACAAGAAGAAGGGAAGTATCAGAAGGAGTTCTCTACTCTGTCGCCCTCACTAAAAAATGAAAAGGTTGCAGTATCAATTCAGAGGCGAAAGAGAGATTTATGGAGGATTTGAAGATTTTGTGTTTCCTTCTCTCCTTGGAAAAACGGTGGCCAACAAATCTTACGACTTTTATGAGGTGAGAAAATAAACTATTTGGGGTTAGAGAGTAACAGAAAGGAGAAAATGGAAAGAATCATTTAAAATCAAGCTTCGTTCCCAGCTCATCAAGTTTGGGATTCCTTTGCAAATTCTCGGAAAGTTGTTTTCTCGGGAAAATGGAATCAAAGATACTATAAATATCCCTTAAAAATATGAGTTCGAAATCTTATGTATGTAAAAAAAAAATTTATTAAAAAATTTAATCACTAAAATTAAATATGCGATACGAGTATGTTCAGATTAATGTAAGAAAACGGAGAGGTAGAGTTGGAAATTGGATGGGGATGTCCGAAAACTATGAGATTCGAACTGACGAAATGGGTAATAATCAAAACTTTCACTCACATGGACGAAAATAGAAAAAAGTTTATCATCGAAGCTCAAATAGGGACTGAGACAGGAATTGTTATATCTTGATATTTTACAAAAAATTTAAAATGTATAAAATTAACTCTCATTTACATGTATCTTATTATCAATATATTTGTGTCTTTTGTTTAAATTTTATTAAGTTTGGGTGACTTCTCTAGTAATTTACTATTTATTTGTTAATTATATAATTTATTTATCTATTTATTTCTACCGTTCATTTTATACGAAGACTTTGTTCCCTTTCAATTATGTTTAAGTGTATTGAGTATGACATGTAAATTGAAATTGACCATATATTTTGGTTAGTAAAATAGTAAATTTTATTTAATTGTTGGGATGAGATTCTTCAAAAATTGTAGAGATTTAATGGGGATAGAGACAAAAAATTCACTAAAATATATAACGGAAAATACTTAAAATTATACTCGTAAGTGTTGAACAGAATAGAAAATACAAAACTGTTCGTGAATCGATTGATTGCCCACCTTACGGGGAGGGCAAAAAGTACTAATGCTTCAGGAGGAGTGTTTTGACTTTTAAATTTGAAGGATTTTTTTTTCAGGGTAATATTTACATGTGGTCTTTTTTGTTTGGAGTTTATTTTATTTTGGTCATTCAAATTTTTAAAAAAAATGATTCTTGCTATTTACGTTTTGAACCGTGTTTATTTTGGTCTCTTAGTCGTTGACCTCCGTTAATAAAAAAAATTAATTTCTAATTTAACCCTCAAACTTTCAAAATTTTATTTTTCATTATCTTCCCCAAAAATTTAAAAATTTTATTTTTCCGTCCACCACTCGATTCTGACCCTCTTTCCACCGCTATGTGTATGCCCCTCTCCTCCACCCAAAACGTTAAACTTGAAACCATCCTCGATTGACCACCATTTCCTCTTCTTCAGTTGAAGCCATCATTGATAGTCAATATTTTCAGCAGATTGAACATTTGGTGCAACATTGATGACAACTGTTGCTCAGATCCCCTATGATGAGTTTGATGTTTTGTATTGGCTTGGACATTCCAAGGAAAAAAAATCAATTTTCACGTTCATGGTGTTGACTATACAAGATAGTTAAAAGAGCTAAAAGGAAAATGTTTAAACTAGTTGCATTCACAATCCCTGAATGAAAGTCAGAACTGAATTAGTTGTGTATTTGGATCCATAGGGCTTCCAAAATGGTTACTGCAACCTTTCCAGAATATCACAACAATTTTGCACTTATGTTTGGTTTTCCAAATTAAGCATGATCTTATATTTGAAGTTTTTGCATCGCTACTTTTACTGAATTATATGACTCAATACACCAAACGGAAAAATTCATCACATTATCATACAAGTCATTTTCTCATTATAATTGAAACAAGAGCATGGTATAATAATAATTTCAGTTACCAAAGCTTCTGCATTCTATTAATTTGGTCCTAATTTAAAATAATTCAATAAATTTAACCATTCATATTTAAAAAATTTGACACTGCACCATCTTGACACACTCTTCGACCACTTACCACACTACTTGCTATTGTCCATTCGTCCAATAATCAACATATGTGATAGCTCGATAGATAAATTTTATTAATGTCTTATTTAGGAATGATATCAATTTCATAAGTAATGGGTATCCCATTGGGATTCGCTATAGTGAATTTTTATAAATATTTTTATGGTTTCTATCATTTATATCTAACCTTAAACTAAATTAAATTCCAGATTTCAATAGGACTAAAACTAAATTAGACTATTAATTAAGCTTTTCTGTTAGATATATATATCTAACCTTTTCAATTTCATTTCCCGGAGTAAATATTATAAGAACTTTCTCCAAATATATACAAAGTATAGAGTATAAAACTGTTAGGCTAAATTACTTGATGGTCATTCAAATTTTATGGTGTTAATGTTTTGGCCACCTAAACGTGAAACTCCTAACTGTTGTTAACGTTTTGGTCACCTCAAACAATTTTTTATACAATTTAGTCATTAAATCATTAAATTCTAAAAAAAAACTAATATTGAAGACACTCGTATGCGTGTGAACAATACATATTTTATCGATATAAAATTTATTAAAAAATTATATTGTAAATTCATTTAATTTATAACTAATATTATACCAATAGATTTGAATTACCGTTATATATTGACGAATCTATATATATTTTTTATTTAATACTTTGATTTTTGTGTATTTTTTGACTAAGTTAAATGACACCAAATAGAATCAAAACACTTCAAAAATATAGAATTTGTCACACTCAATTCACTAGTATAAAAAATAAATTAATAAACTTTTTAAAATAGTTATAATATAAGAAGTTGTAGTTGTGGGTGGTATGGTTCGGTTGCGAGAAATGTTGGAGTTAGAGGGTGTTGGGTGATTGGAGTTGATTTTGGCTTTGGGCGTCATGTTTGGCAGCTACGACGCGGTATTGTTCTGTTACAACGTGTGGGGTTGTGAGAGGTTGTGGCCGTGGGTGGTATGGTTCGGTTGCGAGGGATGTTGATTTTGGCTTTGGTTATCTCCACTTGGGATTGACATTGAGGTGTTGTTGCTTTTTGGTTCGAATGTTTGTCCGTGTTTGTGTTTCGGGGTGTTATTTCGGTGTTTTGTTATCTCGTTGTATAACATGGTCATATGGCATTATTTTCCTCAATTTGGGCTTAGGGGGTTTAATGAGGCATATGACCATATCTCAGATTGTATGCTTTTCCATAATGAAATTATTCTTTCTTGCTGATAAAAAATAAAAATTATTTCATTAATTTTTAATATAGTTGTTTATTTGTAAAATAAATAAATTACTGCTATAATATTTTTAATCTATAGATTTTATTTTATATTGATTTTCGCATATTTTTCAACTAAACACCAACTTCAATTAGACATTTTATAAATATAAATTAATAAAAATATTAAAAAATGTTTTTATGAAAGATGAATATTTGAAAAAATTATATCAGCGGATGATTATCAGTGAAATGATAAAATGTTTGTTTCTAAACGTTTTTTTTAATGTGTTATAATATTATTAATCTATAGATTTTATTTTATATTGATTTTGGCATATTTTTCAACTAAACACTAACTTCAATTAGACATTTTATAAATATAAATTAATAAAAAAATATTAAAAAATGTTCTATGAAAGATGAATATTTGAAAAAAATATATCAGCGGGTGATTATCAGTGAAATGATAAAATGTTTGTTTCTAACCGTTTTTTTTGTTGCAATGTGTTAAAATTTTAAATAAAACATTTTAGTTGTTTTTTAACTTTAAAATGTAGATATTTTCTTTTATTTTTTAAGTGAGTTGGTGATCGGTTAACCGGTGAAACTGAAACTAAAATAAGTTAGAAGTGAGATCTATCATCCATTAATTGGCCAATTAAAACTCAAAATTTGAATCACCAATAATTTTTGGATCCAAATGTTTATATTACCCATTTTTCTTTTAATGTAAATATAAATTGGTACAAATAAATATAAGAAGAAAAAATTAGAAAAATATTTTGATAATTTTTATTAGCCAATTAAAATTATTTTTTCTTGTAGTTTAAAGGAAAATTTTCAAAAAAAAAAATAAAGAGAATAATAAGTGTTTAATTGTTATTAAAATATAATACATTAAGTATTATCATTAGCCAATAAAATTTGTTTGATTTGTTTCTAGTATAAAGACAATAAATTTATCAAAAAAATAAAGAGAAAAGAATCAAATTATTATTAAAATGTAATATGCATATTAACTATTTTTTGTTAGTCAATAAAATTTGTTTTTTATAGTTTATTGGAGAAAAGTTGTAAAAAAAATAAAGAGAAAAAAATAACCAAATTACTATCGAAATAAAATATATTTATTTTATTAGCCAATATAATTTATTTATTTATTTAGTTTAAATAAGAAAATGTTATAAAAAAGAATGGAATTAAAAATATTATTGAAATATAAATGATAAATTAGTTTTAGAACATATTACTAAAATATAAATTTAAATGAATTTTAATTCTATCATAAAAGTTTAATGGTTAAGTGATTAAAATATAATTTATTTATTTATTTTATTAGCTAATATAATTTATTAATTTCTTTATTTAGCATTCATTTTCTTTTGCTGAAAATTTTCAAACAGATAAAGAGAATAATAAGTGTTTAATATATGACAGGCCATAAAAAGAAGGCAAGATATCAAACAAGGTTGGTAAGGTTAGCTTTCTCAGGCCACGTTTTGTGGCGGCTGACGAACTAACGGAGTGAGACCTACCTTTCGATTTCCTTCTGACAATGACAGTGAATAGCAGCCTACGATAAATTAGCTTATTTCTCTCATTTTGTGATGTTATTTGTCTCTAACTTTCAAATAAAATTATTTTGGGCAATATTATATCTACTTACTGGATCATCTATCCAGTAAAGGTGGTACACGAAATAATTAATAATATAATATATTTTTAATATACAATTTTCAAAACAATTAATGTAATACAATTAATGCATCTTTTATCAATAAATAATTTTCAAGGCTATAAATACAATACAATTAATACTTCTTTACCCATTATATAATTTTTGAAACTATAAATGTATTATAATTAATATTTTACTTTCTAAGGTTAAAGGCTCAAATTTGCCCATGTAATAAACTAAAATCAACAATGTTGTCTTTAATTTTTTTCATACAATTATGCCTCTAAACTCAGCAAAAAATTAATTATACTCTTGAATACGATTAAAAATTAATTTCTTTTTTTTTTAATTTTAATAATTTTTATTTTTTAGCTTAAATATTAAATAAGTTATCGAACTTTCAATTAAAATCAATTATTCCCCTGAACTCAACAAAAAAAATCAATTATACCCTCGAAGTTAGTTAAAAAGAATTTCAGCCCCTCTACCACATCATCATTACATGTGTACTGCCATGTCAGCATCGTGGATCACCACGTCAGCACAGTTAACTGTCACGTCAACACTTTAACTGTCAACGCCGGTCAAAGGGTAAAATTACTACAATTGAATAACTTCGAGGGTAAAATTACATGAAAAAAATAAGGGCAACATTGCTGATTTGAGTTTACTACATGAACAAATTTGACCATTTAGTCTTTTTATAGTAATAAGAAGAGAAACTAAGCTAACTCAAATACATTTTAGTCTATCATACTATCATGATGTAATTCCTTCAAAATCCCATGATACTATAAGAGAATCATTTCTCGAATTAAGTATTTAAATTTGTTATCTCAAATTCTCATGATACTATAAGAGAACTATTTCTCGAATTAAGTATTTAAATCTAAAAATTAGGAGGAAAAATGTCTTAGTTAATTTAAACTAAAAATGACCTAAAATGTCATTATACTAAAAGTTTTGGATGGACAACAACCCCTCCCACCTCATGAGTGGCTACATCCCTGGTAACAATGGTACCAAGACTTAATCGACAAAGACTGCCTTTTTTATTTAGTGCAAGACATTTGAGAATCCAAAAGAAATTTCAATATCAATAAAATTGATATCGTGTCAATATCAATCCAAAAAATATTTGAGAATATAAAAGAATACGTAAGTTAGTATAACACAACTTTTTTACTATATATATGTTAATAATTTATTTGTTGTATTTAAAAATATAATTTTATCTTTTATACGCACAATGTTTGAATTAAGTTAATTTTCGATTCGGAATATTGTTTCTATTAACATATACTTATAGTTGATTTTTTTACATCAAACAAATAGTTAAATATTTTCAATTTATACAAATTTTTACATGCATAATACATGAATAAAATATAAATTATAAAATTTTAAAGGGTTAAAATTAAAAAATTATAATTTAAGCTCAAAATGCTGAATTTAAAAAATTATCATTTAAAAATTTAAATGGATGAGACAATTACAATTATCACATAAAATGTAGTGTAAAAAATTTAATGCTGGTTTTAGATGGGTCAATAGTTTATTGATTTCTACACTAAATTTAATGAGTTTAACCACTCAAGATTCCATATCAGCTGGGTCATCTACCCAATAACTATATAAAATTTTATCCAATTATTTTCGTATTAGCATTTATTGTAAAAACTCGTCTGACTAGTTTGACGAGTTACATTAAAAAATAAAAGCTTATGAAACTCGTCATACCAGCACATCAACTTCTATTAATTTTTTAGTTGGAGCTAATAAACAATATCTATAAAATATACATTAAAAAATAAAAACCCGTGAAACTTGCATGCTGGTACGACGAGTTTCATGTGTTTCTATTTTTAATGGAACTTCTCTATCTGATATGACGAGTTCTTGCAAAAGGTGATAGATTCGGAAAAGAATTTGATTGGGTGCTAAAAATGTAAATAATATTAAAAATGGAATATTTGAGTAAAAACGTCAAGAAATTGAGCATTATATCCGATGTTACATAAATTTTAATTTAATTTTAAGTAGGAACGGAATTATATGACAGGAGGTTGAGGGAAAACATAAATATTTAGAAAGTGAGGGCAATAACTGTATAATTAATTCATTTTTTAATTTTTTTATATGTACAAAAAGGTTAAAAAGTTGGGGATTGGGGATGAGTCCCTCCCACCCCTTAGTCATTTCGTCCCTGATTGTAGGTTAATTAATTTTATTTGTAAAATGTTTATATTATTAAAAAATTAAAAATATATAAATAAATATTATTTTATAATCGTGTACAAAATCATATAATTAAATTTTGATGATATGTCTTATTTATTTATTTATTTATTTATTTTTCACAATAAAATTAACAAGTTGGGCTTGGGAAACAGAAATAAGAAACGTGTGAATGGGAGCGGGCGAAGGAGAGCGTAGTATGCACGGATTCAGACTTTCCAATGAATCGTGACCGACTCACCGCCCCATTATTATTGCTGCTTGCTACTCCTTACGAATATGATTAAGCAATTGCATATGGGACCGCAGCCATATTCCTCGGTTGCGTTTTTTTTCCTCCTCTCCGTTCTCTATTGTATATCTAATTTTAATGGATAAAAATTTCAGCAATTTTTTTGATATATACAAAATTTCGAACTCAAAAATTGTTCATGTGATATTAAATTACTTACTACATAGACCAATTCTCGTGGGTAATTAATATATTTCTCTATTGCTTTTGGTGATAAACAAGACAAAAAGAAACCGTGACATAGTCTTAAAGAATTGGCCCTATTATGCTATTTTATAAGAGTTTGACTTCACTTTCCCCAGCTCATTCATATGGATTAAAGATTACTTTTAAATAGTTAGTTTTAAAAATTAATAAAAGAGTATATATATATATATTTAGAGGAGATAAAATACAATTTTACTATTGTCTCAAATTTAGTTTTTTTAGGGCCATGACCCCTCGTCCCAAGAATCTTCGCCTATGCGGCTGTTTATGACATCAAAAGAACCGCTCAAATGAGTATTTCACCATGATAGGAAGAAAACTTTGCAGCCAAGATATGGTGGAAAATGAACGTGTGACTAAGGATCATGTTAACATTATTTTTGAAAAGGTGGGATGAAAAATATTTTTTAATTTTATCTTTCAAACTCATGAATTACACTAATTTCATCATTCAACTATTATTGACTAATAAAATCATTATCATCAGTCGTCCTTTGTCATGTCTGATATTCTGTCTTTAATTAAATAATTAACATCTTCTGAGTTAACATGTTCATGTCATTTTCTTTAATAATTTGATGTCCTAAATTAATATGATGACATGTCATTTTGATGATTTAGAAGTATAATTGACATTCAGAGTGCTAATTGAGTTGAGCAACTTGCAAAAAGTTCGAGCTCGACTAGGTCAACGCTTGATTCAAGTTGACTCTATTTGAATTCGAGTTCGACTCGAGATCTTTTTTTGGGTTTAATCACCGATATTTAATTCATTGACTAACTAATTCGGATCAGGTACTGCAGAGATTCATTATGAGGGCGACCCTGCCAATCCAATTTTCTCCATTCACAACGTCAGGACTCGAGATCTTAGCGAGTTGAGTCGAGCAAGACCTAACTCGACTCGATAAGTTCGCGAGCAACTCATTATTTTATATATATATATTTTTATTTTTTGGTGGCTATCATAAAAAAATTATGTTCAAAGAAGTTTAAATGCTAGTTAAAAACTCTAAAAAAATTCAGTAAATTGTTAGATAATTTACTTATAAATTATTTTGTTTCAAATTTCCAAAATGGTTTCTACTTCTTGAGAATTCAAAAAGTTAACTTGTATTAAAAAGAAATTAAATTATAATAAGTAGCCATTCCTTTTCTTTTAAGTATTTCTTTCTTTATTATTACTTTATATATAAAAGTAGAAAACGAGAAAAGTCTTCAATTTTCATAAAAAATATGGTTGAAAGTTAAAATTAGGGGTGGGCAAAAATACCCGACCCGGTTGACCCGACCTGACGACTAGATGACCCGAACTTAAAAATGCCAGGTAATTCTTAAAAAAAAATTACTTGATCCGACCCGATAATATTTAATATATATTTTTATATTTTCAATTATATTTTTATTTTAAGTTTCTTAATATTTTTACTCTAAAACTAAAACTAAATTTAAATCCCTAAATTCTTTTTATGTTTGTATTATATACCTTTAAGTTTTAAGTTTAAAATTTTTAAAAAATATTTTTGTGTTTAATATGTGATTTTTTTTAATTTTAGAATAAAAAAATAAAAAAAATATGTGGGTACCCGATACCCGATTACCTGGGTACCCAGATGAGATGGGTCGGGACACGGGCCGAAGGTTGGGGTACTACCCGGATGAACCGGGTACCCGAAAATTCGGGTACCTGAAACCCGAGTACCCGACAATTCCCACACCTAGTTAAAACCTCGAATATTGACTTCATCTCTAACTTGGTCATGACAAGTTCGTTTATTATCTCCTCAATCATCATGTTTTTTCCTGATTTCTTTTTATGTTTATATTAAACTCTAATAATATCACTAGATTTTATTTATATTTTAAAAAAACAAGGTATAAATTTTGGCGAGTTTAACAAGCAACGAATCGAGTCAAGCATGAGTCGAGCAAAATTTTATCGAGCTTAACAAGCAACGAATCGAGTCAAGCAATGAGCTTTTATAATGAGCAGAAGTCGAGCATTACTCAACTTGCGATCGACTCGCTCAATAAGCACCCCTAGTTGACATAGATTTTTTTATAAAAAATCTATAATTCTAAAATAAATAAGTAATTCTAAAATTCTCCATTCATACTATCACGTCATCAATAGTGACTTGTCATCATCAATATGATAAGACAATTGAAAATAACAATTGTTGTGGAAGTAGATAACGACCATATGCATAAAATTTAACGACTTTGTCAGCCAACGATAGTCAAAGGGCGAGATTGATATAATTTAGGAGTTCGAGGACTAAATTGATAACATTAAAAAGATGAGCAACAATGTTGATTTTGGAAGATTACGAGGGTCAAATTGATACAATTAGAGAGGAAAGGCAACATTGCTAATGTTAATTTTGAAAGGCTATGATGACTAAATTGATGCAATTAAAAACGAGGATAAAATCGTTTTTTAATAGTCTAAAGTGTTTACAATGTAGTATATGTTCATACATATTCTTAACCCTTGTTAATGCACACACCTTGTGGACAAAGTAATTGAACCTTGGTCTCCTAGAGTGAACATCATCTACTTTTCCGCTGGGACCACTTGTTAGGTTTGAAAGACAACATTGTTGATTTGAGAGTATTACATGGCAAAAAGTTATCACTTAAGCCTATTTTTAAATTGTTTGGTTTAAATTTATTTTTAAATTACCGTTAAAAATACATTTAAGGTAAAAAATTACATTTAAATAGATAAAATGTAAACTTTAAATATTAATTTTGAAAATATAAAAAATAGCCGAATAATGAAAATAAAAGAATAATTTTATATAAAATTGCTTTTAAATAAATAAAAGGGTAAACTACTCATGTGACCATCGAACTTTGAGGGCGATCCTATTTTGACTACCAACTAAACAACTCGTCAATTAGACAATCTAACTTTTAAAATGCTCCTATTTTGACCACCGACCATTAAAATCTAACGGAAGAAGTGACGTGACAATTAATAGAAATTTGTATAATTACACATGTGGTCTCTGTTAGTTACCTATTATATTAATTTGGTTCTAATTTTTATTTAATTAAATAAAATTAATCAATGTGTCATCACCCGATATGATGAACTTACTCTAATTTTTATTTTTTTCAATATTTAAAATATTTATTTTCCTCCAATTAGGTAGTGATACGTGTCACCACCTAGTTAAAGGGAAATTAAAGAGAAAGAAATATAGCCTTAGTGAGATTTGAACCTAGGAACTCCAAGGGAAAAAGGCAAGCCTTTACTACGGATGGGCACGGGTCGGGTTTTTGGCCCACCCGCACCCGACCCGAACATATTCTTTAAAAAACTCAACCCGAAAACAAATATACTAAACCCGACCCCGACCCGAACTATAGAAAATAAATTAATTTTAGGGACCTAACTATAAAAAAACAATTTTAGAGGACTTAATTGTAAAAAATATATAATTTGAAGGATTACATTGTAAAAAAATCAATTTTAAGGACCTAATTATAAAACATATATAAAAGGGGTATTATTATAAATATCCCTAAAAATTTAGGAAAAAATTACACAATTAGTCCCAAGTCGGGTCGGGTCGAATATTTTCTACCATAAACCCGAACCCGACCCGAGTTTATCCTTTAAAAAAACCCGACTAGAACATTTTTTCATTAAAAATCCAACCTGATTGGGCCGGATCGAGTAAAATGCCCATCCCTAGCCTTTACCACTGCACCAACTACTACTCAATGATATAAATTACACCATTATATATATATATATATATATATATATATATATAAGTAAATGCCAGAGAAAAAAAGTAAAAATATTTGAGAGGGGACTCGAACATGAGTCACATGAGATATGTAAAAACACACGTACCACTAAATCAATTCAAATAATTAAATTAAAAATGAAAACATTTTAATTATATTTAAAGTATTACTAAAGAAAGATTTTAAATATATATATATATATATATATATATATATATATTATCCGGACAGTTTTGCCAACAATAATTTATTTCTTTACACATCTCATGTGACCCATATTCGAGTCCCATCTCAAATATTTTTACTTTTCCCCCTACCATCTAGTTTATTACAAGATATATGCATAACGGTGCAATTCATATCATTGAGGAGTAGCTGGTGTAGTGATAAAGGCTTGGGTTTTTCCTTTGGAGGTCCTAGGTTCAGATCTCACTAATGCCACCTTCTTTGCCACCACTTGATTGGAGGAAAATAAATATATTAAATATTAAATAAAATAAATTAAAAAATAGAGTAATTCATCCAATTGGTGTGATGACACGTTTCGTTATCTGATTGATTGATTAATTTTATTTAATTAAATTAAAATTTTGACCAAATTGATATAATAGGTAACTAACAATGATCAAATGTGTAATTATATAAAGTTTATTTAATTGCCACGTCACCTACTCCGCTAGATTTTAACAGGTGGTGCTGAAAATATGACCAAATTAAAAGTTTAATGGTCTGATTGTCGAATTACTTAGTTGGATGATCAAAATACGACCGCCCAAAATTCGGTGTTCACTTGAGTAATTTACCAAAAAATAAAATGCGAGCTATCCAAAGATCATTTAATGCTATGTGCTGCCACCGAAAAAAGTGATGGTCAAAGAAACCCTTTACCTCAGAAAGTGGGCCTTCAAGGATTGCACCAAGTCCACATTGGCCGAAGTCCACATTTTGGTTTATATAAGTTGACTGATCCAATTAAGCAGGTTTTTGATATACAATTTGGGCTACTCTTAATATTTTCTCAAGTACTGGCTTTTTTGAGGACCAAACTTCACCAATGAAAGTTTCCTTGATGAAAATAACTTAAAAAAGAGAAAGGGATAAACCAAAAAAGAAAGAAAGGGTTAGATACATGTTTGATTTATGCATATATAGATTATACTAATTTTTTTAATGTTATACAAATATTTTTTTTGTTATAAATACATGATTTTTTAACGAGTTTGTCCATTTTTATGATGGGATCTAATGTAGACTTTCTGAACTAGTCAAAATTAACATGCGATATTTAAAAAAATGCTTAAGGGGTGATTTTATCCTTGTAGTAATCTCAAATCAGCAATGTTGTCACTCTATTTAATTTTATCAATTTAGCCCTCAAACTCATGAATTGCATCAATTTCACGCTTTAATTTTCCTTGACTAACAGAACCGTTATCACCAGTTGCCCTTTGTCATGTCAGACACTACGTCGCTAAATAATTAATAGTGTCCGAGTTAGCATGTCCACACCTTTTTCTTTAATAAATTAATATCACCGAATAAGATGACAATAAGTCAATTTTGATGACATGACATTACATGTAACACCTCCTACCCTGTCCGAAAGAACATCGGGTCGGAGATGTCACCTAATAAAAATCAGAGAGTTGAACAATCAATTCATAACAAATCAACTTAAACATACATAACACCAAAGCAAATAAACATTTATCAGAGATCATAAGCCTTTTAATCCCGATTTGATGATTAGGCACCACTTTGCAAAGTTTCAAAAGTCTAGGGACTAAGGTGTAAATTTGAAAAAGTTTAGGTACTTATTTATAAATTTCTATCAACTCATATTCTTATAGATTTGAGTCTGTTATGGCTTATACAAGAAGAAAATTATCATTACATAGGTCATTTTTTAACACTTAGGAACTAAACAATGGAGTTTTAAAACTTTAAAGACTTATTTGTAATTTCTAAAAGTTTCAAGGAACAAATTAACATTCATTTCATTAATAGGTTTTATTCTTAATCTCATGTTCATCCCAAAACTTGAATAAAAAAACAGCAACTGAATCAGAATTTAATCAAAAAAGTTATGAAATAGTGAACAAAACGAAAAATTTCAAACTTTTAGAGATGGTTTCGAAATCTTTGAGATAGGTTTCGAAACTGTAACCCCCTCGTCCCGATCTGGCCGGATGACCGGTCCGAGTAAGCTACACGGGGAAAACCGAGTGAAAACCCCCTAAGGAATTCCCCCTCGGTTAGCAACCCTATTTTTTTTCATTTTAAATCTTGTCTAGATGAGTATTTAATCCTATGTGATGATACAGCGGAACAACATTCACGAGGCAAACAAACGAACTCAGCCCAACATCTTACATCCCAATTTTAAGCTTTAACTACAGGCGGTATCGATACCCTTAAGGGGTGTATCGATACCCCCTTGACTAGGTCAACTGGTTAAAGTCAACCCGTAGAGACCGTATCGATACACCCAAGGAGTGTATCGATACCCTCCCCAACGATTGACTTCCCACGGTCAACGCTAAGCTGACGGTATTGATACACCAAAGGCCGGTATCGATACCGAAATGGACAGTAGCTCCAGTGACCAAAATGGTATCGATACACCCCTCAAGTGTATCGATACACGAGGCCTGAAACAAGAAGGTGGTATTGATACCGTACCAACCGTATCGATACCCCTGCTACGAACTTGTAGGTTTGAGCTGATTTAAGGCACAAGGAGGCCCTTAAATCCCTCTAAAACCCCAACCAACACACTAACATCAATCCTAAGGCAAATCAAACATAAAAACATGCTTTAACATGAAATCAAAGGCACAATCCAACACAAGATGATACACGAACCATACAAGCAACATAAGCTTTCAAGCATAGCATTCCAACAAAAGGCATTTCAACATTTAAGGTCATACAAGGAACTCAAAGCTATGAAGGCACAAGATAAGCATATAAGAGGTTTACACCCACATCAAGGCGACCTAAACATTAAGAGACATGCTAACACACACAACATTCATCATAGCATATCATGCTTACAAACCATAGTCAATTCAACATCAACACATGTAAATGAGTCATACAAGCTCATACACAACCCTTGCCACATTGATAACTAATACAAAATCACCACCGTACTTGAGTCACAAACTTGGAAGCCCTTCTTGCCTTGCCTCGAGCTAACACCACGCTAATGGTCCGCATTGTTGAACATTGAGAGCGTAAGCTATAAGCTTAGTGAGGGTGCTCTAAAACGATAAACATCAACAATGCAGGGTTCAAGCATGTAAATCCTAATCTCACATACATCAAACGTTGACATATAATCAAGTAGACCTAGCTAGTCTTTCAAGTGGCATAGTATGGCATCTTACTTCATACTAAGCATCAAGCATCAATAATCAACAAACATAAATCCACATCACATATCACCATATATGAACAAGTTAATTGGCCACTTTAAATTACCCCGATTGTGCGGATTTAAACCTCAACAACACTTTACCTCGATGGGATTACACTCATCACCGGACCTTGCATGTGCGGGATTCCACTCATCGCCACATGCCCTACGGATGGGATTCCACTCATCATCCCGTAGAAATAAATAAAAGCTTCCGGTGGAATATTACATCACCGTACTCCTCCTTGATGACTTAACGCTATCAAGGCCACGTACGTTTTGACTCAATTTGTGTGCACACTAATCCTAATGATCGATCATTTACAACCGATAATTTATTTAGTGCCAATCTTCATAACCACACCATATATCATCAACCACATTCCATGCTCACCACATATATACAATTCATGATATACATGCATCAATTTAACCACAATCCACAAGAGCATAGATAGGCGAAATACAAAATAGCATGTAATGAAGTTAAAGGCTAGAATTAACAACTTGAAATAAGGAAATGGCCTACCAAGCACATTTCACACACACACTCTACACACACTCGAACCAAACTTTAAAACAAGTTTGAAACCACTCACCGCCCTTCCTTAGCTACCAAGTGAAACTCCTACGAACCCGGATTCGGTCCCAAAGCTTCTTCGACGACTCCTCTTGTTTCTAGCCAAGCAAAACACATACATTACTTCACAATTCAATGCTAAAACCCAACCATTAACTTACTTTAAAAACACAAGCCAAAATCCACAAATTCCCAATCCACATAATCCCCAAAATGCCAATTTTCGTGCTCCCCAATAACCTTGCTGAAATTTCCATTTCCAAACCTCCATATGACTCTCAAATGATCCCAAAACATCCTCATAACATAGGTAGAGCAACAACCCTTCAATTTCAACCTTAAACCTCCCAAAAACCCAAGTTTTAATACCTTAAAATTTGCCCTAAGACCATACTACGGATTTTCATCCAAATTCAACCAAATTGATATATGTTGCACCTTTTAACATGAATAACTAAAGCCCCAACTCAATTTTGTGAAACAAAATGAAAAACTCTTTAAAAACCCAACCTTTAAAACAAACCCTAATTTTCAAAACTCCATAACTTTGAAATCTAAGACCATGGGTTGATAGGGGATAGAGAGGAGAGTTAGAAAACATATTTACCTTTGAAAAACACCTTGGATTGAAGTTGAAAGCCAATGGAATAGTGTTTTAGGTTTGAAAGGGTTTTTGAAGAGAGGTTTGGGGGTTTAACGTTGGAATGAGGATAAAGGGGAAGGAAGACAACCTTTTTCTTAAAGTGGTCTTGCTTTTCAAAACTTTTGGGTAAAATTACAACCTCAGTCCCTTCCCTTTTCCCCAAAGCTCAATTAGATCCAATTTAGGTTGAAATGATTTTTAATTAAATTTTATTGACTCGAACCATAAACCCGGTTAACTCCTAGGCCCAAAACACGGGCGTTACAACTCTCTCCCACTTAAGGAATTTCGTCCCCGAAATTACCTGACTGAAAGAGATACGGAAACTGCTTTTCCATATCCTCCTTCCTCTCCCAAGTGGCCTCGTCCACACCTCTACGTTGCCACCGCACCTTCACTAACTCAATCGATCTACCCCTCAACACCTTACTGTTAGAAGCTAAGATCTCAACGGGCTCTTCTTCATAAGTCAAATCCGGATTCAATTCAATCTCTTCTACGGGCATAACATGTGATGGATCGGACCTATACTTACGAAGCATCAAAACATGGAACACATCATGTATCTTCTCTAACTCGGATGGCAAACGCAACTGATAAGCAACGGGACCAACCTTCTTCACTATCTCATACGACCCTATGTACCTCGGACTCAACTTCCCCTTTCGGCCAAATCTCATCACTTTCTCCCACGGAGACACTTTCAAGAATACTCTCTCACCCACTGAGAACTCGACTTCCTTCCTCTTCAAATCGGCATAGGACTTCTGCCTATCCGAAGCCGCCTTGAAACGGTCACAAATCAATTTTACCTTGTCGGTTGTCCCTTTGAGCAAATCCGATATAGGTAGCAATTTCTGTCCTACCTCGGCCCAACACACTGGAGTTCTACACTTCCGACAATACAAGGCCTCATACGGAGCCATCTGAATGCTCGACTGAAAACTGTTATTGTACGCAAACTCTACTAGAGGCAAATGCTTCTCCCAAGTACCCTGAAAGTCAATGATACAACAACGCAACATATCCTCTAAGATCTGAATAACCCTCTCTGACTGACCATCTGATTGAGGATGATAAGAAGTGCTGAAGTTCAAACGGGTACCCAAAGCTGTATGCAGACACTCCCAAAATCTAGAAGTAAACCGCGGATCTCTATCTGATACAATGGACTTCGGCACACCATGCAGTCTAACAATCTCGCCAATATACAAATCGGCCAATCTATCTAAGGTGTAAGTAGTGTTGACTGCCAAGAAGTGAGCACACTTCGTAAAACGATCTACTATCACCCAAGTTGAGTTCTTCTTCGTAGGAGTCAAAGGCAAACCCGAAACAAAATCCATGGTGATGTTCTCCCACTTCCATTCCGGGATCCTCAACGGCTGTAACAAACCTGAAGGAACCTGATGTTCCGCCTTCACTCTCTGACACACTAAGCATTTACTCACAAAGTCGGCCACATCTCTCTTCAAGCCAACCCAAAAGTACTCATTCTTCAAGTCTCGGTACATCTTCGTACTTCCAGGATGCATAGCAAACGGACTACTGTGGGCTTCAGTCAAGATCGTACGTCTCAAATCACTGTCCTCTGGCACAACTATTCTATCTTTGAAACACAAAACCCCATCGGTACTGAAACTGCAGTCTGAAGATCTACCCTCGGCTATATCTTGCACGTGAGGTGCTAAAGATCTATCTAAGAGTTGTTTCTCTCGAATCAACTGACCTAGAGTAGGTCTAACCTGAAGCTCGGCTATCAAGCCACCATCTCCGGACAAACTCAATCTAGCAAACATAGCTCTCAAGTCCACGACCATCTTCCTACTCAAAGCATCAGCCACTACATTGGCCTTACCCGGATGGTACTCAATAGTAAGATCGTAGTCTTTTAGCAACTCTAACCATCTACGCTGTCTGAGATTCAAATCTCACTGAGTCATAATGTACTTCAAACTCTTGTGATCGGTGTACACTGTGCATCTCTCACCGTACAAATAGTGTCTCCAAATCTTCAGAGCAAACACAACTGCAGCTAACTCTATGTCATGGGTCGGATAGTTGCGCTCATGGGTCTTCAACTGTCTTGAGGCATAAGCCACTACTCTCTTGTCTTGCATAAGGACACATCCTAGCCCTACATAAGAAGCATCACTGTAAACTACATAGTCCTTCCCGGACTTAGGCTGTATCAAGATCGGTGCTTGGGTCAAAGCTTCTTTCAATTTCTCAAAGGCTCTCTGTCTTGCATCTGTCCACTCAAACTGAACACTCTTCTGAAGTAACTGTGTCAATGGAGCGGCTAACTTAGAGAAACCCTCTACAAACCTCCTATAGTATCCAGCTAAGCCTAGGAAGCTACGTACCTCGGTCACAGACTTCGGTTGCTTCCACTCAACAATGGCTTCAATCTTCTTCGGATCAACTCTAATCCCATCGGCTGACACTACATGTCCTAAGAAGACTACCTCTCGGATCCAGAATTCACACTTGCTGAGCTTCGCATACAACTGATGATCTAGCAAAGTCTTCAAAACAAGTCTCAAGTGTCGGTCATGGTCTTCTTCAGTTCGCGAGTACACCAAAATGTCATCAATGAATACAACTACAAACTGATCTAGATACTGATGAAAAATCCTATTCATCATGTCCATGAAAGCTGCCGGTGCATTAGTCAACCCAAAAGGCATGACTAAAAACTCATAATGGCCATACCTAGTCCTAAAGGCCGTCTTTGGTACATCAACCTCTCTTACCTTTAGCTGGTAGTAGCCCGATCTCAAATCAATCTTCGAAAAGACAGATGCGCCCATCAACTGATCAAACAAGTCGTCAATTCTAGGCAACGGATATTTGTTCTTCACTGTCAACTAATTTAACTGCCTGTAATCTATACACATTCTCATGCTTCCATCTTTCTTCTTCACAAACAACACTGGTGCACCCCAAGGTGAAGAACTAGGCCTAATAAAACCTCTATCTGTCAATTCTTGCAACTGAGTCTTCAACTCTTTCAATTCTTTCGGTGCCATACGATACGGAGCAATCGAAATAGGAGCTGAATCAGAATAAGTCTCAATGCTGAACTCTACCTCTCTGTCCGGTGGTAACCCTGACAATTCTTCCGGAAACACACTAGGAAAGTCACATACTGTCCGGATGTCCTGAGGTCTAACCTCACTCATGTTAGGGTTCATCACATACGCTAGGTATGCTTCGCACCCCAACTCAACTAACCTCTTAGCCTCTAACACTGAAACCACATTGGACAAGAACTTCACGTTCTTAACCACCACCACTATCTCATAGTCATCTGTGAGCCTCAAAGAAATCCGCTTAGTTTCAAAATCTATCCTAGCTCTATGCTTCGTGAGCCAATCCATACCCAGAATCACATCGAAACCATAGAAAGGAAGTTCCATCATATCCACTGGAAATACATGCCCCTGAACCATCAACGGACACCTTCGGTACATCTTCCTAACTACTACCGTGTCCCCAAAGGAACTAGTAACACTAACTCCTACCTCTAACATCTCACAAGGCAAATTCAAAGACCGTGCATGCTCACTCAATATGTAGGAATGTGTAGACCCAGAGTCAATCAAAGAAAGCAAACCCAAAGACTGTATCGAGAAGTTACCTGCGATCACATCGTTGTCATGCTGATCTCCACGCTGAGCATAAACTCTGGCCTGGCCTCCGCCCTCTGGCTGAACTGCAACTACATGTGCTATGTTCCTCTGACCATCGTTCCTCAGCTGGAAGTTACCCCTACCGCGCCCGCGGCCTCTCTGAAAGTCATTGGCTCTAGCAGGAGCCTGAGCTGGTGCCTGTCCCACCTGATGTGGACAGTCACGCCTAATGTGGTCTCTAGCACCACAACTCCAACAAGAATGATAATTTCCCCAACACTCACTAGTGTGGTTCCTCCCGCAAGTAGCACATGTGGGCAACTTCCCACCAGCTCTCTGACCCTGATGACCCCTACCGTGGTTACCGCCACCACGTCTATGATCATACTAATGCCTGTTGTCCCGATGCCTCTTGGCATCACCTCTATCAAAGTTGCTGGACCTCTTACCCGAACTAGATCCACCTGACCGCCTGGTCAAACTCAAACTGTGCTCTAAGTCCTTGGCCCTCGCGACCAAGACATCAAAATCAGTGTAATCTGAGGCTAGAGTATACGTCTTGATCTCTTCACTCAGCCCATAACGGAAGCGGTTACAACGCTCCACCTCAGTAGGTACAAGCTCAGGTGCATACTGACTCAATCTGACAAATCGGATCTCATAATCGGTCACGAACATACTCCTCTGAAGCAATGCCATAAACTCTCTCTTCCTCTCATCGAGGTATCGCGGACCCAGATACTTCTTACGGAAAGCTGTCTCAAAGAACTCCCAAGTGATCTTGGCCTCATCCATGCCCGTAGTAATGGTGACCCACCAAGTGTAGGCATCACCCTGAAGCAGAGACTCAACACATCCTAACTTGCGCTCACCAGTACATCCCATCTGAGCAAGGATACGAACAGTCTTCTCAAACCATAACTCTGATCGCTCCGGAGTAGCCCCTCTAAATTCTTTAGCCCCAAGGCCCCGAAGTCTCTCTAAGGGTAATCCGGTGCCCTCACCCTGATGATGAGCTGCCTGAACTCCAGCTACTGCAGCCTGAAATGCCCGGGCTATCGCCTGAACCAACAGAGCTAAGTCTATCCCGGCCGGTCCTTGGCCATCTTGGCCTCCTTGTGGTCCCTCTCCCTCGGCCCCGGCCTCACCTCCCACTCCCGGTGGAGGAGGTGGTGGTGGTGGAGGTGGTGGAGGAGCTCCAACTCCAACCACATGCTCTCCCACTTGAGCCTCAACCCTAACTACTGGCTCAACTCTCGGAGCCTCTGCCCGTGGTTCCGGTCGAACCATCCTAGGCCTCCCACGTGGTCTCATGCTACAGCTAGCAAGGTATAAACTACAACAAGAAACAGATAAGGATTACGTTAGTCAAAGCAAGGGTCCATTAGTGCTCAAGTACTCCTTTTTCCAAAAATATTTTTAAATTATGTAATAGTAGCAATGGGCACACACTCACACCAGACACGGCAATTCATACTTCAAAACATCATACTAACAGTCAAATATTCAAGAATTCATGGCAAAACATGCATCAAACATCACAATCATTTAAAGCATTAAGCTTACCTCACTTACCTGCCCGAGGTCTCGGTAACCTCAGGCTCTAATACCAACAAATGTAACCCCCTCGTCCCGGTCTGGCCGGATGACCGGTCCGAGTAAGCTACACGGGGAAAACCGAGTGAAAACCCCCTAAGGAATTCCCCCTCGGTTAGTAACCCTATTTTTTTTCATTTTAAATCTTGTCTAGATGAGTATTTAATCCTATGTGATCATACAGCGGAACAACATTCACGAGGCAAACAAACGAACTCAGCCCAACATCTTACAGCCCAATTTTAAGCTTTAACTACAGGCGGTATCGATACCCTTAAGGGGTGTATCGATACCCCCTTGACTAGGTCAACTGGTCAAAGTCAACCCGTAGAGACCGTATCGATACACCCAAGGAGTGTATCGATACCCTCCCCAACGATTGACTTCCCACGGTCAACGCTAAGCTGATGGTATCGGTACACCAGAGGCCGGTATCGATACTGAAATGGACAGTAGCTCCAGTGACCAAAATGGTATCGATACACCCCTCAAGTGTATCGATACACGAGGCCTGAAACAAGAAGGTGGTATCGATACCGTACCAACCGTATCGATACCCCTGTTACGAACTTGCGGGTTTGAGCTGATTTAAGGCACAAGGAGGCCCTTAAATCCCTCTAAAACCCCAACCAACACACTAACATCAATCCTAAGGCAAATCAAACATAAAAACATGCTTTAACATGAAATCAAAGGCACAATCCAACACAAGATGATACACGAACCATACAAGCAACATAAGCTTTCAAGCATAGCATTCCAACAAAAGGCATTTCAACATTTAAGGTCATACAAGGAACTCAAAGCTATGAAGGCACAAGATAAGCATATAAGAGGTTTACACCCACATCAAGGCGACCTAAACATTAAGAGACATGCTAACACACACAACATTCATCATAGCATATCATGCTTACAAACCATAGTCAATTCAACATCAACACATGTAAATGAGTCATACAAGCTCATACACATCCTTTGCCACATTGCTAACTAATACAAAATCACCACCGTACTTGAGTCACAAACTTGGAAGCCTTTCTTGCCTTGCCTCGAGCTAACACCACGCTAATGGTCTGCATTGTTGAACATTGAGAGCGTAAGCTATAAGCTTAGTGAGGGTGCTCTAAAACGAAAAACATCAACAATGCAGGGTTCAAGCATGTAAATCCTAATCTCACATACATCAAACGTTGACATATAATCAAGTAGACCTAGCTAGTCTTTCAAGTGGCATAGTATGGCATCTTACTTCATACTAAGCATCAAGCATCAATAATCAACAAACATAAATCCACATCACATATCACCATATATGAACAAGTTAATTGGCCACTTTAAATTACCCCGATTGTGCGGATTTAAACCTCAACAACACTTTACCTCGGTGGGATTACACTCATCACCGGACCTTGTATGTGTGGGATTCCACTCATTGCCACATGCCCTACGGATGGGATTCCACTCATCATCCCGTAGAAATAAATAAAAGCTTCTGGTGGAATATTACATCACCGTACTCCTCCTTGATGACTTAACGCCATCAAGGCCACGTACGTTTTGACTCAATTTGTGTGCACACTAATCCTAATGATCGATCATTTACAACCGGTAATTTATTTAGTGCCAATCTTCATAACCACACCATATATCATCAACCGCATTCCATGCTCACCACATATATACAATTCATGATATACATGCATCAATTTAACCACAATCCACAAGAGCATAGATAGGGGAAATACACAATAACATGTAATGAAGTTAAAGGCTAGAATTAACAACTTGAAATAAGGAAATGACCTACCAAGCACATTTCACACACACACTCTACACACACTCGAACCAAACTTTAAAACAAGTTTGAAACCACTCACCGCCCTTCCTTAGCTACCAAGTGAAACTCCTACGAACCCGGATTCGGTCCCAAAGCTTCTTCGACGACTCCTCTTGTTTCTAGCCAAGAAAAGCACATACATTACTTCACAATTCAATGCTAAAACCCAACCATTAACTTCCTTTACAAACACAAGCCAAAATCCACAAATTCCCAATCCACATAATCCCCAAAATGCCAAT
The DNA here is from genome assembly GCA_958450335.1 of Hibiscus tridactylites. Classification (NCBI taxonomy): domain Eukaryota; kingdom Viridiplantae; phylum Streptophyta; class Magnoliopsida; order Malvales; family Malvaceae; genus Hibiscus; species Hibiscus tridactylites. The sequence continues at coordinate 10,952,681 of OY288290.1, forward strand.
TTTCGTGCTCCCCAATAACCTTGCTGAAATTTCCATTTCCAAACCTCCATATGACTCTCAAATGATCCCAAAACATCCTCATAACATAGGTAGACCAACAGCCCTTCAATTTCAACCTTAAACCTCCCAAAAACCCAAGTTTTAATACCTTAAAATTTGCCCTAAGACCATACTACAGATTTTCATCCAAATTCAACCAAATTGATATATGTTGCACCTTTTAACATGAATAACTAAAGCCCCAACTCAATTTTGTGAAACAAAATGAAAAACTCTTTAAAAACCCAACCTTTAAAACAAACCCTAATTTTCAAAACTCCATAACTTTGAAATCTAAGACCATGGGTTGATAGGGGATAGAGAGGAGAGTTAGAAAACATATTTACCTTTGAAAAACACTTTGGATTGATGTTGAAAGCCAATGGAATAGTGTTTTAGGTTTGAAAGGGTTTTTGAAGAGAGGTTTGGGGGGTTTAACGTTGGAATGGGGATAAAGGGGAAGGAAGACAACCTTTTTCTTAAAGTGGTCTTGCTTTTCAAAACTTTTGGGTAAAATTACAACCTCAGTCCCTTCCCTTTTTCCCAAAGCTCAATTAGATCCAATTTAGGTTGAAATGATTTTTAATTAAATTTTATTGACTCGAACCATAAACCCGGTTAACTCCTAGGCCCAAAACACGGGCGTTACAGAAACCTTTGTTACAAACTAAAAAATTTGACATTATGGACTAAAGGTTTCGATACCTCTTAGTAGGTTTCAAAACCTTTGTCTTGTTTCACCAAAATATGTCATTTTAGGCCATTTCTAACCCATAATTGTCACCTTTATCATTAGGTTACTTCAATACCAAACCTCAAGCATAAAAAATGCACCTAATATGATTTCATAAATAAAGATATCACAAGATCTCATTGAGCATCACTATATTTTCAATCAAAAAAACCAAATTAACTCTTAAAGTTATCAAACTTACCAACCATTTCATGACTTACTAGTTTAGACATACCTTGTTCTTTACCAACATACACAAAGTAGCAATTCAAGCATATCATGCATACCCACATCGCAAAACACACTTATCACCTAAGACTTACCTTAACTAATTTACATTTACATATTCATTTCAAACCTTTAACTAAAATCATATCATAACGAACACACATAACCATTGATGCATCATATCATATGAAGACATATGCCACCATTTAGGAGTTTTTCAAAGATAAACCTAATCAATGATTTAAGAGTGACTTGCAACTCCTAGATATGATCTCGAGCATTTACGAAGGTTTATTACCTGAAATATTTGCAAATAAACAATGTAAGCTTATATAGATTAGTGAGGTAGTTAAACTTAAACATAAATGCAATGTAATATAAATAGATTTTGTACACATGAAGAGTTCATGAACTTATAATGGCAAAGAGTCATCTTTAGCATGATCATTCCAACAGTAAACTCAATCCTTTAATTCATTCATTTAATCACCAAACTTGTAAGACTTAAAGACACATATAGCATAATTGTTGGACTCATGAGAGTGCTTTGCAAAAGAGGTATAAATGCGTTGGTAATGAATAAACAATGCCAAGAAAGAGTCTTTTGCGTGCAAGTATACACGGTCTTCCAAGTAATACAACAATAAGCTGAGTTATCGATCCCACAAGGATTGAGCAAGAGTTTAATTGCTTACTCGTTTTACTTGTCAAAGAAAAGTTTGTTTGTTTTGAAGTTGGTTTCGAAAGAAAGTTGAAAAGAAAGAAATAAAAAACAACAGTGTTGGCAAGGAGAGTTTTAAAATGTATAATGAGTGTTGGCAAGGGATGCATGATTTTCATGCTATTCATGTCATGCCAGCTTTTAATAAATCCTGTCTTGGCATTGTTTGCCGAGCATATTCAAAGTTGGCATTGCCTCTCTCGATAGCAATGCTCTGAATTAACTATGCAAAAACTTTTATATCTCTATAAAACAACTTTTTCATAAATTAATTTGATTAAGTCCCAATCTTTTGCTCCTAAAAGGTAGATTTCACCCCTGAAGTGAGTTCACCTACTTGAACATCTTCTCTCGAAGCATCTCTCCTTAGTATCTAGCATTTGTTCGTTGTTCCCTAAGTCGGTTAAGATATTAAGGTTCAATAAGCTAACAAAGTCAGCTCTCGCTTGGCATTGTATTTGTGAAAATAATTAACATCATGCCAGATAGAAAAAACAATGCCATCGCATTTTTGATTGTAACGCCCCGAGTTTAGGGTCCGGAAGTTGGTCGGATCTGGTTAAAAGTTTTGGCCGAGTTAGTTTCACCAATTTAGACTACTTTCGGGATTTATTTTAAATAAATAGTTTTTGAAGGATTTAAATTATGGAAAAATAGTTATAAATCATTATTCATATATAAGTGATTTTTAGTGGAAACAATTTTGGAAAATTGATTTTTGAAAGTGGACATTTTAGTCTAGTGACTAAAATGTAAAGTTTCAAAACTGTTTTGATGACTAGTTTGTAAAAGAATCAAAACGTTAAATCTTTAAGGAGCTATTTAGTCAAGTCTAATTTCAAACTTTCCCCCTAAATATTTTGGGTTCTAAAATGTTTTAAAAAGGGTTTTTAATTAAAATAAAAGATATTTTGAAAGGTTATCATCTTTACACAAAATTTACGCAACTTTTCTCTTAACACTTTCTTTCAAATTTCTTTCATCCAAACAACCTTCTTCACTCAATATTTCAAAGGTAAATTCTTATTTACATTGATTTCTCATCATCAAACTTATTCCCAATTATTTTTCTTTAAAACCCAATTGTTTTCTCTAGTTTTCTCAAGGTTTTTCATTGGAAAAAAAGGGGGGAAATCTACCATTAGAGGTGACCTGCATTTTTCTCCTCTAATGTAAGGTTATTTATTGAAATTCCCACGTTCTTGATTCTTTTATGGTGTTTATTTAAAGATTTTATAATGTGATTGATGAAAATGTGCTTAAACAAGCTTTTAAAATGTGGATTTGTGAGATTTTCATGTGGATTCTGTTTTGCTGGGTTTGTGGATGTTATTAACTATGTTTTTGATGTTAAATAAAGTCGAGACAATGGTTTGATAATAGAAAACCCGAAATTAGGTGAGTTGGTGGTGTTTGAGGTTTATATTCTTGAGATTTTGGCTTAGTTTTATGGGAAATCAGTGGCTTATGGTTTATTGATATTGGGTTGATGTTTTTAGTTGTTAATAGATGTGGTTTTGATGATAATCTTGCTGGGTTTAAGCTGGAGATTGTTTAGAGTTGATTTATTGATGTTTTCGGTTGTTTTCGGATATGAATCGATGGGCGATTGTTGCTAGATGTTGGGTTTTTGAGTTACAGCAAGTTTAAGGGCTTGAAAACACTATAATGCTCTGTTTTGAATTGATTAGAAGCAGATGAATCTGATTTGGGAACTTCGGACGCGATATCGGATGAACCAGAAACTTGAATTGGTTGTTCGGCTAGCATTTGTGTAACATCCCGATTTAGGGTCTGGAAGATCCGATGAGGTTCTAAGGTCCGAAAGACCGGTGATGAGTGTTTTGAGTAAGTTCAAGGAAAAAGGTCCTCGAGTGTTGGGAGAAATATGGAATAAATCCTTAAAATCCTTTTTAAATATGTGAAAGGTTTTGGTAAAAGCGATTTTGGAAAAACGATCTCTGAATCATGACATTTTGGTTTAGTGACCAAAATGTAAAGTTTGTAAAATCTGTTTTTAGTGATCATTTTGTAAAAGAGTCAAAATATTGAATCTTTAAGGAGCTATTTTGGCTGGGCCAGTTTGGTTATTATCCCCTTTTATTTTGACTATTCAAATATTTTAAAATAGCTTTTATGATTTAATTAAAACAAGGTTTTATCTAAAATCTCATTTTACGTCAAAAACCATTTTCAAGCTTTCTTACCTCCTCTCTTCAGCAAAACAACATTTGAGCTTGATTTCCTCAAGGTAAAAGTGTTTTCTTATTAATCTATTATTGCTAAATGGTTCTCCTACCTTGATTTCCTAAAACCCAAGTCTATTTCATTGTTTTTCTCAAGGATTTTTGCGTAACAAGGGGTAATAGCTAGCATTGGGGGTGAGCAACGTGATTCTCCTCTAATGTAAGGTTCTTTAATGAAATTCCCATGCTTTGGTTCTTTTAAATGCTAAGGTTTTATTCTCTTATCTTAATCTTAATGAAATTTGGCTAAAATTGATGAAAATGAGCTTTTGGTAAGATTTTTGGGTAAGATATGTTAATGCTGGGTTTGTTGATGTTGTTACCTTTGTTTTGATGTGATTATTGTGTTGAGATGATGGATGAATGGTAGGAATCCCGAAATGGGGCTGGGTGTTGAATTTTGAAGTATGAAAAAGTGGGTTTTTGGGTGAATTTTGAAGTGAATCAATAGCTGGTGTTGATATGATGTTGGGATGATATTTTTAGATGTTTATCTATGTGTTTTGATGTTATCTTATGCTGGGTTTTGCTGGAGATTATACGAATTGGGTCTTTTCGATGTTTACGGCTTGTATCAGATTTATTCGATAGGTGTTTTGGTTGGATATTTGAATCTCTACTTTCCAGCAAATTTGTGTGTTGAAAGTATCTCTAAATCCTTTATTTTGGGTTGGTTAGAGGCAGGGATTGAAGATCCGGATTTGTTGAACTCAATTGTGGGTGAACCGAAAAGCTAGAAAAGGGGTTTCAACTTGTTTCGGTAATCGCTGGTGAGTGGTAATGATTTTGATTGTTTTATCAAGGTTGAGGAAGTGTTTTAAGAGTTTGGGTTGAGCCATTAGGCCAATCCAAGCTCAAGGGTAATATTTGGTGTTGTTTTGGCTTTTTGCCTTCTTATTTTTGATCATATTTTGGATCATGTGCATGTCATTTTAAATGATGCTTTCTCTGCTGTTGTTATGCATTAAATGCATGTTGTTATTGTCCCATATGAATGACATGTTATATATTGAATGTTGGTTGAGTTCACGCTATGCTTGAGCTTGTGATTATGGCTTTTGGGATGTGCTTTGGGGAGGTGGTTATCCCCGGTGAAAATCAGTGGATTATGATGTTGCGATGAATATATTGACACATGGGTTATATCGGATAGATTGATCGATCAATAGGATGCGAAGTGCACTATAATTATGAAATTCACGCGTGAAAAATTCTTCGGTTTCATAATAGGGGTAGGGATGGGCACGGGTCGGGTCGAGTTTTTGGCCCACCTGAACCCGACCCGAAACTAATTATCCTAAAACCGAACCCAACCCGACCCGATCCAATTTTTTAAAAAACTCGACCCGACCTGAAAATAAATATTCTAAATCCGACCCGACCTATATAAAAAAATTAATTTTAGGAACCTAATTGTAAAAAAATAATTTTAAGAGGCATAATTATAAAAAATAATAAATTTAAGGACTAAAATGTAGATAAAAAATTAATTTTAAGAACCTAATTATAAAAGAAATATATAAAGAGGGGTTTTATTACAAATATCTCTAAAAAATTTAGGGGAAAATTACACTATTAGTCCCAGGTCGGGTCGGGTCGAATTTTTTCACCCTAAACCCCGAACCCAACCCAACCCGACCTCACCCTACATAAAAACCCAACCTGACCCGACTCGAACCCGATTTTTCATAAAAATACCCGACCCGATCGGGCCGGGTCGGGTCGGAACCCGTCGGGTCTGGGTGAAATGCCCATCCCTATTATAGGGGTTGTGCTATTGTGATGCGAGTGGTAGGGGTTGTGCTATCATCAACGGGCAATGCGGGTAGTGGCATCCCGGACGAAGTGTGTTTATGGTGAGGGTTGTTTCACCATGTGACTTGATGGGGGCTGTGCCATCAAGGTGTCCGCTAATCCGAGCAACGTGTCAATGATGCCGATATACTCATTCGCCTATGGTTTCAATATGAGCTTGGTAAACTCATATGGCTATGCTTATGTTTGAAGCATGTGTATGGTAAAGGAGCCAGTAGGCTTGGTTTGCATATATGGTTCATATATGGCTTATGCATGGTTGATGCATGTTTATTGCCTATGGCATGTGAGGTTGCATTGCTTAATCTTATTTCAAGATAGCATGTTGAAAAGGAAATGGTTTTGGAAGTGATTTGTGAAAGAGAATTTAAGAAATGGTTTTGATTTCTAAACGAGGATTGTTTTCAAAACTGCATTGTTGTAGAAGGTTTTTGAGCTCCGCTCACTAAGCTTTATAGCTTACACTCTCTTTTTCCAACAATGCATATCCGTAGACCCTTTGGAAGGCAACGGTGCAAGGGAAGTGATCCAAGTGTCCGCTCTTAGCTCAAGTATGAACTTGCTTAGATAATAGTGCGTGTAGAAATAAGGGTGAACCTTGTCTATGTCTTTGGGAGTGTTTGTAAACTCCTTGTGTTGAGTTTGTGTTGACGTTTATCTAGATGGCTTGTTCTTACCTTATGTCTTGTGGTTATGGTTTTAGACCTTGTTCTTCTTATGTTGGATCTTGAAGCTTTCTTTTAAATTGTATGTAAAGCATGTTTATGTTTCTCTTGATTTTGGACATGCGTGATGGCTGGTTTTAGTGTATATGTTGATCTTGCTGTTTCTCTATTGTATGTGGTGATTAGAACCAAGTTAAATACCCTTAGAGATGCTTAAAATGCAGTTTTGCTGTTTTTGCAGCAGGGTGTTTCGAAACGGGCTCGAACGTTTCGGAACAGCCCTTATTTTTGCCTTGGTGTTTCGAAACGAGTATCGAAATGGGCTAAGCAGGGCCATAACGGTCTCAAGCCATTTCAGAACGTTTCGCTACGAGTATCGAAACGGGGGTCGTTGAAGTTAGTTAATGGCATCTTTAAAGTTATTTTTCTTGCGTTTTGGTCCTAGTTTATGCTGTTTTCAATCGTGGATGTTTTTGTGCATGTTTTATGTTGCTTTTCATCACGGAAGCATGAAATGAACTAAATTACACAAATATTACCTTAATTGCATCTTAGGTCCCTATATTATGCTAGTTTTGCATTTTGGTCCATGATTGCCTTTTTGTTCGAATCGATGTTTGTTTGTTGTTCTTTCTTCAGTTGCGTGTTCGATAACTTAAGATTAAATCTAAGAATCTAGAAAAGATATTAATTAACGTGTTTAGGGTTGCTAATCGGAGGGAAATCTTCGGATCTTTCTTCGATTAGTTTCGTGTAGTCCACTCGATACGGTCTGGTGGCTAGGCCGTGTCGAGGGGGTTACAATTTGTGTATTGCTAGTGAGTGGAACTGTTTTATAAAGCCTTAACGTGGTTAAGGACAAGTTTTTGGGGGTTTAGATTGAGCTTGAAAGGCTAATATAAGCTCAAGAGTAAGTTTGGTTGTTTTCGCCTTTATTTTTGGCTAGTTTTGCCTTGATTTTGTGGATCATGTTCATGTTATGTTGTTTACATTAAATCCTACTATTTTCATGCATTTTGACTTATTTAAATGTTGTCCCATGTGATCCCATATGCTAAATGGTAATTTTAATGAGGTATATGTGGTTGAGTACATGCCATGCATGGAAATGTGTTATGAAAATGGGATGAGAAATGTTGTGCTTGTGGCCTTGAAAAACAGTGGGTAAGTGTTGGCCTTGATGGGTATATTGACACTTGATGAGATTTTATTACCGGATATAATTGGTCGACCAATAGGATGAGAGTGCACTATAATGGTAAAATTCGCGCGTGGCCTTAGTGATGACATATTCCACTAAGGAGGAGTACGGTGAGGGGCATTCCATCAAAAGTTTATATTTACTAGACAGGTGAGTACGGTGATGGGCATTCCACCGGAAGTTGTCTACTGGTTTTGAGCACGGTGATGGGCATTCCACCGGGGGTTATTCGCATATTCGAGTAAAAGTGCTAAAGATGTCAATATACTCATGATATTCATTTTATTCATTATGCTTTTATTGTGTTGATGATGTTATGAAGATTTTGAGATTACTACGTATCATGTTGAGAAAGTCTATGACTTGTGTCATGTATGTGTGTAAGCCGTGACTTGATCTTGCATTGATAGATGCACGAGTTAAATGATACACGTGGTTATGGAAAATGGATGTTATGCCTTGAATTTTAGTTCAAGCATGAGTTTGCAATGAGCATGATATGTCAGAAATTTACCTTTGTGAAATGATATGGGGAATGGTTTTGTTTTCAAATACAAACAAAATGGTTTTAAAACTGCATTGTTGTTGTTGTTTTGAGCACCGCTCACTAAGCATTCTAGCTTATGCTCTTTCTTTTCCAACAATGTAGATCCATAGACCATTCGGTGCAACAAAGAATCAAGAAAGTGTCCAAGAGTTTTTCTTTCGCTCAAGTATGGTTTTGGCATCAAATAATAGTATGATAGCAATGGGATAGGACCTTTATGCTTTGGGAGGTTATATTTTGAGACTCCATGTGTTGAGACATGTTTGTGATGCCTTTCTAGTCTTGTAAATGACCTTTGTATGTTGGATCATGGTTTGGTTTAAAGTTTGGTCGTTTATGTGGTTGCTTTCTTATGTTGAATGCTTAAAGATTTCTGTTTGTGTTCTAATGCATATTGGATGGTTGTGCTAGGATCTTTTGCCTATAATGTTGTGATGTTGTTCGTATCTTGTTTGAGTGGTTTCGGCGAAGCTTGGGGATGCCAAACTGACTTTTTGGACCAATCTGGTCCCAGGTGTTTCGAAACAGGGTGACATGTTCCGATACAGGCTTGAAGTTTTTGCTTCCCCGTTTCGATACACGTGCTAGTGTTTCGAAACAGCTTGTCATTTTAAAAATTTGGGAGCTCACTGGAATCCCGTGTATCGAAACAAGCATGGGTGTTCCGAAACACCCTGTAGTTAAATTGGTTAATGGCATCTTCGAGGTTCTATTTGCTTGCGTTTTAGTCCCTGAATGTTATGCAATCTTTTGGATGAGTTCAGATTGTTGGTTTATGCTGAATTTTGTCATGTGAGCATGAAACCTGACTAATTGATTATTGGTAAACCCAATTTCATGTTAGAACCTTGAATCTTGCTAGTGTTGCATTTTGGTCCCTTGATGTTTGAACGTTTTGTTGATGTCTGTTTTTGTTAAGGTTTCTTCTGTTGCGGGTCTATCCACATAGGATGTAAAATGGCATGTAGACAAGATAAAATAAGAATATAAAAAATAAGGGTTGCTAATCGAAGGGAAATTCTACGGGTTTTTCTTTGATATTCCCCGTGTAGTCCGTTTGATTCGGTCTGGCGGCTAGACCGGGCTAAAGGGGTTATATTTATTGGTATCAAAGACAGGTTGAGCAGAAGTTGGGAAGGTAAGTGAGGTAAGTTTTGAGGTGTTTTGGTTGTTGATTGTGATGCACGGTGTTTGTAAGCATGCTCTTTGGTTTTGTGTTGGTTGGAAAGTAGATAAAGGCACCCATTGCTATAATACTATTAGTGAAAAGTGGTTTTGATTAAAAGACTTGAGCGCCTTGGATCCTTGCTTTTTGCTGACCCAAATCATTTCTGTTGTTTATGTTTGTTGTTGTTAAATTGCATCTCTTGTAAGGATGAGACCGAGACGAGGGCCTACAATGGGTAATCTGAGGAACGAGAATGTTGAGAATGTGCAAGAAGAGAACTTGCCTCCTCCTCCTCCAGGTGGTGGTAGAGCGGGTGTCGGAGGTGTTGGACCTCAGGTTGGCCAGTGACAGGTTGGGATAGATATGACCCCTTTGATTCAGGCTATAGCCGGGGCTTTTCAGACAACCATAGCTGGTATACATGTTGCAGCACCACCTCAAGGTGCAGGGACTGATTTGCCTTTAGAGCGACTTCGTAGTTTGGGCGGAGTTTAATTCCGTGGGTTGTCTCCCGAGGGTTCAGAGGCATGGCTTGGGAGTACAGTCCGTATTTTGAGACAGATGGAGTGCTCGGATGCACGTAAGTTGGGCTGTATTGTTTCCTTGCTTCATGGAGATGCCTATGCTTGGTGGACTACCATTACATCTGGTATGCTAGTAGGTGAGGTTACTTGGGAATTTTTTAGAACCGCCTTCCGTAAGAAGTACCTTGGTCCTTGATATCAGGATGAGAAGAAGAGAGAGTTTATGGCCTTGGTTCAGGGCAGTATGACAGTATCCGAGTACGAGGTACAATTTGTATGTCTGAGTCAGTATGCTTCTGAGTTGGTTCCCATTGAGAGGGAATGATGCGATCGTTTTCGGTATGGCTTGATCAGGGTGGTGAAGACCTATATGTTGGCTTCAAACTATGTAGACTATGATGTTTTGGTCACTAGGGCTAAGGATATCGAACATAGTTTGGGATTGGCTGCGCGTAGCAGTGGATCTAGTTCAGGGAAAAGGCCTGCCGAATGGGATAGAGACCGTGCCAAGAGGCACAAGGATAGGAGATATCAACCTAACCATAGGCGTAGAGGTGGTACCTCGGGACGTGGCCATCAGGGCCAAGGAGCTGTTGTTTGCACTCCCGAGTGTACCAAATGCGGAAACGTGATTGTCCACATCCGGCTAGAGATGGATAGGCTCCGGTACGAGCCGCTGAGTATTAGAGAGGCCGTGGGTGCGATCGAGGTAACTTTCAACGTGGGGATGATGGTCACAAAAATGTAGCTCATGTTGTTGCTGTACAACCCGAGGGTGGTGGACCAGCTAGAGTGTATGCACATCGCGAAGGCAGGAATGATGCACATGTGATTGCAGGAGGCATTGATTTTCAAACTTTCACTATTTTCTAGATTCCTGCCATCGAAACCCGACCGCTTAGATCATGAATGTTAATGCAGTGATTATGAAATAATAATGTTATGTTGATAAATATGCAATGCATGAATGCATGAGGCATTGATTCGAGAGTGATTATTATAGAACAACTTTCATTTAAATAAAAAGATTCAATACATCTAATATTAGATTCTGCAAATATTGGTGAGCTCTAACTCCCAACCGCCTAACTTCCCCTAAGAGCCAAGTCAACTTCCCTCCATGATCTAGTGTTGGTTCAATGTTCTGATTTAGTGCCATTGCTACATCTGCTAAGTCTGCCACTTGTTGAGCCACTTCTCGTGCTTGAGTAACAACATCTTTCATGTCATTGTCCCTTTGTTTTATCTTCACTCTTGATCTCTAAAATTGGACATGCCGCTTCTCCTCAGTTTCTTGACAGTATTTCTTAACATCATCAGCAAGATCTTTGTACATCAGTGCAAGATTGAGGTACTCATCTACTTTTTCTTTAGTGCTTTATTTTTGGCTTCACTGTCATTCAACTTGATATTAGTATCCTCATACATTTGCATGTACTTGGTCATCATCTCGCGCTTTGCTTGACTAACCCTTAGGTCATCCATGAAGGTGTTGCGTTGTAGTTCCATTGCTTGCAGATCACACAAGAGTGTGTTAGCTCGATTTTCACTTGCTTTAAAATTCTTTTTCCAGTACTCAGCTTCATGCTTCAACTCTTTGTGTAACCCCCTAAACCCGACCCAGAAGAAATGGGCCGAATCTAGGAAGCCGTGTTTGAAAACTTACCCCTCAAGTAACACTTTTTAAGTTTACTTACTTAAAAACAAAACTATTATTGAAAGAAAATAAACTCAATAAGATCCCATTATTATGAAACCTAGTGGTTTAAACTTATTCCAATAATTGGTTAAATTTCTAAAAATAACCTTATAAATGCATGCATTTAATAATACCCAAATTAAAAACAGTAAACAGTCCCAATGTCCGAATTACATAAATGTTCCAAAATATTTCAAAATAGTAGTCTGAAATAATTAAAAGAGAGTTCATACTGAATTATAAAAATATCCGAGTAAAATACGATAAGCTCCAAGTACCGATCGCCTAAAAAGTCTGAGATATATGAAAAGAAAAAACTATGGGGGTGTAAGCTAAAGAGCTTAGTGTGTCTCTAAAGTGCAAACAATCACAAAACAAAATATTATTTTATTTTTCTGATAAATTCTTTGAAAACACATTAAATTTGAATCACAATGATATGATGTTGATGCTCATGAAGACTCAATAGACTTTGATACATTGCCCGAAGAGTAAGGTTCCCCATAACCTACTCTCTCCATCGCCACCATTTGAAGTGGAACTCAGCCCGAAGGGTGGAATCACTAATCCGAAGCGGAATTTAGCCCGAAGGGTGAAACCACTAAACTTCCCCGAACACAAATCTCGATCCATGTATACACAATGATATGATGCTGGTTTTAAAATCCGAGTATTATCCAAAACTTGAATTGATAAAAATTCAAGTTGCATAAATCTATAAATCTAATGTTTCATAATCTTGAAAATCCGATATCTCATAGTTCGATAAATCTGATTTTTCAGTTAAATTACAGTAAGACATATTATGCATGATGCCTGAAAACTTTCACCAATCACAACAGAATAATGCACACAAAATGTATACAGAAGTTCGTTTATAGCACCAAGGAAAACACAAGTTTATAGCACATGAAGAGACACACCTTTAAGCAACAGAAGCTCTAATGTCGAGAAAAACGCGTCTCACGCTCAGATCTAGCTGAATCATGACCTACGATGCATGAATACTATCTTAGTATTTATTACTAACACTAAGCCACCGACTAAAACACTAAGAACTGAACTAGAGATATACTCACGTGAAGATCTCGGAGAACATGTACGGTCGATCTGTACAACTGGAGGTAACTCGTTGGCCTCGAAGATGTTATCATCTGAACACAAGAATATTCTGAATCAGATTCTGAAATCCATAACTTAATAGATTTTAAGTACTAACTAATTGAAATTAGCAAAACAGAGCTTTTGGGTTCGAATTAGACAAAACAGGTAGCAGATTCAGATTCAGGACGTCGAGAAAGGTTTAGGTGAACGTTTTCTGAAAAAGTCAACTCTGGTCAAACTCAACCTTGGTCAAAATCAAAGTCAACTGGTCAACGGTCCAAGGTCAACAATCAACTCTGGTCAACAGGTCAAAGTCTAATTCGGTCAAACAGGTCAAAGGGTCAATCTGGTCAACAGTCAAGGTCCAATTCGGTCAAATAGTTCGGTCAAAATGAGTCTAAGAGTCAGAGGTCAACATGATGGTCAAAACGGGTTAACAAGTCAAATTGGTCAACCGGTTCGAGTAGGTCAATGGGTCTGGTCCGGTTCGGTGCATATCAGAGCTGGTTTGGGTCAAAATTTGTCGGTCCGGTTCACTCAACTTTGGGCCTTCACAGATCGGGCTCCCAACACCCAACTCCATTCACCCACACCCCACACACAAACCCGTTAGGTTTACCATCCATCCCCACGATTGGGCTCAACAAACAACACTCAGCCCACTAATCAAGTCATCACCAAAATGGAACTAGGGTTTCTGAAACCTCATTGGCGGCTAGGGTTTCCAGCACCCAAATAGCGACGACGCAGATACACGGACGACGGCGGCGGTGACAGAACCAAACGGTGGCGGCACTACCAGACAACGGCCGTGTCACTCTCACAACGAACAACAGCCACAAGAGTCAAATTTCCAGCCAACACTAACAAAATTCTAAAACCAAACAACCATTCGCAAGAACAGAATATCCGAACCAAAAAGGCTTAACCAAACACTTACCCAAACTCGAACGAAAGAGATCACGGCAGTGAAGAGGAAAGGACGACGACGCAAAAAAAGATTCAACGGTTCCCTTCGCAATCCCGAAAATGATGGCCGAGTTCTGATCGGTCGGAGATGAAGCTGAGGATGGTGGCAGCGAGAAGCGAAACAACATCGATAAAGCTCTCGTCGGAGCTTGATCGGAACTAAGGGGAACCAAATGGTTCTTTGTCGTTTAATGAGAGAAAAAAAAGTGGTTGACGAGAGATATCCGAGGGCTGGGTTTGTTTTGCAATAAGGTGCTGGTCACGATGGCGGTGTTCGATTGCGAAACGAACATCGACTTGGCCTTGGTCGGAGCAAGAGGAGATATCGGGAGGGGGAGATAGGAAAAGCTGCCGCTGCATTCTAAACGGCATGCGAACCGACCATTACGGTTGAAAAAGGAGTTATAAACTCCAACAATAGGTCAAACCACAAAAGGTCCTTAAAAATTCCCACTTCTCAAATTAGTCACCAATATTCCAAATTAATTCAACTAGGTCACCGAATCTTGTTTTATGCTCAATTGATCCTTAAGTTAAAATTAGGGTTTTGCATGATCAAATTCCCAAATTCTAGGGTTATCGAATTAGGGATTTTAAAATTTGAATTTTAGAATTGGGCAAAAATTGGGGTGTTACACTTTGATTCGTTTCTTTGACTGTTCTAGAGTCACACCCAACCCAGCATCCTTGAGCATTGAACGAATTTCTTGATGACAAGATTTCAAGCTTTTCAACTCCTCGTTCAACTAGTCTTTCTCTTGTCCTAACCTGCTTATTTGATCCTCATATTCGAACGATACCCCTTTCTTTGGGTATTTGTAACGCCCCGGTTTTGGGCTTAGAGGTTTTGGGCTTGGACCGGTTCGGTCAAAGTGCTGTTCGAATATAGAAGAGTGAAATTAGGAAAGCCTAGTTCGGGTTGCATTAAAAATATGGAAAAATGTCCTAAAATCATCTTTTAATATATATAAGTGAACTGTGAAATCAATTTTACAAAATGAGGTTTGGAAGGGTGACATTTTGGCTAGTGACCAAAATGTAATTTTTGAAAACTGCGTGACTGTTTTAAAAAGGATTGAAACTTTGAATCTTTAAGGAGCTATTTACCCAATGGGAGTTTCTCCAGATTTTTCTAAGATATTAAATGATTTATTAAAGGTTTTTAAATAAAACTAAAAAGGAGGGAAGATATTTTGTCTTTTCCAACTAACTTTCCATATTTTCCATTTTTCCTTTTCTCTCATTTTCTTTCAAACCAAACATTTTTCTCCAGAGCTTTTTCCTCTGATTTTGCTACCTAAATACCTCTTTTCAATTCTCTTTTGATTGCTAATCATCTCCTCATCAAAACCTCACCATTTGCTAATTGGATTTTTAAGATTTTGGTTCCAAAAAGGGAGAAAACTCAAGTTTGGAGGTAAGAACGTCCTTCTCCTCTAAACTCTCAGTTCTTTACTGAAATTCCTAAGTTCTCAATCCTCAATTTGTGTTTTATAAAAGGTTTTATAGATGTGATCTTGATCTTGGTTTTTAAATGCAAGATTTGCTTGATTTTGATGAAAATTCGTATGATCTGTTTAAGCAGTGTTTTGAGGTGTATTTTTGATGTTAAATGAATGTTAAATTGAAAAGGAATTGAGGTTGAATTAATGCAATCCCGGATAGGTTGAATTTCCTAAGTTTAGCTTGTGTTTTTGATGGTTTTTGGAGTGATCTTGTTGATCTGTTATGGCTGGAGGTATAAGAATGAGTTGAGATCCATTTTGGATGTTAATTGATGTCTAAGAATGATTAGATTTGATGGGTCATGGCTGGGTAGTGTTGTGGAGTTGATTGGATGCATTTTCGGTTGTGTTTGGTAGCCGAAAGTGGAGTGTGGATGAGAGCAGCGGGTTTAGGTGCTTTCATTGAAGCTATTAATGCATGATGATGCATTAATCCTCTGCTTTGATGTGTTAAAAACAGGGGAAGCATCTTTGGATCCAAGTGGTGGTGATCCGGAAGCTTGATTGGTGTTTCGGCAAGAGGCGAAACGGAATCGGTGAGTGGATTTTGGTTTCTAGCTTTGAAACCATTGAATTGAAGGTTTGGGAGCTTAGTTTAAGTCTAAGCAACTTAGCTAAGCTCAAGAGTAAGTTTTCGGGAAAACTCTCTTGATGATGGACCATGGATTGGTTGTATGCAATGTGGTTGTTTGCATGTTTTAAATCCTGTTTTGAAAGCATATTTAGCATGTTTATTTGCTGAGATTATAAGCCATGTGTTAAGGATGCTCAAGGTAAGAGATCCTTGTTTTTGTACATTGATTAAATGTGGTTTGATGCTTAAAGATGCATGATGTTTATGGCTTGGTTTAATGCTTTAAAACAGTGGATTAATGTTGTTAATGATGCATATTGGAAAGTGATGTTTAAGGTCACAAAGGTGTTTAAAAGTCCTTGTGTGAGCCTTGGTTATTTAAGAACAACATGGTGGTTAAAAGTCCATGGTTGGTTCTTGGTTAAGATCATCAAGGTGGTTAAAATTCCTTGGATGAGTCTTGTATATTTTTAGAGCAACATGGTGTTTAAAAGTCCATGGTTGACTCTTGGTTAAGGTTACAAAGGTGGTTAAAATTCCTTCTGTAAGCCTTGTTACTTAAGAACTCCAAGGTGTTTAAAAGTCCTTGGGAGATTCTTGTTAAGGACACAAAGATGTTTAAAAGTCCTTGTGTGGTCCTTGCCATGGTGTTTAAAAGTCCATGGGGTTAAGGACACAATGGTGTTTAAAAGTCCATGTGTGGTCCTTGGAAAGTATAAGATCACAATGGTGTTTAAAAGTCCATGTGTGAGTCTTATGTTGAATGTATCACTTGTTGCCAATATGACATGATATGAACTTGAAGCATGAGTTGCTTGTTTTAAATGCTTATGAGCATGTATAAA
Source organism: Hibiscus tridactylites (assembly GCA_958450335.1). NCBI lineage: Eukaryota > Viridiplantae > Streptophyta > Magnoliopsida > Malvales > Malvaceae > Hibiscus > Hibiscus tridactylites. Next base: position 10,969,264 of record OY288290.1, read on the forward strand.
TGTTGATTTGGAGTATGATTTATAAAGGTGTTTATAAATGCATTATTGTGTGGTTTTAAATGAGCATTCCTCACTAAGCTTTTGCTTACGCTCTCTCTCTTTCTTAAACCAATAATGCAGAGCATTAAAGTGCATTTGAGGGCAGCAAGGTGGTGAAGAATCCAAGTGGTGAACAAAGCTCGTGTATGGTGAAGGTTTCTTAAACACTATTAGCTTTTGGTAATTTTGGCAATGGGGGACCTATGTAGTTGTTTTGGGAGATGTTTTGGACTCCCTAAGTTGGATTTATGTTATTGATAATGTTGGTTCTTGTAATTGGCCTTTATGTGGTTTGTTTGGAGATTTGATGCTTGAATGGTTTGCTAAGTAGGAAGCATGCCTATAGTTTTGGGGATTTCCATAATCGATGCCATGTTGATGTTTGGTTGATGCAATTATGTTCCTTGTATGTTGTATGACTTGCTGGTAAAGTTTGGTGGCTTTTGGAGCATGTTTGATAGGTCGATTGCATGATAAACCAGCTAAATTTCTGCAATCTGGGCAGCCTGTTTTGGAACAGGTGCTACCGTATCGGAACGGGGGCCTGAAATGGCCAGGGCGTTCCGAAACGGAAGGCACTGTTTCGGAACAGTTTGGCCACTGCCAGGCCATGTTTCGGAACCCGTTGCGGAATGGTCCCGCGTTTCGAAACAGGTCTTCCCTATTTCGGAACACTCGACCGTTGGGCACTGAAATCGATGGTTAAATGTTTTGCAATGTTTGCGTTTTGGTCTTGAAACTTGTTTATGCAATTGTATGAGTTTGAGATGCCCGTTTGAGCTGAAATTTGGCAGGAAAGCATGAAACCTGACTAATTTCATATTGGTAACTTTAATTTGGATTAAGTCTTTAAAATTTTCAGAATTTACATTTTGGTCCCTAAAGTTGTAATTTGTTCAATTGAGTCCCTGAATGATCTCTGATGGTTATGATCTTTGATTATGATGATCTTATGAATCTATCTAGGGATAATGTGCATCTAGACAAGATTATAAAGAGAAAAAAAAAGGTCGTTAATCAAGGTTGACTTTCGGGTTGACTTTGGTTTTCCCCGTGTAATCTTCTTAATTTGGGTCAACCGTCTAGGCCGGGTTAAGGGGGTTACATTTGGTGGTATCATAGCTGAGTTCTTGAGTAATTGGGAATGTTTATGTGAATGATTTAAGCATGTATGCTTTGTATGCTTGTTGAGTGAAAGCATGTTGAGTGAATTGTAAATGTGATGCAATTGTGTTGTATGCTATGATGAAGCATGATGTGGGTACCCATTGCCAAATCAAAGCTAATGAAATGATGTTGTTTTTAAGTGAAAATGAGCTTGAGTACTTGGATTGCTTACCTTGCTGGGCCTGACTTGTTTATTTGCATTGTGATTGCATTGTTAGAGTATGGCTCCATGTAGAGAGTTAAGAAGCTGATGTAACTTGGACATTCTTCCAGAATGTGTTCAAGAGAAGGTATCTAGGTGTGAGGTACCTTGATGAAAAGAAGCGAGAGTTCATGTCTCTTACTCAGGGGAGCATGACTGTGGCTGAGTATGAAGTGCAGTTTGTTCGACTCAGTCAATACGCACCTGAGCTTGTCCCGGATGAGCGGGAGAGGTGTGAAAGGTTCCATTATGGTTTAGTGACGGAGGTGAAGATGTATGTGCTGGCTACTGAGTATAGTGATTTTGATGTGCTGGTGGGTCGAGCAAAGGAAATTGAGATGAACTTGGGTTTATCTGCTAAGAGTGCTGGTCCTAGTGCTGGAAAGCGAGCTGCTGAATATAGTTCCGGTGGTGGACGGAACAAGAGGGGACGTGATCAGAAGTATCAGTCCTCAGCTAAGCGAGGTGGTGGTACGCCTGCTCGGGGAGGCAATGCTAGAGCTGATCCGAGTGCATGTTGGACGTGTGGTTCACGTGGTCATATGAAACGTGATTGTCCTCGAGCTATGAGGGAAGTGCAAGCTCCTGTTGCGGCAGCTGGAAATGGGTGCTGGAACTGTGGATCTGCGGATCATATGAGGCGAGAGTGTCCTATGTTGGCTGGTGGCCAAGTGCGTGCTCCTGTTGTTGCTGCACCACAGAGAGGTCGTGGGCGCGGCCGTGGTAACTTTCAACGAAGAGAGGAAGGTGGTCGAGGTGTAGCACATGTTGTGGCTATTCAGCCTGAAGGTGGCGGCCAAGCTAGGGTGTATGCTCAGCGGGAGGGAAGGAATGATGCGGATGTGATCGCAGGTACTTTCACTTTGCAATCCTTGTCATTACTTTCCTTGATTGATTCTGGATCTACGCACTCATACATATTGCGTGAGCATACTGAATTGCTTGGTTTGCCTGTTGAGTCTTTGGATGTTGGTGTGCGTGTCACTAGTTCTTTTGGTGAGACTGTTGTGACTCGAAAGCTGTATAGAAGGTGTCCTTTGGTTGTTCAAGATCATGTTTTTCATGTTGACCTTATGGAGTTGCCTTTCTATGGTTTTGATGTAATCCTTGGTATGGATTGGCTTGCTGAGCATCGTGCTGTAGTGGATTATGAAAGTAAGCGAGTTTCGTTGAAGCTTACGGATGATTATGAGGTGGTTGTGGTTGGTGAGAATGTGAAGTTTCTTGCCAATGTGGTGTCTACATTGGAGGCGAGCAGGATGCTGAGGCAAGGTTGTGAAGCTTACCTAGCTTTTGTGATGAATCCTAGCTCTAAGGAGTTGCGTGTGCAAGATATCAGGATTGTGAAGGAGTTTCCTGGTGTGTTTCCTGAGGAGTTGCCTGGTTTACCTCCTAATCGCGAGGTGGAGTTTGGGATTGAGCTGTATGAGAATACAACTCCTGTGTCCATTACCCCTTATAGAATGGCACCCAAAGAGTTGAAGGAGCTGAAGACGCAGTTGCAAGAGTTGCTTGATCGTGGTTTCATTCGGCCAAGTGTGTCACCTTGGGGAGCACCAGTCTTGTTTGTGAAGAAGAAGGATGGCACTATGAGAATGTGCATTGATTACCGTCAGCTGAACAAGTTGACTATCAAGAATCGGTATCCTTTGCCGAGAATTGATGATCTCTTTGATCAATTTCGGGGAGCAGCTGTGTTCTCTAAGATTGACTTGAGGTCAGGGTATTATCAGTTGAAGGTGAAGGATGTGGATGTGCCTAAGACAGCTTTCAGGACGAGGTATGGGCATTATGAGTTTCTTGTGATGCCGTTTGGTTTGACAAATGCTCATGCAGCTTTCATGGACATGATGAATCGTGTGTTTCATGAATACCTGGACAAATTTGTTGTGGTGTTCATTGATGATATCCTCGTGTACTCGCGCACTGAGGAGGAGCATGAAGAGCATTTGAGGATTGTGCTGCAAGCTTTGTTGGAGAATCAGCTTTATGCTAAGCTAAGAAAGTGTGAGTTCTGGCTAAGTGAAGTGGTGTTCCTTGGGCATGTGGTTTCTGCCGAGGGGATTCGTGTTGATCCTCAGAAGATTGAGGCGGTGATGAATTGGAAGGTTCCTAAGTCTGTTCATGAGGTTCGTAGTTTCCTTGGTTTGGCGGGATACTACCGGAGGTTTGTGGATGGGTTTTCTAAGATTGCTGCACCTTTGACGAAGTTGTTGCAGAAAGATGTTAAGTATGAGTGGACAGAAGCGAGGCAACAGGCTTTTGAGAAGCTCAAGGCGGCTTTGACGCAAGCTCCTATCTTGGTTCAATCTGAATCAGGGAAAGAGTTTGTGGTCTACATTGATGCATCCTATGTTGGTTTGGGATGTGTGTTGATGCAAGAGGGTAAGGTGGTGGCTTATGCATCGCGGCAGTTGAAGGTGCATGAGCGCAATTATCCTACGCATGATATTGAGTTGGCTGCGGTGGTTTTTGCTTTGAAGATATGGGGGCATTATCTGTATGGTGAGAAGTGTACTGTGTACACGGATCACAAGAGTTTGAGATATCTGATGTCTCAGAAGGAGTTGAATCTTAGGCAGCGACGTTGGGTGGAGTTGCTCAAGGATTATGATTTGACGATTGAGTATCACCCTGGGAAAGCTAATGTTGTAGCAGATGCCTTGAGTAGGAAGGTAGCTGTTGAGCTGAGGGCTATGTTTGCCAGTTTGAGTATCTCGCGTGATGGTGGTCTTGTGGCTGAGTTGCAAGTGAAACCATCTTTGGTTCAGCTGATCATGGAAAAACAGTTGCTGGATGATTCCTTGGTACCGCATGTTCAGGATATCGCGGAGGGTAGGCCTTCGGATTTCAGCTTTAATGATGATGGTGTGTTGTGTTTTGGGAGTCGGATAGTAGTGCCCAATGATGCTGAGTTGAGGCGTGCTATTCTGACTGAAGGTCATAGTAGTCCTTTTGCTATGCACCCTGGTAGTACTAAGATGTATCGTGATCTTCGTGATGAGTACTATTGGGTGGGTTTGAAGAAGGATGTTGCAGAGTTTGTGAGCAAGTGTATGGTGTGTCAGCGAGTTAAGGCTAAGCATCAGGTTCCTTCAGGGTTATTGCAACCGTTGAGAATCCCTGAATGGAAGTGGGAAAGGATTACCATGGATTTTGTCTCTGGTTTGCCTTTGTCACCATCGAAGAAGAATTCTGTGTGGGTGATTGTGGATCGCCTGACGAAGTGTGCGCATTTCTTGCCTGTGCATACTACGTACTCTTTGGATAAGCTTGCGGAGCTGTACATTGCTGAGATTGTGCGGCTGCATGGTGTGCCTAATTCGATTGTGTCGGATAGGGATCCGAGGTTTACATCGCGGTTCTGGCAGTGTTTGCATCAAGCTTTGGGTACGAGGTTGAATTTCAGTACATCTTATCATCCTCAGTCGGATGGTCAGTCCGAGCGTGTTATCCAGATTTTGGAGGATATGTTGAGGTGCTGCGTGATTGAGTTCCAGGGCTCTTGGGAGAAACATTTGCCTTTGGTGGAGTTTGCTTATAACAATAGTTATCAGGCAAGTATTCAAATGGCACCTTATGAGGCTTTGTACGAGAGGAAATGTAGAACTCCTCTTTGTTGGGCTGAAACGGGTCAGAAGTTGGTTTCGATGCCGGCTTTGTTGAAAGGAACCACCGAGAAGGTGAAGCTCATTTGTGAGCGTTTGAAGGCAGCTTTTGATCGGCAAAAGTCTTACGCGGATTTGAAGCGTAAGGAGATAGAGTATGCGGTGGGTGACCGTGTGTTTTTGAAGGTTTCGCCTTGGAAAAAGGTGATGAGGTTTGGCCGGAAGGGTAAGTTGAGCCCTAGGTACATTGGACCATACGAGGTGATTGAGCGTGTGGGTCCTGTTGCGTATAAGTTGAGGCTACCTCAAGAGTTGGAGAAGATTCATGATGTGTTTCATGTTTCTATGCTCCGGAAGTACAGATCAGATCCTTCGCATGTGATGCCTGTGGAGGAAGTGGAATTGAATCCGGATTTGACCTATGATGAGGAACCGGTGAAGATTCTGGATTCGGATAGCAAAGTTCTTCGTGGCAAGACCATTGAGTTGGTGAAGGTGTTGTGGAAGCACCGTGGTGTTGAGGAAGCCACGTGGGAACGGAAGGATGACATGCTGAAGCAGTTTCCGTATCTCTTTCCTTCAGGTAAATTTCGAGGACGAAATTTCTTAAGGGGGAGAGTTGTAACGCCCCGGTTTTGGGCTTAGAGGTTTTGGGCTTGGACCGGTTCGGTCAAAGTGCTGTTCGAATATAGAAGAGTGAAATTAGGAAAGCCTAGTTCGGGTTGCATTAAAAATATGGAAAAATGTCCTAAAATCATCTTTTAATATATATAAGTGAACTGTGAAATCAATTTTACAAAATGAGGTTTGGAAGGGTGACATTTTGGCTAGTGACCAAAATGTAATTTTTGAAAACTGCGTGACTGTTTTAAAAAGGATTGAAACTTTGAATCTTTAAGGAGCTATTTACCCAATGGGAGTTTCTCCAGATTTTTCTAAGATATTAAATGATTTATTAAAGGTTTTTAAATAAAACTAAAAAGGAGGGAAGATATTTTGTCATTTCCAACTAACTTTCCATATTTTCCATTTTTCCTTTTCTCTCATTTTCTCTCAAACCAAACATCTTTCTCCAGAGCTTTTTCCTCTGATTTTGCTACCTAAATACCTCTTTTCAATTCTCTTTTGATTGCTAATCATCTCCTCATCAAAACCTCACCATTTGCTAATAGGATTTTCAAGATTTTGGTTCCAAAAAGGGAGAAAACTCAAGTTTGGAGGTAAGAACGTCCTTCTCCTCTAAACTCTCAGTTCTTTACTGAAATTCCTAAGTTCTCAATCCTCAATTTGTGTTTTATAAAAGGTTTTATAGATGTGATCTTGATCTTGGTTTTTAAATGCAAGATTTGCTTGATTTTGATGAAAATTCGTATGATCTGTTTAAGCAGTGTTTTGAGGTGTATTTTTGATGTTAAATGAATGTTAAATTGAAAAGGAATTGAGGTTGAATTAATGCAATCCCGGATAGGTTGAATTTCCTAAGTTTAGCTTGTGTTTTTGATGGTTTTTGGAGTGATCTTGTTGATCTGTTATGGCTAGAGGTATAAGAATGAGTTGAGATCCATTTTGGATGTTAATTGATGTCTAAGAATGATTAGATTTGATGGATCATGGCTGGGTAGTGTTGTGGAGTTGATTGGATGCATTTTCGGTTGTGTTTGGTAGCCGAAAGTGGAGTGTGGATGAGAGCAGCGGGTTTAGGTGCTTTCATTGAAGCTATTAATGCATGATGATGCATTAATCCTCTGCTTTGATGTGTTAAAAACAGGGGAAGCATCTTTGGATCCAAGTGGTGGTGATTCGGAAGCTTGATTGGTGTTTCGGCAAGAGGCGAAACGGAATCGGTGAGTGGATTTTGGTTTCTAGCTTTGAAACCATTGAATTGAAGGTTTGGGAGCTTAGTTTAAGTCTAAGCAACTTAGCTAAGCTCAAGAGTAAGTTTTCGGGAAAACTCTCTTGATGATGGACCATGGATTGGTTGTATGCAATGTGGTTGTTTGCATGTTTTAAATCCTGTTTTGAAAGCATATTTAGCATGTTTATTTGCTGAGATTATAAGCCATGTGTTGAAGGATGCTCAAGGTAAGAGATCCTTGTTTTTGTACATTGATTAAATGTGGTTTGATGCTTAAAGATGCATGATGTTTATGGCTTGGTTTAATGCTTTAAAACAGTGGATTAATGTTGTTAATGATGCATATTGGCAAGTGATGTTTAAGGTCACAAAGGTGTTTAAAAGTCCTTGTGTGAGCCTTGGTTATTTAAGAACAACATGGTGGTTAAAAGTCTATGGTTGGTTCTTGGTTAAGATCATCAAGGTGGTTAAAATTCCTTGGATGAGTCTTGTATATTTTAAGAGCAACATGGTGTTTAAAAGTCCATGGTTGACTCTTGGTTAAGGTTACAAAGGTGGTTAAAATTCCTTGTGTAAGCCTTGTTACTTAAGAACTCCAAGGTGTTTAAAAGTCCTTGGGAGATTCTTGTTAAGGACACAAAGGTGTTTAAAAGTCCTTGTGTGGTCCTTGCCATGGTGTTTAAAAGTCCATGGGGTTAAGGACACAATGGTGTTTAAAAGTCCATGTGTGGTCCTTGGAAAGTATAAGATCACAATGGTGTTTAAAAGTCCATGTGTGAGTCTTATGTTGAATGTATCACTTGTTGCCAATATGACATGATATGAATTTGAAGCATGAGTTGCTTGTTTTAAATGCTTATGAGCATGTATAAATGTTGATTTGGAGTATGATTTATAAAGGTGTTTATAAATGCATTATTGTGTGGTTTTAAATGAGCATTCCTCACTAAGCTTTTGCTTACGCTCTCTCTCTTTCTTAAACCAATAGTGCAAAGCATTAAAGTGCATTTGAGGGCAGCAAGGTGGTGAAGAATCCAAGTGGTGAACAAAGCTCATGTATGGTGAAGGTTTCTTAAACACTATTAGCTTTTGGTAATTTTGGCAATGGGGGACCTATGTAGTTGTTTTGGGAGATGTTTTGGACTCCCTAAGTTGGATTTATGTTATTGATAATGTTGGTTCTTGTAATTGGCCTTTATGTGGTTTGTTTGGAGATTTGATGCTTGAATGGTTTGCTAAGTAGGAAGCATGCCTATAGATTTGGGGATTTCCATAATCGATGCCATGTTGATGTTTGGTTGATGCAATTATGTTCCTTGTATGTTGTATGACTTGCTGGTAAAGGTTGGTGGCTTTTGGAGCATGTTTGATAGGTCGATTGCATGATAAACCAGCTAAATTTCTGCAATCTGGGCAACCTGTTTCGGAACAGGTGCTACCGTATCGGAACGGGGGCCTGAAATGGCCAGGGCGTTCCGAAATGGGAGGCACTGTTTCGGAACAGTTTGGTCACTGCCAGGCCATGTTTCGGAACCCGTTGCGGAACGGTCTCGCGTTTCGAAACAGGTCTTCCCTGTTTCGGAACACTCGACCGTTGGGCACTGAAATTGATGGTTAAATGTTTTGCAATGTTTGTGTTTTGGTCCTGAAACTTGTTTATGCAATTGTATGAGTTTGAGATGCCCGTTTGAGCTGAAATTTGGCAGGAACGCATGAAACCTGACTAATTTCATATTGGTAACTTTAATTTGTATTAAGTCCTTATAATTTTCAGAATTTACATTTTGGTCCCTAAAGTTGTAATTTGTTCAATTGAGTCCCTGAATGATCTCTGATGGTTATGATCTTTGATTATGATGATCTTATGAATATATCTAGGGATAATGTGCATCTAGACAAGATTAAAAAGAAAAAAAGGGTCGTTAATCAAGGTTGACTTTCGGGTTGACTTTGGTTTTCCCCGTGTAATCTTCTTAATTCGGGTCAACCGTCTAGGCCGGGTTAAGAGGGTTACAGTTTTTTCATCTCGAGTCTCCCATTCAACCGCTAAATCAAATCAACTTCCTGTTTCAAATTTCCATTTTCCATGCTCCAAAAGAACTTGGACTCGACGTTTGAAGGCGATACAATTTTCAATAGAATGCCCTTGAGTTCCATCATGAAATTCACTGTAAACCTTGGCGCCATACCATTTTGGATACGGGGGTTGCAAAGGTGTGACAAACTGTGGGGTCACTAATCGATCTTTCAACAATTGAGGGTATAGTTCTTTGTATGAAATAGGGATTAGGTCAAAATGAAACTTGTGATCTCTTGTCTTTTGACAATCTGCTAAAAGGGTATTGGAGCTCGTACCCTGTCTCAGACTCTTGATTAATTCTATTGAACCTGAATTTTCTTTCATTTTTACATCTTTAGGTATTTTATGAATTGTTAGGCTTTGGAGAAGTTTGGGTTTTCCATCTTCAAAACTCAATAGGCCTACCTTGCTAAGATCTTCAACTTTGTTCTTCAAAACGTCACAATTCTCAATAGTATGGTCTGAACTTCCCTGGTGATAGTCACATACTGTATTGTTGTTGTAACCTCTCGAATAAAAAAATTCTTTGGGCTTGGACCAGACTGAGCTCACCAATTCCTTTTCTATTAAAAGCAGAAGCAAAGTTGTGTATGTCATTGGGATTGAATTAAAAGACCCTCAATTTCTTTTCACTCGGGCTTCTTCCGTGCCCATAATTACTTTATTGGAATTTGACCCACTTACGCCTCTTGTTGGTTCACGTATACAAATTGTAACGGTGCTTAGACCTGGTCGTTTATACATGTTCTGGTTTTTGTTCGTTTTTTTTTTCAGTTCAGTGTGCCCTTTTTCTTTGGCCATAACCGTCATTATAGTCATCATTTCAACTATTTGTCTTTTTAGTTCTCGCATCACATTTTTTTTCTGCATCAACACTAACACCATCGAACATATGACACTTGGACGAACTACCTCTCATTTTTTCCGTGACTTGTTCCGGACACTGCCTTGTATTTGTAGTCTCCTCTATTGGATTACGATTGCCCTTATCTCTCATGATCGTCTTCTAATGATAACCACTTTTGAATCAATACCTCTATGCAATGAAGATGTGGTGCAAAAATGCAAATCATAAGAAAACAAAAGAAATGAGTCAATATGGTAAATTAATTCTGTAACCAACAAATTAAATTGCTAATAAATAAAACAATTTAGTTAGACAAGGAAATAATCAGAGAAAAGTATTTAAACCGGCATCACCTAACGTAGGTCCATACTTGGCTCTAGTGGAGTGGGATTCTAAAAACGAAATGTGAGAATTGTTCTAGACTCTGGGTTATTAACGTTACCGTCTACCGCGATAATAAGATAATGTAAAAAAATTATTAAAATTATACACAAACTTTGATAAAAGGATAATGTAATTCTGATCATCAATTTTATTTATCTAAAAAAAAGATAATGTAATTCATACCGTTTGATTTGGTGTAATATGTATACATAAAATATTAATTTTAATTCAATTTTCATAAAACATTAATTTTTGAATGGGTGTGATTCCATTTTATATTTACTTGTTATATATACAAACTATTCTAAGGTTCGAACTTAAATTCTTTTATCAGAAGTACAATATACATTATCATTGCACACAACTCTCGTTGATAACAATACAATTTTTTTAATTGTGTACAATTTAATTAGAATCTAACTTTCAAATTTAAATTCATATCAATAAATATTCAATCTAAATTCATTTGTAATTTTAAGATTTAACCTTTATTTACATCTCACAAAATCTATAGGGTAAAGTTCACACATGGTCACTGAACCTTGTTAAAAAACAAAACGGTAACTAAACTTTTAAATCTTACAAAATGTCAATTAAACTTTATGTTTTGTTATAAAATGGTAACTCGACCGTTAAACCTCATTATCAGGAGTAATGTTGCAATTATAAAATTTTGAATAATATCACAATTAGTCTTTTAGATTAACAGGTTCAATCAATTTAATCCTTTATATTAACGGTCGAAAACTGTTAGGAAGCAACAAGCATTGCCTTAGCAGGCGGTGCTATTGGGGCGATATCAACTGCAGGTCTAACTTGGCTGGAAATATTCAAGGAGTTTACATGGTACTGGTACTCTAACCCTTATTCTCTTTTGTCATATTATTAAGCTATGGAACAATGAAGACCAAAATCTTTATTCTCTAAGGTGAGGATGATGGTGTGATCTGCAAAGAAATTGAAAATCAAAGAAAAATGGAGAAATGGGTATTAATAAGAGGAAGAGGCTATATGTGGAAGAGAAAGGAAAAAGGGAGGAGAATGTGTTTTTATTTGAAATATGATTAAATTGATTGAATTTATAAATATAAAGGACTAAATGTACTATTATCTAGATTATTTGTCTAAAAAAATTGCATAAGACACAATAAGTAGGTCAAATATTCTACATAGCATTAAGACGCAAAGTACTTATAATCTTTTCTTCTTCATCATAGTGAATGTTTTCATCTTGTACCATAATTTTTTTGTTTATGTTTTTCACATAAATTTTGATATTTTTTATTTATTGTTTGGTTTGTAATCACTTTTATTTTACTGTTATCGTTCATCAACAGCATATCTCCAGTATTAACAAATATTATGAGAGGATATTATGTATGTATGTATGTGTTGGACAGTGATATGCATATTTATATGAACGGATGGGCATAACTAGAGTTGGAGCTTGACTTATGGATATGGTTGTTCACGCACCATCGGAAGTGGAGAACCCAAAGCTTGAGGGTTGTGGTGAACAAAATTCATTTACCCTATTCGATGCTCATGTCTACGTTTAACACTATTTTTTTTAATTATAAGTCATAATTCTAAATTTTAAATTCTAAATTTAATTTTTTAAAAAACACACCTACTTTTAGTTCTTTAAATTATAACTTTAAACTTTAATTTTAAATTATAAATTTAATTTTTTAGCGTAAATTAATAAGGGCAAACTTAAACGTAAATGATATATATTCGGATTGTGGGAGTCTATTTTCCTTTAAAAGTGATGTTTCCCTTTTTAGACCATTACTAAATGGAAACGTAGGATTAAGACAAGCAGTGATGATATATCTTGGTTCTTGGAGCTTTCCACTAAGATTATTGATAGAGATATATTATTTAATATTTTTGTCCCCGACAATGTGGTTAGCATTTACTGTAACCAACAATTTTAAAGGAAGCACTACTAATAATTAATGTTAAGAAACTGGTTCTAATAATGATAGTTAACAAAAACCAAAAGAAAGTAATAATGTGGGTCATCTTGGGGAGACATATTTCTGGAACACTAAACTAGGAACTTTTAGATATCCTAACTCGTTCCATATTGCAATTGGGGAGGGAGGTGTATAGGATTGGTATTATTGATAAATAATAACATTTACAATGAGAGTATATATAGGATTATAGAGAGGTTTAATTATACATAAATGAGGAATTTTTAATGTTACACACAAGATAAGATTTAGATAATATAAGATAAGATTTAAATGAGATTGATTAAGTTTTATCTTAATTTATCTTTATCTTTGATAAGCTCCCGCAAGATAGAGGATCCATCGGAGACACTAATCTTGGACTGAAAAATGGATGAAGAGATTTCATCCTAGCGATTTGGTGAGAGTGTTTGTAATCTGAGCTCTGGAGGGAATGTGTTGAACAAGTAGTGAACATACAACAACTAAGTCACGAACAAGGAAGTAATCAAGTGCAAGATGCTTCATACGAGAATGAAAGACTAGATTTTTACAAACATGTGTGGCACTAAGATTGTTGCAAAAGAGAGATGGTGGTTTAATTAACGCCACACCAATTTCTTGAAGTAGATGTTGAACCCAAAGTACTTTAGCAGTTGCATTTGCCGTGAAACGATATTCAACTTGTGTGGAGGAACGAGAGACAATTTCTGACGAGCCGACTTGTTGTCCATAGAGGATCCACCCTACTCCGTATCGGCAAAAGTAGTGAGATGAAGTGAAGATGTCGAGTGAAAAAGAATGCCATGACATAATGTAACTTTTCGATAACGCAGGATGCGTTTAGCTACTATCCAATGTGCAAGTGAAGGACCATGCATGTATTGCGACAGGCGATTCACGACAAAGGCAATATCCGGACGAGTAAGTGTGAGATACTAAAGGAGACCAAGTAATCATCGATAACTAGAGATATCTAGTGCCATGGATGGCTTCGGCAGAGATAGTTTGTCGGAAGAAGACATAAGTGTGAAAATTGCCCTGGCATTTTCCTTATGAAACTGAGCCAAGATGTCCGAGATGTATTGCGCCTGAGATAAAAATAAACCGGTTGGAGTAGAAATAACCTCAATGCCAAGAAAGTAGTTAAGCAAGCCCATATCCTTCAGAGCAAACCTTGTAGATAATAAGTTGGGGAAGTAAGCAATGAAGTTAGTATTATTACTAGTAAGAACAATATCATCTGCATATACTAGAAAGTACAAAATAACTCCCTTTTGCATTATAATGAAAAGTGATGCATCGGCCTTTGATTTCGTAAAATCAAATTGAAGAATAAATTGAGAGTCAATATACCATGCCCCCGGGCCTACTTTAGTCCATACAAGGCCTTACATAACTGAAAAATATGTGATAGTTTTGTAGAGTCAACATACCCCGAAGGTTGTTGTAGATAGACTTCTTCATGTAAGGTGCCATTTAAGAAGACATTATTAATATCAAAATGCTTGATGAGCCACACATGATGTAGTGCAAGAGTGAAAATAATACGCACCGTAACGGGTTTCATTACAAGATTGAAGGTCTCAAAATAGTTGCGGCCAGCTTCTTGAGAATACCCATTTGCTACCAATCTAGCTTTATATCGGTCAACAGAGTCATCATCACATCATTTCAAATGGAATACCCATTTGCACCCTACGAAAGATTTTGTAGATCGTGGAATAAGATCCCATGTATGGTTGTGCAGCAAGGAAGTAAATTCATCTTCCATGGCTTGTCTCCATAACGAATCTTTGAGAGCTTGAGTAATAGTATTCGACTCTAATGTGGGAGGAAATGATGACATATAGTAGCATTAAAAAATAAAGGACCGAAGTACCTTGGATTTTGCCGGCGAACTCGTCGTTGCTAAGAATCATGACGTGCCAATTTAGTCGAGACATCTTGTTGTGGCAGATCAACCAAAAGAGTTGGTTGATCAATTAGATCATTAGGTTTTTGTGGTATATTGGACGAAGAAGCAGGAGCTTGTGGTTGTTGAGAAGTATGGCATGGAAATTCATGAGAGACATATTGTTGTGACAGATCAGCCAAGAGAGCTGGTGTAGCAATTGGATCATTAGGTTGTCGTGACATAGCAGTCAAGAGAGGTGTGGAAGGTGATTCCGATACAACAGGGAAAAATACTAGAGGAGCTTGCTGCGGCTTAGTGAGTGCACATCGTGTAGCAAAGGGGAAGATGTGAGGAAAAAATCGAACATGGCGAAAGACATAGATTCTGTTAGTGTTTGGCTCCAGGCATTTATAAGTAGACTAGGTCACAGAGTATCCAAGGAAAACACATTCAGTAGATCGTGGCTCAAGTTTATGATTCGTGTATTGTCACAACCAAGGAAAGCATAAACATCCAAATGGTTGAAGTTTGTCGTATTTTAGTGCCTGTTTATAAAGTACGAAGTAAGGCAACATATTATCCAGTATCGGTGTTGGCATTCGATTGATGACATAAACAACTGCCTGAAAAGTACGAGGCCAATACTTTATTAGGAGAGGGGCAAGGTAAAGTAGAGAGAGACCAGTCTCCACTATGTGACGATGTCTCCGTTCATCAGTCTCGTTGTGTTCAAGAGTATGAGGCGGTGAAGTGAAGTGTGAAATACCTTCCAAATTTAAATCGATAAAAAGCTTAACAAACTCACCTCCTTCATCAAAGAATGGAGACACAATGGTCTGATTAAAAAAGCATTCAACAAGCCATTTATATTGAGGAAATATTGCAACAACATCAGATTTCTTCTTCATCGGGTATAACCAAATAAACTTGGTGAAGTGATCAACAAACACCACATAATATGAATATCCATCATAATACATATGTTTAGTGCTCCAAACATCAGAGTAAAGTAGTTCAAGAGGACGAGAGCTTGACATAGTATTTTGATCAAATGGCAATTTATTACTGTTATTAATAAGACATGAAGAACAATGAAATTTTGTCAAACTAGTTGAGTCATAAGGTATATTACAAGCGCGTAATATATAAGACATGACTTTATAGAATGGATGATCAAACTTGTGATGCAGTTGATGCACAGACAAGTAATTGACTGAGTTGACTTGAGGATAAAAGGATCGTGCAACATAGTAGACACCACCAATTTTATTGCCCCAAAGAAGAGTTCTCGCGAGTCGATCCTTAACAAGAAAATAAGATTCAAAGAATTCAATAGATACATGATTAGTTTGACATAATTTAGAAACTGACACCAAGTTTGTATGTAACTTAGGATTATATAAGACATTTGTGAGAGAAAGAGGTTTGATATCCGTGGGAACTATACATCTACCAATGTGAGATATAGGTAATGTTTTACCATTACCCAAATGAACTGTATCATGACCATCATAAGATGAGATATCATGAAGAGACGCAGTGGTCATTGTGGTGTGATGCGAGGCACCACTATCAAACATCCAAGGAACAAGATCAGGATCAGATGATGAACGATCAGTAGTAGTGTTGACAACTGGTGAGTCAGACGTTGGCTGCTAAAAGTTGTTGTTCTAAATAAATCGAACAAGCTTACGACAATCCTGAATAATATGTCCTGGAAAATTACAGAACTTGCACACAATATCTTATCGTCTGGAATGGCTAGAGTGAGTAACAGGACTACGACCACCACCAGAAGTCGAATGACCAGAGTGACCACCCTTCCCGAAAGAGTGGTTGGTAGAACACCCATGATTTGGATTAGCTCGCTGCGCAGAATTTGCCGTAGCAAGAAGTATAGATTGTTCAGTTTCCTAAAGAAGTCTCTCACGATCTGTCAAGATCTTAGACAAATCAAGCATGATTGTCGGCGTGTTACGTACACGAAGGGCGACAACTATTGGATGATAATCATCGCCTAATTGTTTGACAATAGATATCAGGAGATATGTATCAGAGACACGACAGTTTGCCAAGGCAAGATCAGAAGCAATATCTTGCATATATTTCATGTAGTCGGAGATAGACTTGGAACCACACAGATTGCGAGCTAGTTTGGATTGAGAGCAAGGATGAAACTAGGAGATGCTCGGGCATAACTTGCGATCAGAGTATCCCATGCAATTTTAGCAGTGACAACGAATGAAATAAGTGGTTGAACTAGATCATCACAACTGCCAAGAAGAGCACTGATGAGAGTTTGATCTTGACGATACCATTACATAATACTTAGGATTAGAAATCTTTATCGCGATATTAGTAAATTGAGATGTGGAAGGCTGTGAACCATCAATATAAATGGTTAGCCCAAAACAAATTAGAGTGGCCTCTACTTGTCGACGCCAAATAGGAAAGCTGGTGGACGTAGGTTTGATTGGAAAGATGGTCGATGCATTGAGATGTACAAGATTGTTGGTGGTAGAAGATGGATCCATGAAAGGATATTCGATTTGAAGGATAGCGGAAGAGAAAAAATAATTGAGTAGAAAAAATTGACCATGTAAAGGATTTGTCATTAATAAATAATAACATTTACATTGGGAGTATATATAGGATTACAGTTAGGTTTAATTATACAAAAATAAGTAATTTCAAATGTTACACACAAGATTAGATTTAGATAAGATAAAATTTAAATAAGATTGATTAGGATTTATCTTACCTTATCTTTATCTTTGATAGGAGGGGAGGGGTGTATGAGAGCGAAATAAAGAATATTTTTTATTTACATTATAAATTTTCAATAACTCAAATATGGGCTTCACCCACATACTTTCTCTCGAACTCGTCCAAGAAATAATCCCATGTGGGTCGGTTAGGGTACCACCCCAAATCCACGGTTTGCCACCATTCTCTAGTATTCTCCTTTAACAGAGAAAGGATACATGTTAACGTGTTTTTCGGTTCTAAACGCATTTGTCGCATGATTCAACGAGTATCACTCAACCACTTATCCGCCTTAACCAGATTATCTAGACCCAAACCAAAGAAATCCGTAGCACCATAACGGTGAACCCTCTCAATCGAGGCCTCTCAAGGAGTAGCCAAAGGCTTAGGAATGGTTCTCACAATACGGTGAAGGGCTCGATGTAGGTGGGAGAAGTAGTTGGAACCTCGACACCTCTCATCCTCCGACATCTTCTCGGTGACGGGGATATAATCTTCATCATAACTCCCTAAATGGGAGCCCCAGCTCTCCTCTTGGTCACATTCCATACAAGGCATGATATATTCTGTATATTCAAGAAAACAATATTACATCATCAAATTTCAGCTTAACCAAGTACGACTTCGACTTATGGGCATGTTTTCATTAGACGCCTATTCACGACTCTAGTACTAACCCGGAGCTTTTTAGAACCGACTAAACCTAGGCTCTAATACCACTGAATGTAACACTCCAAGCCCGAAATGTCACAATTGGGCCTTGAGCCCAAATCGTTACTTTAAAAATTCAACATAGTTTAGTTAAAAAGAGTTTCATACCATAAAACATTCAATTCCAAAAGTTAAAACATTGACAAGTAGTTTAAAATTTTTACATAAAGAGCTCCAATTAGTTTAAAACATTCGATTGCTTAATATAATCCCCAAAAAAAGAGTTACAATAATACATTAGGGTCCTACGAATATATAGCCCAATAAGACCTAAGTGTTATACTCTGAACAAACGGTGTGCTGAAACCTACACCGATGGTGCTCCTCAAATGCATGTGCCAACCTAGAAACCTGCAAATGGATACATCGATTACGAACGCTAAGCTAACGAAGCTTGGTGGGTACACTACCACTATAGTATGCTATATGTAAATCATAAATATGAGCATGTAATTAGAAACGATGACAGGGTATAAGAATCACACAAGCATCCAACATCTAAAAGCAATATCAACAACCAATACACAAACATGGAGTGAAGCCCGAGGACACAAAGCACCAGGACGCAATCACTCATAGGGTGGCCCGGGGACACAAAGCATTGAGACTCCACACCCCATACTTAGAATTACCCCTCGAGTATATTTGAACGAGGCCCTGGGATACAAAACATTGGGAATCTTCCATTCAATTCTTACTATTGTGTTGCAACACGTTACCTGGGTATCCAGATCCCACCAGAACAAATGCCCTCATGGCAAGCAATAACATATAAGAACCAATACAACCCTATGGTTGTAATATCACCCAAGCAATCAAGCAAATTACAAAGTTCATTACACTTTATGGTTGAAAAAAAGGTGTAACCCCATCGACCCGACCTAGACGCCCAACCGAACGAGCTACATTGAGTTTGCCGAAGCAAACCCGTGAAAAGGTTACTCAAATTACGTCCATTTTTTTACCTTATCTAGATGCAATTAATTAACCTACAGTGTACATGCTGGAAGCGGTTAAAATCCCATTCAAATCAAACACCGATATAGAATTCAATTGCAAACACGAACATTAAGGGACCAAATTGCAAATTTAAAAAATTATAAGAACTTAGCCCAATTTTAAGTTACCAATCTTCAATTAATCAAGTTTCATGCTTCCATATGAAATTTCAGCTCAAAATGACCATCGAAACTCATACATTTGCATTCACAATAATCGGGGACCAGAATGTAAGAATCAAAAACTTCAAATACCACTTTAACCATAAAAACAACTACCTGGATTGATACTCGAGCAAGTGTATCGGTACACTTTCACATTTCTCAAATCCCAGATTCTAGTAGCTCAAAATTGTACCGATACAACCCCTCGTGTTTCGATACCCCCATCCAAATACACTAAGGTCGTACTGAAACACTAACCTCTGCACCAAAACATTGGACCAAATTCAACTTACATGTATCGTTATAGAAGCTCGTGTACCGATACGCATGGACCTGAAATATTCAACATTGTTGGTTTTTCATGCTTACAAGTATCCAAACAGATTCCAACATGCCTCAAATATATATATACAACTATTCTCAAGATCTAACCACATAAAAACATCACAAAAATAGGATCATAACATAATATCACAATTCATTCATGTTTCTATAGGCATGTTTCCTAAAACCATTCCATAAAGAGGCTAGAATGCAAAATCATCCAAATACCAATCAAGAAAGGTTATAAACAAGTCTACAACAACAACATAAACTTGCACAAACAGGGAGTTCAACAAATAACCCTCCCAAACACAACTTGGTCACATTGCCCTATATTAATACAAAGCATTTAAAACCATACTTGAGCAAAATTTAGCACTTGGCTCTCTTCCTTACTTAATATCTGCCTCAATCACTTACTTCTCTACATTGATAAGAAAAGAAAGCGTAAGCATAAATGCTTAGTGAGGAAAGCTCAAAGGAAACACTAATCAATGCATTAAAAACCATTTATATCAAAACATGTGTTTAAACGTCATGCGAAAACATCTCATGCTTCTCACATCAATTCAAATCTATGCATAAAACCATTGTTAAACATGTATCATGATCTCTAGCATACTCATATGCTAACCTCAATTTAATCTTTATCATGTTTAATCAACCAAAGCAATGATTAAAGAGAAACATGTATAAATCTCATTATACAAGACACAACCATTTCCTTGATACATCATCTCATATATTGGCATAAAGTGACCCAAAACCAGATTCTTCCGTTAAAAAAACACATATATCGGATACACGGATTTTCCAAGTGGTTACTCTTCCCATTTAATATACATCATCAACCAGAGCATGGCTTACTCTTCGCCCCTCAACGGTTAACCAGAGCATGGCTTACTCTTCGCCCCTCAACGGTTAATCGGAGCATGGATTAATCTTCGCCCATCAATGGTTAACCGGAGCATGGCTTACTCTTCGCCCCTCAACGGTTAACCGAAGCATGGCTTACTCTTCGCCCCTCAACGGTTAACCAGAGCATGGCTTACTCTTCGCCCCTCAATAGTCGTTGTATACATCCACACGACGGGAGCACGACTTACTCTTCGCCCATCAACCTTCGGGGTACTCATGTTGGAGAATGGTTTACTCTTCACCCCTCGACAAACATGAGGCGACTTATTATAGTTCACTTTAACCCTATGGCTAGGCAAATATATCCGATAATATTAAAGTATTCATCATTTGCCAATGTATACCAATAAACCATGTTACCTCATTGTTTTACATATACATCAAATTAAACCAAATCTCAATACATTAAACATGTATTTTAGCTTTCTCAAAAACCTTTCACAAGTCAATTTCCATACTCATGTATCATATACAAAAGCTTATATGCAAACTCATTCAAAGCTAATTGTGTAAATAACAGTAGGTAATTATCATCAAGACATTCGCATGAGATTTATGTTTATAAAACTGAAAATGAGAGCGAGAGAACCCTTTACTTACTTCCGAGCAAAGTTAAGCGTTTCAAGCTTAAACTAAACCCCCCATAAATACTTTCAAACCTTTGTAAAGCTTTAAAACTCGTTTCCACTCACCGACTACGCAAAACATCCATGCCGATGCGAGAATCAAGCGTATGATGCTTCCAAAACTTCACCTCATGCTACCGAATTGTCCTCCTTTGTTTTATCCACATAAAACCAGAGGATTAATGCCTCAATGTGCATCCAAAAATCCTAGAAACAATAATTCTCAACTTTGCTTCACTAAACCTCATCAAACACCTCCCGAAACAACCGAAAATACCGACAAACACCACTCTAATCAAACCCATCCATAACCAAACGATTCAAACAACACATCAACATAAATTAACACTTAGAAACACCCTAAAATCATTCTCATACCTCCAGCATTACTTAATCACCCACAACTCCTCAAAAACACAATTCTAGCAACCTAGAAAATTAGAGATTCACCTAGTTTCGGGATTCCAATGTTAAAACAACTTCTTAACATTATAAAACATCAATGTCATGTTCTAATCTGATCAAGAACCCAACAAAACATATCCAAAATGAATATCAATCATCTTCACCAATTAAATCTCAATTAAACCAAATTTCCACAATTAAATCACCAAAATCCATTAGAAAACATATATAAAGTATCGAGAAATTGGAAATTTCAGTAAAGAACCATTCATTAAAGGAGAAGAAAGAAGCTCACCTCTAATGATTGAAATCCTTCTCAATTGGATGATTTACTCTTGAAAAACAAAGGAAATGAATGAGATTTTGTAAAAACAAGTTAGGAAATCCATTAGAAATCATCAGTTTAAGAAAACAAGATCATCACCTCAAATCTTTGCTGGAAAAGTGAGTGTTTGGTTGAAGATATTTTAAGAGAAAACTTTAGGAGAGAACAATTATGTCAAAATTGTTTTTAAGAAATAACTACCTTCCTTTGTAAACCCGTACTAGTATGAAATTTGCTCATTGGAAACACCAACAAATGGTATCGATACGGGATGACCCGTACTGGTATGAAATTTGCACATTAGAAACCCAAAGAGCCAGAGTGTACCAATACCCTAAGCTGCGTATCAGTACCAATTTTGGTCACTTGAATCCCAATAACCCAAGGGCATTGGGAGGTACCGATACAGGACAACCTGTACCGGTACACCTTTGAATCACATACTGGTACAAATTGAAGCCTGTACTGGCATGCCCTTCAAAAAACCCATGTGTACATTATCGTTACAATGGGTACCGATACGAGTTCATCCCGTATCGGTACTCGAGCCAGAACTTTATGTTTGCAGCTCGAAAATCATATCAAGGGTCTTCAAACGACCTTTAATCACCTAAAAATAAGTCCTACATATTATGAGAGTGGTTTTAGGTGGTTTCCTACAAGTTTTACACATGTTTAACATTGATAGCTCTTTAAAGAGCATGTATTTTCCCTCGATTTATAGGTCTTATTGTCCCTACATTGGCATCCATTGCATCCATTCATGCATTTTCATATCTATTTCTGCATGTTTTCTAACTTAGTTCTAGTGGCTCATGTTTTGTATATTTCAGCCTATTTTTGCTTTGTTGTCGCTGCATTGCTAGTGTCCCTGCAGAGGAAGTTTTCACCACTGCAGCCAGTTCGACATTACATCTGCTAGTTGTCCAGTATGCTTGAGGATTTGGACAAATATACCACCTGTCCAGTTTGTTACAACAAATTTTGTACGATGTCTGGCATGCAAATAACCTGCAAGAGACGTGTCCTTCCTTTGGTGTACTATAAAAGGACTATTTTGGAGGAGAGAGAGAGTCACGCTATTCCCATTTTTCATATCATCTTCAATCTTCGAGCTTTTATCCTCCTTCTATGGTGGCTTAAGCTTATTTATGGAGATATGAGGTGAAGTAACGCATATTTATCCAAGGAAATGAGGAGTCAAGTGCTGAATCGAGGAAATATATTGTTATCTTCTTAAACTTCTCTTTATTTCGATGTTTTTTTTTTGGAGATTTACTATGTATTTGTGCTCATCTAGATGTTGGTTTAATTTTCTGGAGCTTGTTGAACTTGTATAAACTATTTTCTTAGTTTAATATATATTTGTGTTAGCTTTGGCTTAAGCTTTAATTGTTGAATTTGATTTATGTTTTACATGAAAGTGTTAAAACTAACCACTAGTATCGACGGATGCAGTGATGAGTCAGATTAACAAGTTTTTACAATGAAAGTTGTTTGGATACAACGAAAATTGACCCACTTGGTCAAGGGGCTTTAGTCCCGATATACGATGAAAGTTGGAATCGATCTACGTCCATGAGTTAATGATTGAAGGTTAAATTGAAGCTAATACTCAAGTTGACCACTACATCGCTGATTAAACCAATCTTTACCTTAAAGCGTACTTGATCTTTCTGCTGAGCTGAACCAAGGAGATTCAGGATTTATTCCCATATTTCTCTATCTTATATTACACTCTGTTATTGCTACTGCATTGAATCATTTACTCTCCTTTTTATACTGCTATTACAACCACCATTGCACCCACAACTACCATTTCTACAACTTTGTATTCTAGTTACATAAGCCTCAGAATAATACACCATCCTCGTGGGATCGATATTCAAACAAGATTCCCTTGTTTCTATTCTTGCATCTATGGTGTAGCTTGCACTAAAATGTGTGACTTTTTCACACCAATCAAACACCAAAATCATAATTTACCATTAACAAGGCTTGAGTAACGAAGAACACCAAATCATCAAATAACATACAAAGCATCAATTTTTATGATGTCCATGAAGACAAAGAAGTTAGAGGTGTACTAACCTTACTCCTACAGCTGAGAAGAAAGCTCCAAGCTCAAACTCAAGCCTCCCTCTTCTCTTGAGCCTCGAAAGCTTCTTCAACCTCTTTCATTACAAGACAATGTTGCAAAACAGGTTACAACACTACTGGAAGGTTAAGGAACATAAAAGGAAGAGCTTAACAGCAAGAAATGAAGCTAAAACTTCAATTCTCGTTCTTCCTCCTCAACCCCCACCAAAACTAATTTTCTCCAAACTCCATCATTTTCAATCATTTTTACCTTGATAGATAGATCCTTAGATAATGAGAAACTTTCCCTCTTCTACCAATATGAGATTCACACAAGTGAAGGTAAAGATTACACCTTTTCTTGGTTTCTTGGAAAAGAGACGAGGAAATGGATGAAGGGTGCAAAAGGGGGACAAGGTGAGATCATCTCCCTCAAAATTCTGCAGAGAGAATTAAGAGGGAGCAGCCTTCCTCTTTTTAAAAGAGGGAAATAACTCTTTTGACCCTTTATCCCTCTTCTAACCCATAACCAAGCCTAACAACAAGAAAAGGGCCCAAAGGTGCCTCCTTTGAGATACTAACGACCCAACAACATGGCCCACTCAATGAGGCTCGGGGTGCATTCGACCCACAGATTCCAAAATCCGGGTCGTTACATATTGAGAACGGAGAAAGAGGTGATCCGAGGGATTTTTTCTTGTCCCATTGTGAGCCCGAGTAAAGATTTTATGGTTTTATTAGCTATCAAGCATGCTCCGAAGATTTATGAGGAGGCAATGTGGATTGGAAAGGTGTCTTTATTAGTAAAAACCAGTTCTATAGTGGTTTTAAACTGGTGAAAAATGTCATCCATTGTCCTTGGAATGGGTGGCAGTACTTTGTGGAGGCCGATGCTCACTACAAGAAAATAGATTTTTAGTGATATCAAAAATAATCATTAAAAGTATTAAATTTAGTCACTGAAATTTACAGTGACTATTTTTCTGAGTCGTCACCTGTCGTCACTAATAACTCCGTCACTATTATATTAGTGACAACTTTTATGCATTTTGTCACAATAAGTTATATTTTTTATGACTATATTTTTTGACACAAACGATTAATAACAGTGACTAAAATTTAGACACTGATGTTATTCTTATTAGTGACAAACATTTTATCACAAATACATATTGAAATAGTGTCAAAAATACATTGTCACTTTCAATAATAATAAAATAAAATAATATTATTTTAGTTGCAACCATCTTATTCAGGCAACACGCACATTGAATATCTCTCCCGCGAGGGCGTAGCGAATGTGCTAGATATCAACCCTTGACTTCTGCGACGAGTGCGATATGAGGCCATCTGCCCCCAAACTGGTCCCTAGAAGGTCATCCACTTGGTCCTAATGGCCCGTACACCTAGGGCCCACATGAGCCTAGGAGAAGGTCACTTACACCAAGGTTAGCTCGGTTGCTAGCCCATGGCGAGGGGGTTAATTATAGATGATGTGGCATATTCATATATTAATTTTTAATAAATAAATACAATACATGGTTTCGTAGGGGATCGAACTTGGAACCTTTAGGGGGAGAGTGCAATGTCTATCCAATAGGCTAGGCAAGAAATTTAATATTATTTTAAAAGTAAAAATATTATTTAGGTTAAATTGTAATTGAAATTAATTTTATTTATTTTAAAAGTATGTATTAATTATAACAATAATTAATATAACAATAATTTAATTAATTTTATATGGTTTCCTATATGAAATACGTTTGTTGAAGAAATTATATAAAAATAATTGAGTTGGTTTTAAAATATAAACATATGAATATTAAGATTTACACCTAAATTATTGCTAGAATTATCCTTTATGTGATAATTATTTACTATACCGACAATGCAAATTTTACCTCCACAAGAAAAGTTAAAACAAATATCAAGTGTAAAATTTTTTACAAGGTAAAATTTTGCTATCACATATTATGCAAAGATTACATATTAGTCTTTTTACTTTAATTTGTTTACTTTAAGTTTATGTACTTTCTATTCAAAACAATATGTACTTTTAAATTTTGAAACTTCAATCTTGACATGAATGATAGTCTTTAAATATGTTAAGTAAAACTTTTGATTTTTATTCTTTTGTTCAATCATTTTAGTCATTTTAATTTAATCATATTGTCGTTGTCCCGTTTGGATTATGATTGAAGTTTTAAAATTTCAAAAATATAAGGACTAAAATTGACCAAAATAGAATTACTAAAACAACAATTTACACATAGTGTAGAGACTAATAGAATTATTTTACCTTTTGATAAACTAATTTTTACCTTTATGGTAGCTTCATTTTTTTATAATTGTTATTATTACTATAATTATAAAAATAAATTTATTATTGTGATAATATATAACTTGTCATTAAGTTTATTTTTTATTGGTGACAAAATTTATCACAACAAAAGTAAAATTTTAAGTGACAAACAATTGCATTGTCACAACAAATATCAAATTATAGTGACCACTTTATATATCGTCACTATCACGTGTCAAAATTTTAGTGGCAATGAAATTTGTGTCACAGTTATAGACTTATAGTGAGAATTTAATTGTGAAAAATATAATCGTCACAATTACTACTATAATAGTGACCAAATAAAAATACATCACAATTACTTATGTTAATAGTGTCGCACAAAAAATCTGTCACAGAAGTTTAATATTTGTGACAAAATTACTGATAGTCACTGCCAATTTGTCACTAGAAGTCTATATTCTTGTAGTGGCTCTGATTGCAAGGATAGTGAAGATCCATTTTGTTATTGTAGAGAGGACTAGAAATATCATGGCAACCCACCTTGCGAGGGATGGTACAAATCGAGAGTCTTTCTTCAAAGCGCGGTGGTGATTAAATAATTTATTTGCCTTCAGGTGAAGTTCCTTATCTAGGGCATCCATGTGATATTTCTTTTGGACAATTTCTGTGTGTTGAGAGTGATCTTCTTTGTCCATGATTGTTTTAGATTGGATTGAAGGAGATGTTGAGTTTTGTTGATAGTTTTGTATGGTATTATGCTTTGAAGTTGGCGGATTATATTGTATTTTTATGTTCTCTTGTGTACTCTTTTTCTCTCTAGGTGTAGGAAAGTTTTTAACGAGGCACACATACAAGATCAAGGTGAGTAGTGTTCTAATTCAATAATAATAACACTCTTGCCGAGTAAAAAAATATCGAATAATTTAATATATTATAAGTGAATCAGATAATAACATTTCAATTCAAAATTATAAAAACAAAACAATTTTTAATTTTATTTTAGATAGTGTTTTAGTATACTATTCAATCCCCTTCTTATAAAGACATTGACTAATTTAATATATTATAAGTGAATCAGATGATATCGTTTTAACTCAAAACTATAAAAATAAAACAATTTTTTTAATTTTATTTTAAATAATATTTTATTTTACTATTCATGAACTTTACTCCAATTTAGTACTTTTTTAGTGCTAGTGACGAAATTAGGATCATTGTAAGCAAGGTTCAAATTATTTAACTTCAAAAAATAATAAAAAAATCTATTAAATATGTAAACTCAAAAATTAAAGAATGATTCTTAAATAGAATAAAATGAAACCAATGGTAACCAAAAATACCATTGGACAAAAATGTTTGGGGACCAGAGCATAAAGGATGAATGATTTGTGTCACCCACATCGGATGCATGTTCCCTCGCATAGCAATAAACTTAACTATGTTAAATGAACCTTTGCATGAGCAGTAACTCATAGTACGTATTTATTTTAAATAATTGTCCAACAATTTTAAGATAATATATTTTTTAAAATCATCACATTTCGCATTCGAAATTATTCTGCCGATGAATTTTATACAAAAGTAACCATCTGGGTAATTGAAAACTAAAAGAAAACAGATACGGTATTGTTTTTTAAATACCACTATCCAATATTTTTTTATTAATTTTGTTAATGCAATTATTAGTTATTACTGCACTTGTCGAACGATAGTGTAGTTGAGTTTAAAATACTTATTTTCTTTTTGCGTCTGTAAGAAAATTGATTTCAGGCGAAAATGGATTTATTATTCAGTTTAACTCTTAAACTAATATATATATATATATATATATATATAATATGAAATTATAATGCCATGTTTAATATGTTATTATTTTTTCCTCATATTTTAGTATATGAGTTGGACAATTTTTACCAGTAACAAGACTTGGTTTAAACAAAGAGAAGAAAAATAGTCTACTTTATAATCTCCTAACAATGTCTCTGTAAAGGTTTGAATTTGCGTTATTTCCTTGAGAGTGCAATGTATCTTACCAATTCACTTAACACTTGTTGGTTCAACCTTAAACTTTAAATTTTAAGTTCTAACCTATAAATTCAAAATTTAAACTCTAAACCCTAAAATTAATATATATATATATATAAATTAAAGTTTACGCAATAATATGTAACAAAAATATTTTTCTTAATTTATCAGTGTCCACTTTCTCATTGCTCTTTTCCAATGATATGAATTTTCGCAATAGGAAACAGAAATTTATTTCCGTGTTCTTTTTGTTAAAAAATAACAGGGTAAAGTCTAAGCTTACCATCAAACTTTATTTTTCGACTCGTTTATGCCACCTGTTGTTAAATTTAACTTCGTGATGATATGGACCTACACCAAAACGACGTCATTTTGTTGGAGAAAAATATGTGAAATTGTACACTTAATGGGATTTGAACCTAGGACCTTAAGCATTAAAGTCAATCTCCTAACCACTAAGCCAACCTAATATTTTTGATTTATTTCTAACCACTAAACCCTAAAACCATAAACCCATTAGCAACCAAAATAGATGGATTTGGGGTTTAAGCTTTAAGATTTTGATAAATTTTTTAGTCTTTTCATAAATTTTAGAAATTTTATATTTTTAAATCAATTTTTTAGTTTTTATAATAATATATTACTTGTTTATATATTTAATATTATTCATTTATGAATAAAATTTTAGTGTTTAAAGTTTATAGTTTAGGGTTAGGGTTTATGGGTTTAGGGATTAAGGTTTTATCAAATTTTAGATTTTTTAAACAAATTTTGTTTTGAAAATTAGTCTTTTAGTTTTTATAATAATATATTTATCTATTTAATATTATTTATAATATAAAAATATTTATATATTTTCATTTTATTTATTATTTATGTATTAATATATGTATACCAATATTTGAATATTTTTATATTAGAAATAATATATTTATATTATTTAGATAAAGTAATATTATTTATATGACAAACTACAATTTGAAATATATATTATTTGTGCTAGAAATAATTTAAAGATATAAGGTTGGCTTGGTGGTTAGGAGGTTATCTTTGATGCTTAAGGTTCTAGGTTCGAATCCCATTGAGTGCACAACTTCACATATTTTTCTCTAGCAAAACGACGTCGTTTTGGGTCATTTAGTATCAAAATAGCGGCACCAAAACGACGTCGTTTTGGTGCAGCGTCCATGTCATCACAAAATTAACGGTTTACGACAGGGTGGTATAAACGAGTCGAAAAATAAAGTTTAGTGGTAAGTTTGGACCAATTGAAAGGTTGGTGGTAAAAACAGGTCACCCCCTATTGTTCGGTGGTACCTGACATAGTTTACCTAAAAATATATAAAAGTGTATAATTCAATTGATATTGTCTATGGATGGACTCATGGACATTTTACCCGACCTGGCCCGGTCCGGTTGGGTCAGATTTTTTAGTAAAAAAATGGGTTTGGATCGGGTCGGATTTTTCTTAAGGTTGAGGTCGGATTTGAGTTTAGGGTGAAAAAAATTTGACTCGATCTAGGACTAATAGTGTTAGTTTCCCTTATATTTTTAGGAATATTTGTAACAATACCCCATATATATATATATATATATATATATATATATATATATATATATATATATATATATATATATATTTTATAATTAGGTCCTTAAAATTGAATTTTTTATTTAAAATTTGGTCCCTAAAATTATTTTTTTATAGTTAGGTCCCTAAAATTGATTTTTTTAATAGGTTAGGTCGGGGTTGGGTTTAGGTATATAAATTTTGGGTCAGGTCGAGTTCAGATTTAGGATATTTATTTTCGGGTCAAGTTCAGGTGGGCCAAAAACCAGACCCATGCCCATCCATAATATTGTTATCGAAGCAATATATAAGAGGATGTAAGATCGATTTTATTTAAGCCCTTAATATTTTCCGATTTATAAATTGAAAATAATATGTGTAGTATAGACATTGCTTTCAAGAAAAATACAAATATGCTCTAAAAGTAACATAAACTTGGCCAGCAATTGGCCATGTCACTGAACTCCCTTTCTTGCATGTTCGAAGATCAGCATACCTGATATCATTGGTCAATTTAACAGATCAGGCGCAAAAACACACAAGAAAGTCAGTGTAGGACCTTCTCCAAAAACAACCTATTTAAATCATGTGAAACTTCAATGCAGAGCCGGTCGTGAGATTTTAGAGGTATTAGGCGAATTGAAAAATTAGGTCCCTAATAAAAAGTATTTTAAAAATAAATTTTAAAAGTAGGCCCTAAACAAATATTAAAAATTTTTAATTTTAAGACTATGCCTCT
The DNA here is from genome assembly GCA_958450335.1 of Hibiscus tridactylites. Lineage (NCBI taxonomy): Eukaryota > Viridiplantae > Streptophyta > Magnoliopsida > Malvales > Malvaceae > Hibiscus > Hibiscus tridactylites. Next base: position 10,999,260 of record OY288290.1, read on the forward strand.
AATAACAAATGTTGGGGGAAAATGAATCTATAATAACAAGCATTGAAAAATTAGACTCTAAATAACAAGTATTGAAAAAATTAGAGCCTAGATAACAAGTATTGAAAAATTAAATTTTAAGAGTAGGTCCCTAAGAAAAAATATCAAGAAAATTTGGGCATCAAATAACATGTATTAAAAAAATTGGTCCCTTAATAACAAATATTGAAAAATTGAATTTTAAGAGTAGCTCATAATAACAAAATATTGAGAAAATTGAGCATCTAGTAACAAATATTGAAAAAATTGGACCCAAATAACAAGTATTGAAAAAATGAATTTGAAGAGTATGTCCCTAATAGTAAATATCAAGAAAAATTAGGCCTCAAATAACAAATATTGAAAAAAAGAATTTTAAGAGTAAGCCTATAATAATAAATATTGGGGGAAAATTGAGCCTCTAATAACAAGTATTGAAAAAATTTGGGCCCTAAATAACAAGTATTGAAAAAAAATTGGATCCCTAATACTAACTATTAGAAAAAAATTAAACTATAACTATTTAACTAGTAAAAAAATAAAAAAGAAGGGGCCTCTATTAAATATTATAACCAAATTATTATTTCGTTTACTTGTTATTTATGGCTCAAAATATAAGCCTCTCTCTAATATTATAATTAAATTTTGAGGCCCATTTCTATTATAATTTTAAGGTAATAAAAATTAGGAAAAATGAGGCCCTGGGCGGTCGACCTGTATATATAAGGAAAAATTAGGAAAAATCAGTCAATGCGTCCATGTATGACATTGTGTTTTTTATTAACATATTAAAAATGAGAGAGATAAGCTTTTTTTTTTGACAATGCGAAGAAAAATAAACAGGAAATTCTAAAAACAGACCCCCTAAATACAAACTAAAAACAGGCCAGAAAATTGAGGCCATTGGATCAAGCGAGTTCGCTCTGAACCATTAGATTGAAAAAAATAAAAAGTTACCCGGTGAACCGGTAACCTTGAACTGAGGGGGTGTTTTACTTACCCTGAAACACGTTTGAAATGTGGCATATCGAGCGGGAGAGAAAAACACGAACTTAGGGTTTCGATACTCTCAAACCCAAGCCCCTGCATCCGACAAGCGAAGCTGAAAAGGTTAGGGTACTGACGCAGATATTGGTTTTGAGCTAAGGAGCGACGAAGGAAGAATGATGTTCAGGTAAGATCGATGTTTTTAGTTTGGGTTCAAAATTTCTGTGATTATGCGTTAGTATTAAATGGTTTGGAAGGAAGTAATGGTGGGTTGTGTGATTTGAGTTCGAATTGTTGAAGGAAGTAATGGCGGTTTGGGGTTTAAAATAGGGGAAATTTCTAGGGTTCAGAATTTGTTTAAGGAATAGAGGAAAAATTTGTTGCTAAGGATTCTCGAGGATCGAAACTCCATGTTAGGTAGATGCATGAGCTTCCTTTGGTTCATAAGTGTCTATTTTAGTTTGTTTATATGTTATGGTTTTGTGATTTTAGCTATGAATGTTGGAGAAATATGTGGTAAATATGGTGAATGCATGCGAAATTATGTTAGATTAATGGTTCCTACACAAGTGTAATAGCTAAGCTAACATGTATATTAGGGAGAATCTACTAAGTTGGCCGAAACATGTTTATGGAATAGAGAAAAATTTTGTTGCTAAGGATTCTTGAGGATTGAAACTCCATGTTAGGGGGTAGATACATGAGCTTCCTTTGGTTCATAACTCTTTATTTTAGTGTATTTAATTGTTTTGGTTTTGTGATTTTAGTTATGAACGTAGGACAAATATGTGGTAAATATGGTGAATGCATGCTAAATTATGTTAGATTAATGGTTCCTACACAAGTGTAATAGCTAAGGCAACATGTGTGTTAGGAAGAATCCTCTCATTTGACCGAAACATGTTTAAGGAATAGAGGAAAAATATATTGCCAAGGATTCTTGAGGATTGAAACTCTATGTTTGGGGGTAGATGCATGAGCTTCCTTTGGGGATTAACTATTTATTTTAGTATATTTAATTGTTTTAGTTTTGTTATTTTAGCTATGAATGTTGGACAAATATGTGGTTAATATGATGAATGCATGTTAAATTATGTTAGATTAATGGTTCCTACACAAGTGTAATCGCTAAGGCAACATGTGTATTAGGAAGAATCCTCTCATTTGGCCGAAACATGTTTAAGGAGTAGAGGGAAAATATGTTGGTAAGGATTCTTGAGGATTGAAACTCCATGTTTGGGGGTAGATGGATGAGCTTCCTTTGGGGATTGCTCAAAGGATAAAGTAATGGAACACATCCTTTCCATTAGAAAGAATCCTCTCATTTGGCCTAAATTGATAAGAATGAGCTTTATGAACATAAAAATAGCTTGAATGTTTGTATGATTGTCTATTGTTTATGTATGTTTGTTTAGTAGTACTTAAGTTCTTTTGTTTGTTTTCCTTAGTAATAGAATAAATGCTTTAATAATCACATGAAATTTTTAGTTTCATGTATAGGCAAACTTTGTGTTCAAATGAGTCATGTTAAGTATGGAAGTTTTGTTTATGTAGTAATTATCATTTGTCATCATTTATTCCTTTCATCATTCTATCATTTATCATTTCATATAGACGTTGTTTACAATGGAGCGTGGTAAGGAGTCGGATGTAGAAGCGGTGCGTGAGGCACCTAAAAAATTGACACCATATTTACACTTCTAGTATGTTAAAGTTGAATGTATTTAGCATTGTTGAAATTGTTAGCGATATGTATTGCGTAAGCTAACTCTGGAATGTTGTTTCACAGTATAAGCGAATGTAAAAGATTGAAGGGTGGTAAAAAGAAAATCAACAATAGTGTAAGTGTGAAAAAGAAAAGTTGACTGTGTGTTGTGTAATAGTTTGTTAAGTGTACATATTATTTGCATTCTACTAATTGTGGGACTGAAATAGGCAAGAAAAGAACTAGGTGTGAGATGGGTTGAGATGAGTGCTGATGAAAAGAAGTCTTATATTCAAATGTACGAGGAGCAGAAGCAGGCTCAATCCGAATGGATAGCACAAGGCAATGTGAAGGAAATAGTTATTCCGAAAGAAGATAAAAAGGTAAGTGAATGTGTATATTTATTTTTAGAGAAAGAGTTAAGGGCTCAAACATGTCGTAACATAATATTGCTTCGCATACCAGTTAAGTAATTATTGTTCTATGAAATGTTGTAGGAGATAGCTTTAAGATGTAGCCTGAAGAAGCTGGGAGATATGTTTAAAGTCATCCAGGAGCAGAAGATTGATGGTTTGGTTAATGAGTTAGGGCTTAGCCCTTTATTTGTAATGAAATCGCGAGCAATTCATCGCGACCTATGTCGCGAGTTAGTGGATAAGTTTGGTGTCCACAACTCGATGATGGAATTTGGTGGACATAAAATTCTAGTAATGGTTGAAGATGTGGAAGCAGTTTTGGGTTTGAAGAACCAAGGTCTGGATGTTGAACAAGCCACGAGAAATTTTGATGCAAAAGAACTCGCGTTGAAGCACCGAATAAGTAGGAAGACCACAATGAAAGAACTTCGGGGGGGGGGGGGGGGGGAGATAGTTAGTGGTACTTTTGAGGGGGATGAGTTGAAAGCTCGTGTACTTTTGTTCATTCTTGGTGTGTTTGTAAGTCCAAATGCAAATTTGGTGCCTTCCTTAGAACATTTTCGGTTGTTGTGCCCAACTGGGCTGAGTGGAAAACTAAATTGGTGTAAATATGCCTACGAGAGGTTACTTAACAGAGTAGCGAACTAGAAAGCTCATGGTGGGTTGGCATACATGACAGGATGCATCGTGATCTTAGAGGTAATGTATTTTTAAAAGTATGTTTCATTCCACGTAGTAGTTGCATCATCTAATTTTGCATTTTATTATAATGTTTTGATTAATAATAAATGTAGGTGAGATTATTTGATTATTGGAGTGGAATTCCGATCAGAGGTGTTGCTTCCGCTGATGGTCGTGGTCGCATACATGCTTGGGGCAAGAAGGAAGTAAGCAAGATTATAAACCGCGTAAAGCAAGAAAGGCCTACGAAAAACCTAGAGTAAGTGGGATAAACGATTTTATATTCTATAGGAGGTTGTGATGATATGAAATGAATTAATGATGATGTTTGCAAGGTAGTTGAGTCTGATTATGAATACGTTGAAAGGGAAGAAGGTGGACGGATCTATGGTACAAATGATGTGATTTTGGGGTTGTTGTAGACGGTTATCTCAGAGTTGGGTGCAATAAAAGAGAGTCTCGAAGCTCGTGTGGAGAAGGAAAAAAATTAGAAGAGAGTTTGGAGACATTGAAGGAGGAATCTAAGCACGTTGTTGACCAGGTTGCTGGTTTGAGTGCAAACATGATGTATATGAAGAAGGCATTGCGTATAATTGATGGAAAATTTGGCATTGGCCTTGAAGAAGAAGAAGCAATGGTGGAGAAAGCTGAAGTCAGAAAGTCCTATTCGAAAGATGGACTTAATATTAATAATGACACGTTGATGGACGATGTTCACTTTTGGAAGGAAGAAAACATTGTTGTCGGTGGGAAAAAGAAAAAGGTATAAGCAGTATAACTTTTTATTTTGATCAACGTTTCATCAATTTTATGCATGAGATTATTGTTGTTGATATAATTGTTGTTTACTTGTAGGGTAAGGCAACGGCGGAAGGCCAGTCAAAGGTTAGTGGCAAACAGATTCGAGTAGGAATGAGAACCCGAAACATGAAATAAGTCACCGTATGAAAGAAGTGTCATGTGGAGCTTCATTTGATTTAAGTAGGGTATAGAAATAAGTAACTTTTTGTTGTAATGTGTACTCACTGATTTGGTTAGAACATGATATGGATGGATGATCTCTTTGAGTTTGATTTATGAGCGTAAATCGTATGTAATTCAATATCTTCGTATGGGTTCCATATTTACAGAGGTTTGCCATTATCTATAAATTGGTAGAAGGTTTAGTACTTATGCGTGTCATTAAATATTGGAACTCTTTAATGTTATTCAATATTAAAGAACAGATGTGTAAGCGTTGTAGGTACCGATGTACGTTGAAATATCGGATGGAGTAAGGGCGGCAGCCAAAGGCACATGTGACTATATATGGAATACGCCTTTGCCCGAAGGGTAAGCAATCTGAAATGATGCTACAATGTTGTTCAGTTAAATATAACTTTGAAGTTTTTGTATGGATGCAATGAACTCATCCTTGATTTTGGTCACAAATATTTGTCTATAAGCGATGCCGATACGTTACGACCAGGAAGTTGGGTCGGTTTAATGGTTAGTAGATTTTGCAATTCCCTGTAAGCAATAATGTCATCTTTAAAGAAATGTAGTATGATAATTCATATATATTTTGTGTGCTATTTAGGTTATTGATGCTATTGGGTGGGCGATTATTGTCGAAGATAGTAGGACGAAATGTCAAGCAAGGAGAGGGTATCTACCGTGCGCATTGAGTGTATGTTTAATATTGAAAAATCTTGTGTATATTAAGAATAAACATATGTGGTTTGTAAGGAAACATGCTGAATAATAATTATTGTCTTGTAGGGTTAACTTCTACTAGTGGTACTGGATGGTGCTCATCTTGCTGATTATTGGCGTTTCAGTTTCAAACCGTATGACAAAATTAACGACTGGAAAGTGGTATGACGAAGCAAAAAGTGTTTGGCTCACCATCTAGGCCATTGACCGATCTCCGCGTGATGGTGGCTAAAGTCAAACATCTAGGCAATGGGTATATAGTTGTTAAATTTAAGTACTTTGTGTTAGTTTGGTTGTACAATTTGCATACGATTACTAATAATTTGTTGTTTAAACCAATATATCTTCAAAAAGAGACGATTGTGGTATGTTTTGCATTCAGTGGATGCAGCTTTGGCATAGGAAGAGTGTAGAGGCTGTGGTACGTTCAGGCGTTGTTCATTATACTTTAATTACTTTGCGCATTTATATGAATAAACGCTCGTTAATTAATTCATCTATTGTTTACATTTCTCTTACTAGATTGTTGGGGATTGTGATAGAATGTTTCTTTTGTATGATCTCGTCAATAATGTTTCTTTTGGGGATTGGCGGCAAGAAATATCATCTGATGTTAAGGCACATGTTGTACAGCTAAAGTCATGTCCATTCGTAAACCGTGCCAACATTTGTCGTCTAAAATGGTAAGGGAGTATGCACGTAGGCTTTGTTTCTTATATAATTGAACTCATTAGAACGTGTAGTTAATGTTTGTAACTTTGTGCAATTTTTGTTGGTAAACAACATATTCGAGTTCGAGTTGGATCAGTGGAAGTGGAATTTTTTGTGTTTGAACCCGGCGTTACGTATTTCAACCCTCTTTTTGTACGGTTTGTATCCAGGTTTGTATGTATAGTATTAAAATTTTGAAAAAAATGGGTAGTACCATTTTATACGATAACGTGCATTTTTTGTAGATGTACAACAATTTATGGATTACAAATGTCCTACAAGCAGAAATAGGTTATGTAAGTATAGGATGTCAATACAACAATATGCAATATATATTATATTTGACTGGATAAATTGAGATTCCTCTAGCATTTTGTCATCATATGTTATTTACCTAAATTGTGCACAACGTAAACACTATCATATACGGGAGATAAGATGTATGGTTGTACTTACAGTTATATCCTTTCCAATACGTGGTGTTGTATGTGTGAAGGTGCTCTAATCGTAAAACTTGGGAATCCGCATCACATAAATTAATTAATTGTCGGGAGGAGGAATGAATTCGTAGTGGAAATATAACCACAATGGCAATGAACTTGATGGATTATTGAGTAATACCTTGGAGGTCGCGGTCGGAGATATATTGAAAACATTATCATCTCGATTCCAAAAATATGGTCGGTCCTAAGTGAAACGCAAAAGCAAACACGTGTTAACTTTTATTTATGGACATACTTCCTAGTTAAGTAATAATGACTCACAGTTGCATCAGGTTCGAAAATGTCGAGGTCAAGTGCAAATTCGTCGTCGTCTTCGAAGAAAGTTGAAGTTGTCACAAATGTACCGGTTGGAAGTTGTAGCTTCAAACGAGGGCATGCGTTCTTATTATGTCCCTCAACATTGCAAAATGAACAATGATAGGTTTGGGATGTTGGGACGTGCTTTTTCATTTTCTGTTTCCATTTTGCTTCCTTCTTTTGCGGGTCCCGAACGTTGTGCTTGCTTTCCTTCTTAGATGAGGACTCATTCAAGGTTGTCGATTGATCAAATTCAGCAGTTAATCGAAGTAACTCATCTTTTGTGATTTGAAAAGTTTTGTCTGTTTACGATGCAAGGTGGCACAACCACGAAGAAAGTGATCGTAGAGAAGCAAATCGAGACATTTGTTTCAATTCGGGAGGCACGTCGAAGTGAACGAAAGATGGAGCTGAGAGCTTTGCATTTTTCGTCCACCACGGTAGTATTAAAGATTTAGGGATCTCTGAGAAGTCTTCTAACTTAAGAACGTGCAGTTGATGGCGACGGGGAAGGTTGACTGTCTCAAATTTCCTACAAGAACACGTTAGGTTATGCGTTGTGACATCAAGCACAACCTCAAACATTTTGGTCGGATCCTTATACTTTGTTAAACGATAAGTCCGCGATCCACCTACTTCAACAATCAGATGTATAACACGATATAGTGTCTCATATTTAAGTTCCGTCTGAACAAATTGAACGATGCCCGGGTAAATATGTCAGCCGCATTCCCTTCAAGCTCATTCGATTTCGTCATTAGGAAAGGCTTCGAATATGAACTTTTGAAATCTTCCCTCAACTCTATAATTCGCATCTCATTAATCCCATTCTCAATGGCACGGAGAACTTCCAGATATGTCTTCTTACATTTGAGCACAATTTCGAGCGCAACATTCATAGCTTCGCACCGTTGTGTTGAGCAAACATTGGCGAAGAAATGTCCTGTAAGATATGCTTGTGCCCACATACTTTGGGTCTGATCCTTCTCAACAACCCACCGATGGTGTTCGATGTTAAACTGTTGCACAACTGATCTCCACTCGCGATCAAATTCCTTAATTGTCAACCAAGATGACATGCATCATGTAAATACGGAAGTAAACTTTGAATCACCTATGTTTGCCTGGTCATTTTGTGATAGATGCCACGAACATATTTGATGTCGAGAAAGGGGGAACACCGTCTTTATAGCCCTATGCATGGCCCTATCACCATCTGTCACGACTGATACATGAGCCTTGTTGCACATTGCCTGTAAAAACTCCGTAAGTACCCATTCAAATGTATCTGCAGTCTTGTCAGCTAGAATTGCAACACCGAAGACAATGGTTTGATGGTGGTGATTAACACCAACTATAGGCATTAGAGACCGGTCAAACACGTTACCCTTGTACATTGTGACAAATGCAATTACATCACCAAAGCAAACGTAGTCAGACCTTGATGTCGAATCACACCAAAATAGATTATGCAATCCCCCTGATTCGTCAATACTGTACTACATGTACAACCCTGTATCTTGCTCTTTCTTGAAGTCAAAGTAAGCAAGTGGAGCATTTACATCACCGTCACGAATTTTAGCCGTGTCGGATTTATGAAGTGAGTTGTACAGGTCTTTGTGTATGAAACCAACATTATTGAAACCACCAGACTGTTGCATGAAATAATTCATTATTTATGATGTTCTAACCCCAACAATTTTCAATGCACGTCCCTCAACTACATTTGCATCATTAACTTTTCTACTCGACCGAAGAAACGGTCGTATAGTAGGTGGGCACAACGAGTGATTATGTTCACTATAACATACTGATATCTCCCACTTAACGCAATCTGTACACTTTACAATAACTTTTGCCTTGCATCCAATTCGTGTCATAGCACGGGGAGCACATTTCCATTCCAAATCAGTAACTTTTGATCTCCGGAAGCCTCCCCATGTACAACAAAATTCTTGTGTTTTCCCACCATGCCTAGTTGTATCGCGACACACACTGAACCCATTATTTGTCGCATAATCCCTATAAAAGTTCCACGCCTCATCACGAGAGTTAAAAACCAAACCAACCAAATTTTCGAATTCAATACTTTCAGTTGTTGTGCACACATCAGGTACAAACTTTTCATCATCCTTCCCAGTTATGTCAGCCATGTTTCGACACTAATGTTCAAATGGATCCTACCAAAGTATAAATGGACTCAACCAATGGAAACTATACAAATAAAGAATGATGGAATGAAGGTAATAAAAATTTTAACATTTAACGTACCTTCTATTAACTATTAGCAAGGTTGAAAGTTGTTGAAGATATTCTGAAAATGGATTATTGTAGGTTACCTCAAAATTTACCCCCTAATGCCAGCTCCACCGTAAAGTTTTCTCAGTGGATGAAGAGAAAGTATTGGTAGAATGAAGCTAATTTGTGGTGTTTGTATTACCAGAATTATGGTTGGTGGCTGCATTAAGTGCAGAGATTAAGAGTTTGGTTAAACATTAAATGCAGACTTTTGTAAGGGGTTCCAATACCAGGTTCAAATGGTTTCGAAACCCCCTAATCGTATTTCACTTTCGGCCCTTTCTGCCAAAGCAGTACTGAAACATGTATAAGGGGTTTCGAAAACCCATATACAAACTTTAATTGCAGTCAATTCTACCATACCAGTTCTAAAATTACCTTTAGGAGGTATTGAAACCAGTCGTGCAGTTTGTCGGGGTGAAAGCACTTATTTAACTAAAAATTCAAATATGTAAAACCCGCACAACCATTCCTCCTTCATCTACTGAACGAAAATTAATTTCAAATCCAATGAAAACCCCGTATAACTGTTGAAATCATTTACTTTAAAGATTGAAGAGGGAGTCCTCCTCTTTTCTTCATCAACCACTAGCATCCTCTTTATTTTCTACATTGGGTCCTTGAAATCCATACTTTTGGGTAAGGTCTGAAAACCCTAATCTTTTTTGCAGCATTACCTTTTTTTATATTTTAGAATAAATGATGTTTTACATGCTTTGAAATCATCTAATGCATGTCAGGGGTAAAATGTTCATCCCTTTTAGCATTATATAAATGTAACTCATACTCGTTCTACCAAATGTTCATGTTCTTTTGGGGTACATCGAAAATGCTTTATGAATGTTCGAGAGATTTTGTGCACCCAATACTCAATTCGCTTCATAATGAATATGTTCTATCTTGTTTAATTTGCAGGAAGGTTTAGGGTAGCCATTTGAATCCTGTTTAAAAGAATTCCTCAATCACTTGGCCACCAAGTGTTTGTTAAAATTCCCCAACTAAATTTTGTTTACGCCAAAACTCCTCATTCCCACTAACATGCCTCCTAAAACCAATCCCCCTAAAGCGAAACGACCTCGACTTTAAAGAGGTCAATCTTCTCGTTCAAATCAACCTCCTGAACCAGAACCACTACCTCATCTTCAAAATCTAAAATTTTTGAATCTGTGTTTTCGCGATCCCGTTTGTCTTGCTTGTTTTCATCAAGTTTACGAGACAAAAGAGATTAGAGCCGAGCGAACTATAGACTTAGATTTTTTGACCTCTGAGATATATGAATTCAAATTCTGGCCTCTATTTGTCGAATGGGGTTGGATGAAATTTCTTGATATTAAACCTCGAGTATTTCATAACTTTGTCAAAGCCTTTTATGCCAATGCTACTCTTGTTCATACTTTAAACGATAAATTCGAAGTTTTTAGGATTGACTCATATCTTATGGGAACTGAATTTAGTCTAACTCCTGAAAGTATTGCCCAGCACCTAGGTGTCGAAAATACTAGTGCTTCATATGAATCCCAGAGAGTCCCTATTAAGTTTGATGATTATAGTCCAACTCATATTCATATCAATGATAGGCTTCTCCATCTTTCAACCACTTGGTTCTTTCGTCCCTCCGGTGGAAGATGCACTCGAATGCGTCATACCGATTATCGGTGGTTACACCAACTTCGCACCGGTAACCGTCCCAATATTGCCCGAATTATCTTCACGTCTCTTGTAAAAATTATTAGAAAGCCTTCTACCTTCTCTCTAAATTATGGATGTGTTCTAAGTCACATCTTTGAGAGTTTAAACATTGACACCTCCTTTGACCCTGTAATCCGTCTGAAGAGTAAAATTGATTAAACAACAACTAAGAAGTCCGGTTGGAGGTTCATTGATGGTGAATGGGTTCATAAGAATAATGAAGATGAAGCATGAATTGGCCGAAGACATGTTCTTGCAGCGGATGCTCCACCTCCCATGACAATTGATTCCATGTATGCGGCTATGATGACTCGCTTTGACAACATGGATGCTTTTTTCCGCAGTTCTCATGCAGAGACTACATGCCTTCTTCGTAGCATAGATGCTGGTGTGACATCTTTGGAGCAAGACATTCATGATGTTCGTGGTCATCTCTTTCCACCTACATCGGCTCCTGATGCGCCGGATGCTTAGGCTTTTATGCATTGTATTATGACTTTATGGTATTGTACGTTGGACTTATGTTGATTTAGTTCTTAGCTTTATGAACATTGTTGGATATTTGGTTTATGCCTTTGTTTCTTGATGGGTTCGAAGGAAATTTAATTATTGTCGTAATGAATGTCTTATCATCATCTTTTTTGTCCTTTTCGCTACAACAAAATCGACTGAACAACATCGGATAAATGAAGAATTTTTTGCTCGTAAAATAATTTATAACAAATTAATTGTCTTTAATAATTAAATTGCAAAACATATCATAAAGACATTTTGTAAGGGAAGCCTAAGTGGGAAATTGAAAACCCATAGTACAAATCAGCGTTTCGAAACCAGTTTAAATAGTTGTGTACATACACATCATAGTAACGGAAATTGAAAACCCAAGAGGTATCAAAACCAACATTGTGGCAAAATGTAGCAAAACCAGTACATATCGTAGTAAAATGTGTACATACACGTCAAAGTAGGGGTTTCGAAACCACCATTATGGTTTCGGAACCACTTTGTCAGTATGCCATTAAATCCATGTCTACCCAAGAGGTATCAAAACCAACAATTGATGTTTCAAAACTACCCCTACAACACGTGTAGTGGAAAAGGTTTTCGGGTAGGAAGTTGTGTATATACACAAATCCTTAGACATGGTTCATCTCCCTTGGCCTTTGGTGTAGCCCCGTAAGAAATTCGGTACATACCATTTATCTTACAAAACTTGTACTAAATTCGGTACATCGCGTAGTAAAATGTGTACATACATGTCAACGTAGGGGTTTCGAAACCTCCATTGTTGTTTCGGAACCACTTTGGCAGTATGCCATTAAATCCATGTCTACCCAAGAGGTATCGACACCAACAATTGAGGTTTCGAAACCACCTCTACAACACTTGTAGTAGAAAAGGTTTTCGGGTAGGGAGTTGTGTATATACATAAATTCTTAGCCATGGTTTAGCTCCCTTGGCATTTGGTGTAGCCCTGTAAGAAATTCAGTACATACATTTTATCTTACAAAATCTATAGTAAATCCGGTACATTCCGTAGTAAAATGTGTACATACATTGTTGCATGTAGGAAATAACTAACTTACTAAACCCTAAACACTAAACAATAAACCCTAAAATAAAAAAATAAATATATAAATATACATATATTAATTTTCAATTTAAACTAAAATCCTAATTTTCCAGAAATAGCAGGGATTACCTACGTCAGTACTCTAGCTTTTACATGGACGTAAATTTTAACGAGATTACCTATGTCGGGAATTAGGCTATTTTATGTATATAAATTACCATGCATGTATGTAACTATAAAGTATAAATTTTGTATATCATACGTACATACTACATACATGCATCAATATATTACATATACATACAATCATACATATATTATACATACATATATATACATAAAATTGTACATATATATAATATACATTATCACATATTGTACACAAATCCTTAAACTAAGTTCAGCCCTTTTGGCCCTTGGTGAAATTTTGTAAGAAATTCGGTACATACCGTTTTCCTACGACTTTTGTAAGGATTTGTGTACATTTTGTAGTAATTTGTGTACATTTACAAATCCTTGCGTATTGTGTAGCAAATTATGTTTTCTTGTAAGAAATTGTGTATGTACACAAATCCTTACACTAAGTTGATCCCCTTTGGCCCTTGGTAAAATTTTGTAAAAAATTTGGTACATACCGTTTTTCCTACAACTTTTGTAAGGATTTGTGTACATACACAAATCCTTTCATATTGTGTAGCAAATTATGTTTTCTCGTAGGAAATTGTGTATGTAAACAAATCCTTACACTAAGTTGAGCCCCTTTGGCCCTTGGTGAAATTTTGTAAGAAATTCGGTACATACCGTTTTCCTACTACTTTTGTAAGGATTTGTGTACATTTCATAATAATTTATGTACATACACAAATCCTTACGTATTGTGTACCAAATTATGTTTTCTCGTAGGAAATTGTGTTGGTAAACAAATCCTTAAACTAAGTTGAGCCCTTTTATCCTTTGGTGAAATTTTGTAAGAATTTCGATACATACTGATTTTCCTACTACTATTGTAAGGTTTTGAGTACATTTTGTAGTAATTTGTGTACATACACAAATCCTTACCTACTGTGTAGTAAATTATGTTTTCTCGTAGGAAATTGTGTATGTACACAAATCCTTACACTAAGTTGAGCCCCTTTGGCCCTTGGTGAAATTTTGTAAGAAATTCGGTACATACCATTTTCCTACTACAGTTGTAACGATTTGTGTACTCTTTGTAGTAATATTTGTACATACACAAATCCTTACGTATTTTGTAGCAAATTATGTTTTCTCGTAGGAAATTATGTATGTACACAAATTTTTACACTAAGTTCAGCCCTTTTGGCCTTTGGTGAAATTTTGTAAGAATTTCGGTACATACCGTGTTTCCTACAACTATTGTAAGGTTTTGAGTACATTTTGTACTAATTTGTGCATATACACAAATCCTTACAGTTTGTTTAGCAAATTATGTTTTCTCGTAGTAAATTGCGTGTGGACACAAATTCTTAAATTAAGTTGAGCCCTTTTGTTCTTTGGTGAAATTTTGTAAGAATTTCGGTACATATCGTTTTTCCTACTACTATTGTAAGGTTTTGAGTACATTTTGTACTAATTTGTGCATATACACAAATCCTTACAGTTTGTGTAGCAAATTATATGTTCTCGTAGGAAATTGCGTATGTACACAAATTCTTACACTAAGTTCAACCCTTTTGGCCTTTGGTGAAATTTTGTAAGAATTTTGGTACATACCGTTTTTCCTACTACTATCGTAAGGTATTGAGTACATTTTGTAGTAATTTATGTATATACACAAATCCTTACAGTTTGTGTAGCAAATTATGTTTTCTCGTAGGAAATTGCGTATGTACACAAATTATTACACTAAGTTGAGCTCTTTTGTCCTTTGGTGAAATTTTGTAAGAATTTTGGTACATATCGTTTTTCCTACTACTATTGTAAGGTATTGAGTACATTTCGTAGTAATTTCTGTATATACACAAATCCTTACAGTTTGTGTAGCAAATTACGTTTTCTCGTAGGAAATTGCGTATGTACACAAATTCTTACACTAAGTTGAGCTCTTTTGTCCTTTGGTGAAATTTTGTAAGAATTTCGGTACATACCTTTTTTCCTACTACTATTGTAAAGTTTTGAGTACATTTTGTACTAATTTATGTATATACACAAATCCTTACAATTTGTGTAGCAAATTATGTTTTCTCGTAGGAAATTGCGTATGTACACAAATTCTTACACTAAGTTGAGCCCTTTTGTCCTTTGGTGAAATTTTTTAAGAATTTCTGTACATATCGTTTTTCCTACTACCATTGTAAGGTTTTGAGTATATTTTGTACTAATTTGTGTATATACACAAATCCTTACAATTTGTGTAGCCAATTATGTTTTCTCGTAGGAAATTACGTATGTACACAAATTCTTACACTAAGTTGAGCCCTTTTGGCCTTTGGTGAAATTTTGTAAGAATTTCGGTACATACCGTTTATATTACTACTATTGTATGGTTTTGAGTACATTTTGTACTAATTTGTGTATATACACAAGTCCTTACAATTCGTGTAGCAAATTATGTTTTCTCGTAGGAAATTGCGTATGTGCACAAATTCTTATACTTAGTTGAGCCCTTTTGGCCTTTGGTAAAATTTTGTAAGAATTTCGGTACATACCGTTTTCCTACTACTATTGTAAGGTTTTCAGTACATTTTGTACTAATTTTTGTATATACACAAATCATTACACTTTTTGTAGCAAGTTATGTTTTCTCGTAGGAAATTGTGTATATGCACAATTCCTTACGCTGTAACATTTTATGTTTATACCCTTTCTCTTACAATTTTTGTAATAGATTATGTATGTACCAAATCCTTACGTTGTAACTGTTTATGTATATACCATTTTTATTACAGTTTTTTTAATGATTTATGTACAATCTTCTTAACAAATTGTATACAAATTTTTACCCGATTAACCGTCATGTCTTCATTTAGCCTTAATTTAAGAGTCGTTCCCTAGAACTTCCCAAGATAAGTTGTTTGCTGAGAATATATATTTACTATATATATTAACATAATATATATATATATATATATATATATATTGTTTCTAATTAGGTGAGATTAAAATTTTAAAGGACCATGTGCAATTTATTAAATGAGCCCCTTGCTTTATAATATTAAAAATGCACTAGTTGTTTTTCAAATAAAATTCCCTTAATACAAAAAAAAGTTAGATTACTCTCTTGAGCAACATAAAAATGACTTACAAACATCTAAAATTATAACATTTTCAGTTATTCTCATTGCATATTTTGAAGTAAAATCATGTATAACACTTTCAATATCAAATTCTTTTTTTTTCGGTATAATGTACATCTAAAATGAATGGATGAGATTACCAGTGGGTTATGTGAATATTATCATTTACAAAAAGTAAAGAGTTAATCTCAGTCATCCATTTCACCCATCTAACGATCCACAAAATGTGTAAAACTCTGAGTTTTACACACTTTGTAAGTGAATCTCATCTTATATATATATATATATATATATATTAGAGAACTACTTTTGTGGCCCACTTTTTTCAGGGGCGCTGTGCAGTCACATCTATTGCACATGTCAAGAACCACCAAAATATATTAGAAATAATATATTTATATTATTTATACAGATTCCTATTAGTTATATAATAAAATAAATTAAATTAATCTCAAATGCAGTTTAACATGGAAATTATTTATGTTAGAACTAAAATTACAATGTTAAGTTGACTTAGTGGTTAAAAGCTAACCTTAAGGTTTCAGGTTTAAATTTTCATTAGTGAAAATTTTCCACATTTTCCTCCATAAAATGACATCGTTTTGTTCCATTTAGGCATTAAAACTGTAACACCAAAACAACGTCTTTTTAGTGCAACAATCATGTCATCACGACGTTGTCTATGATAAATTCTGTGTAGCAGTTAACAACGGAGTGACATAAATGAAACACAAACTAAAATTTATTGTTTTGTTTTGGATATAAATTAAAATTTATTGTTAAAATTGAACCAATTAAAAGTACAATGGTATAAATGAGTGAACGCCAAAAGTTTTTTTGGCATCAGATGTTGTTTAGCCTTGAATTTTTTGTGATTTTGTTATTCATTTTAGTTTTTTACCGAATGTCCTCCGTCTACTATCACATCTTACTTAGCACTTGGTTGCAAGCTCTTTTCAATCTGAAATTTTAAAAATTATAAGAATAATTATTAAATCTTTTAATTTGATTACAAAATAATCAAAAGAATCATATATATGACCCGTTAAATTAATAAAAAATATCTCAATTTACGTTTCAATCTATTGATGAAGATGCAATCCTTTTATGGAGGAACATGCGTGATTTTAAGAACTTTTTTAAATAATTATTTACGTAAATAACTCCTAACCAATGTTATTTAGAAAAATAACCTCTAAACTGTCCACGTAAGGCAACCTCGCATTTTGAAAAAAGCGAGCTATGAGCTCGCATTCTACATATAGCAAGGTCTGTTTGACATAGCCGACATTTTATATTTCGTAATTTAAAATTACTGGATAAGACCTCGCGTTTTCCAAAACGTGCGGTCCCGAGATGTTGAATATCATGACCGAAATTGAAGAGACCTCGCGTTATGTAGAAAGTGAGGTCCCCGTAATCCAGGCTGAAACACTAGGGTGTATAGGCTTGTTCGAGGCATTTTATCGTGCCATTAGCCCGATAATTTTGGTAATTTTTAAGCTTAGAGACCTAGTATTGGAACTTATCTTTCATTTGAAGCTGATATTGGCACGTACGAGACATTGTGTACTATATAAAAAGTGCATTGAAAATGGTTCAAATGGATTCTAGTTGTTTGATTGGAACTCGCTTTCTGCAAATAACGAGTTCCAAGGGTTTTTAAATTTATTTATTTTATCCTTATTTAGTGATTCGATTAAGATTTTGATTTCTTACTGTAATTAAAAAATCAAACACTATTTTAATTCAGATAACTAATTACTAATACACCATATTAAATACTAATAAAATTTAAATACGATATTTTAATTTTTGATTTGAATAAGATTTTAATTAAGTCAAATAATTATGTTAAATATCTATTTTAATCAAGTCAACTAATAAGATTTAAATACCATATTTTAATTAAGTTAAATACCTATTTTAAGTCAAATAATTATAACCCTTTCAATACATTTATTATGGTTAAATAACTATTCAAATGGTCAATGAGACCTCGCTATTTGTAAAGCGCGAGGTCCCTAAAGTAATTACCGCGATACGTTAATGTGTCTCTTTAATAACTCGGGGACCTCGATTTTTTCAAAATGCCTTATCTATGTCATCTAATTGTTGTCTTAGTTTCATGTTTTCATTAGGAATGTTTATTTTTGGATATCAGATCAGATTCGATCCAATTTTTTTAAATATCCAGTTTTTCGGATCGGCAATATAGTGATCTGTATCTGATCCGAAAAAATTCGGATATATGGATATTTGGATATCGGATCGGATATTCCGATTTTCGATTATCCGAAAATATACTTTAATTTAATTATTTTTTGAATTTGAATGTCGTATTTATGAAAATTTCAGAATTTCGAATATAACAAACAACAAATTGCTAAATATAACATGATTCACATCTATGAAAATTTCGATTTTTTTAATTTTCGGATATAACAAGCATCAAATTGTTAAAAATAAAAAATGAATATTCATAAAAAAATTGAATTTTTGGATTTTCGAATAATCCAAAACTTGAAATATTACGATCTGTATTTGATCCAGAAAATTTAAAATCGGATCAGATATCCGATCCGAAAATAAAAATCAGATCGAATATCTAAATTTCCAATTCAAATCAACCTATAACGAAATCGAATCAGTCAAATCGAATATTTTTGAACACTCTTAGTTTTTACCACATGGACGATTAAGTGTTGCAGAATGCCTCACAGCTTTTCTTCCAGCAATTTATTGCCCGATTGAGAATTTATAAAGTTACAAAATAAGAAATATGTTATTTGCCGATGATTTTCTTATTTTCTCTTTTACGTTCTTTTTTATTCTTATTCCCAACACAATCCGTCCGGTTTTTGATTCCTAGTTCCTTCTCACACATTTTACAATGATTTGTTTTGTGTTCCTTTATGACATAATTTTTTTTGTATTGTGACACAAATTTTGTCTATCTTGTGATATAGTTCTTACTTACCTTTATAGTAATTTAGAGATTGTGTAGCAATTATCACGATGAATTTTTCTAATCAAGAAAAGTCGACAGTCTCGTATGATTAGATCCCCTTTTGTGACAGCTTGTCGATGCTTTCAGAACTATTAGTAGAACAGTTTGCAAGATAAGGTTTTGGTTTGTTCTTTTTCGTGTCCTTTAAGTTTTCATATTTTATTTCCTGTTTGAGATTTCTTGATGAACATGGTCGTCTAGTTTCTCTTCACGTCTTGGGTTGTGTTTTGTTATACAATTTCAATAGGAAGAAAATTATAAATTTAATAAAACTGATTATTGCGAAATTTGTCTCGAAAAAAGTCATAGGGTTCAATTAAAAAAAATTAAATAAAAATTTATAATTTTTTTGTTTAACCACCATTAATTGACTCATTGGTCGACTAATTCAGATCGATTTTTTCAAAGGCCCAATCTAGGGACGATCCTCCCAATCCAAATTTTTCCATACACAACACTATGATTCGACACCATTAAAAATTTTGATTACGTTAGTAATCATTTTTGATTTCAACATTGTGGGTTGAAACTGTGTGTAGGGGGACTATTTATAGGTAGTAAAGAAAAATGAACATTTGATACTAACATGTTTGACCAGCCATGTATTGAGGATATGAGTCTGTTAAAGCATGGTGTATATTGAGGGTTAACAGAATCAGTTTCTCTAACTGAATTTGTTGTAATCATTTGGGCTTTCGATTAAGACCCATGTGATCTAACTGACTAAGCTGAGTGTATTAGTTGGTTAGACACATCTGAGCTATAAAAACCAATAGTGGAACTGTTCCAATTAACTTCTGGCATACACTTTTTTAACCCGATTTCATCTCTTTCCTTCTCTCTGCCCCTGTTTTTTTATCTTTGTTTTCCTCTCGTGTTTGGCCAAATCACTGTTTCATCTTCTTCCTTTCTACATTCACCAGATTAGTCTCAATATGGTATCACAGCTAGTCGTTCTGACCTATTGACATGTTTCGTTTGTGCAATGATTCTATTGTGTGTTCCTTGTTGTTGTCGCAATGCCGATTGACGGAGATGAGCGAAGAGCATATCTGCTATTTGAAGAAACTGGAGAGTTGTAGATTACCGGTGAGCAATCCGGTCAAATATTCTCCAACAAACAGGTCAATATACGACTTGACGATAGCAATTATTTGCTATGGAAACAACATGTCATGTTAATGGTTCTCGGCTAGTCACTTAAAATTTTATTATACTACCAAAGATTTGCCCTTCAAGTAATCCATTGCCGAGGGATCATGGTCGACAATAACCAGGAAGCCAGAATGGCGGACGGGAATATTTGGCGACGACTAAATAGGGAACAAGGCAGCGGTGATCAATTTCAATCCAAGCCCCAAACGGCCAATGACGAGTCACAACAGGTTTGGACCTTGTATGTGGGAGGAATTTCAGAGACATTGCACTGGAAAGGTTTATGGCAAGTCTTTGATCGCCATGGGGTTGTGCGAGATGCGTTTATACCCAGAAAGAGGGCTCGTGACGGGGCACGTTTTGGATTTGTTCGAATGGCGTCACAGGGGGATGCAGATAGAGCGATTGAAAGGCTTCACGGAAAATGGATTTATGGTGCTAGATTACGTGTGGCGTTGGCGTGGAAGGGCATAAACGATTTGAAGAACACGCTGAAAAGGAAGGAAATACAGCAGCTGACAAACGTTAAGATGTCGGGTTCAAAAACAGTGAAATCGGTGATGCAAGGGGATTGCGAGAGTGGATTAAAGCGACGGGTGATTGAAGGGGTATTAGATGAAGATAAGTGGGCAATTCTTCAATGGTGCGCGATCGAATGGAGTGTTAAACCCTGGAATTTGAAAACACTCGCGGATCGATTGGAAGTAGAGAAGAAAGAGGGATTTTCGATCATGAGACTCTCGGGGTCAATGATCCTATTAATGTGTACATCGACGAGAATTCGCGAGGAAGTAATGAAGATGGACTGCATCAGAGAATGTTTCTCCAAAGTGATTGAATGGTCGCCATCAATTACAACTGACTCTCGTCGAGTTTGGTTGTCCGTGGTGGGGCTGCCGATCCACTTGTGGCACAAGAACACATTTGCGAACATAGCAAGCTTATGGGGGTCTTTTATATGCGTGGATGACGATACGGAAACCCCCTCATCCTTCGATTGCGGTAGAGTGCTGGTGGAAACGACAATGGTGGAACATATTGAGGAAACCATCACCGTGAAATTAGCAGCTGCGGAATATATGGTGCGGGTGTTTGAGTCCGATGGACAAGGTCCTACGATCGAATGCGGCTGTTATGAGGGTAATGTGTCACAATCGAAACAAATCAATGAGGGAAGCAGTACTAGCCGTCCGACGAAGGTTCAGGTTGGAGGGGTGGAGGAAAACAAGGTAGTAGTGGAAAACTCAAATCCGATTGGGGGGATTGATACAACAGATAATCAAGGTGAATTGAACATGGCGAATACGCTAGTCAATGCAACGGCAGCAACATTGCCGGTGCAACAGCTGATCACACCGATCAGCTCCGATAGTTTGGAGAGTGAGAAGACGAATCACAATAGGACTCTAGTGGAGAGTCCTGCTATAGCTGGAATGGTGAATTCTGTTTCAAACTCCAAGGAAAACAGGGAGATTGCGGTAGTTGGTGATAGTGTAAATTCCAAAATCATCACTTTTGAAAACAACACAGCAGCACAGGGATTGGGTCAAACAGAAGTGATTCGTGTGGGGAATTCCTATTGCAAAGTTCGACGGGTGGTGGGAGGCGAGGTCACTGGATTTTCAGGCAACTCTCCATCTAGCCGTGGTCGAGGGTTGGGGAAGAAGGCCTCAACGGTGGACGCCATTAAGCAGGGGCACGAGAATTGTGAGTTTCCAGTTGGGCAGAAACATATTACAAACGAAGCGGAAGCAACAGTGAAATTGGGGGCGTTGATTGGTGTGAAATCAATTGGAAGGGAAGAATACATAATTAACGACATTTTGCGGGTTATTACCGGGGAGTGCCGGGGTTTCTGACTCATGAAATTATTAACGTGGAATGTAAGGGGTTTGGGCGAGAGTACGAAAAGGCGTTATATTCGCGAGGTCATTCGGAAAAATCACTGCGACATGGTGTTGTTACAGGAGACTAAATTGGAGGAGATTCCAACATTGTTGGGAGCTAATATGTGGTACTCGAATAACTTTGAATTGGCGTTCTCACCATCGGTTGGTGCATCCGGAGGTATATTGGCCATATGGGAAGGTACGAGGTTTATTTTAGAATCAATTCATGTTGAACGCCACTATGTTTTACTGGTAGGAAAATGGAATGTTGAAGAATTTGTCTGCGGTATAGTAGCGATATATGCACCTTGTGACGTATATAGTCAATATGTTTTGTGGGACAATTTGCTGGCTAGTATGTGCACGTTTCAGGGACCTTGGTGCGTGGCAGGTGACTTCAATGCTATACTGAAAACTTCGGACAGGATTGGGGTATCGGATAGAGAAGCTGAAATGGAAAATTTTGCGAATTTCGTCAACAATGCCGGTTTGATGGATTTACCATTGTCTGGTAAAAGGTTTACGTGGTTTGGCCTGGGTAATAGATGCAGCCGGATAGACAGGTTTTTAATTTCAGCAACATGGTTTGATACTTTTAATAGCACACAGCAAGTGGCTTTGTCGAGAGGAGTATCTGATCACACACCGTTGATATTGGCTTGTGACGATTGTGATTGGGGTCTAAGACCGTTTCGCTTTTTCAATTGCTGGTTAGAAGGAAAATCTAATGTGCAGGACTTGGCTAGGGAATGGTGTCGTTTGACTACAGTTGGTTTGGGAAAAGATAATATCGTGGTGAAGCTGAGGCACTTGAAGTCGTTCTTGAAACGATGGAATAAAGACACATTTGGTGATGTGAACTTGAAAATTGAGAAGTTACAACAGCAAATAGAAAAGGCGGATGACGTGTTGATAACGGAAGAGAGTGTTAGTGGGGTAGAATGTGAACGGCGGCAATGGATGCAAGCACTGTGGAAAGCGATACGCAATAAAGAAGCAATGTGGCGCCAAAAATCTCGGGCAACTTGGTTGAGGTTAGACGATCGGAACACATCATTTTTCCATAGAACGACGAAGTTACATACGGTGAGGAACTTTATCCTGGAGTTGTTGATTAACGGGAGATGGGTTACAGCACCAGCCACACTGCGTGCCTTTGTGGTTAAGGCATTTACTGCCCATTTTGCTAGTGAAGCTCGAAGTGGAAAATGGGAATTTGATGGGCAGTTCCGTAGAGTACAAGCAGAGGCAAGTTCAGTGTTGACAACACCTTTTTCAATTGATGAAATCAAGCGAACTTTGTGGAATTGCGATGGCTCAAAAGCTCCGGGTCCGGATGGCTTTACACTCGAATTCTACAAGAAAAGTTGGGAGGTGGTGAAAGATGACGTGCTGAATTTCTTCACTCAATTTCATGAGCGAGGAACATTACCAAAGGGAGCGAACTGTACGTTTATTGTGCTATTACCTAAAGTGGCGACACCTCAAGTGCTAAGTGAGTATCGATCGATTGGATTGGTTAATTCAATGTATAAACTACTAGCCAAATGCCTAGCATCTCGACTACAATCAGTTCTGAATTCTTTGATTAGCGACACTCAGTCGGCTTTCATTAAAGGCCGTCAATTGGTAGATGGTGTCTTGTTAGCGACGGAGGTAATACATTCTCTTCGACGTAGTGGCGTGGGGGGTTTTATTTTAAAGCTGGATTTCACCAAAGCATATGACTGCGTGAGCTGGTCGTTTTTGGATTTTGTTCTCGCAAAGATGGGCTTCTGCGCAACATGGCGTCATTGGATACAGGTTTGTATCAGTTCAGCACGTTTATCTGTTTTACTGAATGGAAGTGCGACGAATGAGTTCAGGATGGGTCGTGGTTTGCGACAAGGTTGTCCCTTGTCACCGCTACTGTTTGTGATAGTAGCGGAAGCTTTGCATTTGATGTTGATCAACGCGGAAACGGGTGGGTTGATTAGAGGAGTGGAGGTGGTTTCAAACATACGGATGACACACCTCCAGTTTGCCGATGATACGATATTATTTATTGATGCTAATATCGAGTACGCACGTAATGCGAAGAGGATACTGCACTGTTTCCAGATATGCTCTGGGTTACAAATAAATTTTGCAAAGAGTTCTTTGTATGCGATCGGCGTGGCGGAGGAGTTGAGTGCATCGGTGGCTTCTGTTCTGGGTTGTAGGTTGGGGGAATTACCTTTTGTCTACCTCGGCTTTCCGTTGGGAGCTGATCCGAGGCGTATATCCGTGTGGGATCCGATTGTAGCAAACTTCAGACGCAAGCTAGCAGGGTGGAAACACAATTCTCTATCGTTTGCCGCTAGGGTGACTCTTGTTAACTCGGTACTTTCGTCACTCCCTATCTTCTACTTAGGCTTATTTGTTGTGCCTAAAGGGGTAATTGAGAAGCTGGATAAATTACGTAGAGCGTTTCTTTGGGGTGGGGTTAATCTTGAGAGACGAATGAGCAGGGTAGGTTGGGACACTGTTTGTCGACCACGACATTTAGGGGGTTTGGGGGTGGCGGACTTGAGAGTGAAGAACATGGCGATGTTGTCTAAATGGGTTTGGCGATATGCGTGTGACCGCGATTCTCTTTGGCGTCGTCTAATAACGGCCAAATATGGGGAAAATGTTCAATGGTGGAGATTTAACACGGAAAATTTATCTTCTATGTCGGTTGTTTGGCGTCAAATAGTAGCTAATGCTTGCTGTCCGGTTGTTGATTCACACGTGGGGGGAGGTAATTTTCAGTGGAAAATCGGGAGTGGACAGATTGTTCTGTTTTGGTTTGATGTTTGGGCGATACAACAGCCTTTAAAGGAGGTGTTTCCACGCTTATTTGCCTTGGCGTTGAATAAATTAGCTTGGGTGCAGGATTACACAACGGATGGTCATTTTGATCACGCTCATTGGGATGGTTTTTTCCGGAGGCATCTATGGAGTTTCGAACAGGAACAATTACGTTCTTTGTGTGATGTGGTGAGTAGAGTTCGCTTAAGAGCCGATTGCATTGATACGCTGATTTGGACTCCGGATGAACATGGGGAATTTTCAGTGCAAGCTATGACTAAGGCGTTGCTATTAGAAAGGGTGGGTGATGGTGATTTCGGAGGTTGTTTTGCATGGAAGGTTCTTGTTCCACCTAAGGTACAAGCTTTCCTATGGTTCATTTGGTTGAAAAGGTTACCGACTGCTGATTTTTTGCGTATTAGAGGAGTGCCTTTGGCGGAAGGACAAGGGCTATGTCTGTGGTGCGTAAGGGTGGAGGAGTCGATTGCCCATTTATTTTATGATTGCCCATGTATCCAACAAATTTGGGACTGGTTGCGTGATTGGTGAGGTATTGCATTACCATTACCATCGTGTTTTTCCGATTTTTTCGTCATGAATTTACATAGCTCCTTTCATGGTTGTCAACTAAAGCGGTGGGTGGCTAGTGTAAGTGCTATGCTTTGGTCGTTATGGCTCGTTCGAAATGAGTACATTTTTAGGGGCAAACGATCGACGGTAGCGGAAGTGTGCTTTCTTGTGAAACTTAGATCTTTCTATTGGATAAAGGTAGATGCCGATGGCGACATTATGCCTGAATCGGTTTGGTGGTCGTGCCCATCGACATGTGTGGTTAGTCGGCGACTAAAGAAGGTGCGAGCTGGGTTGGTATGGCAGCCACCTATTGTGGGAACATTGAAATTCAATGTCGATGGCTCGGCGCGGGGCAAGTCTGGACCAGCGGGCATCGGGGGAGTTATGCGTGATGCGGACAGCCGCATTTTGGCGATCTTTTCCGGGCCTGTGGGTTGTTTGGATTCCAACGTGGCGGAAGTGAGGGCGATCGAACTAGCAGTGAGGTTGGTGGCGGAAGGGGTTTGGCGTGAGAGGTGCGTGGTGATCGAATCTGATTCACAAGTTGCATTGAGATGGGTAACGAGTTTGGCAAAGCGTCCGTGGAGATTATGGGAATCGTTCGTATCAATTGATCAAGCGTGTCAAGCCATTTCGGAAATTCAATTTCAATACACACCGCGGGAAGCAAATGGTTTTGCCGATGTACTCGCAAAGGAGGGAGTGGATAGGAGTTCTTTATTCTTAGCTTGTATTTAGGCGTTCTGTTTAAGACGAGCACTTACGTACTCTTTTCCTCCATTAGGCTTAGGGAGGTTTTTAACGAGGCATAAGGGCTGCGTCGAGCTGTATGACTTTTATTTTTAATAAATTCATACAATTGATGATAAAAAAAATGGTTCTCGGCTATGAACTGGATCACTATCTTGATGATTCAACTATGATTCCGCCCAAGTATATTACAGATGCATCTGGTTCAAGGTCTCTAAATCCTTCCTTTCGTCGGTTCAAAAAAGAGGATAACTCACTGGCTTCCTGGCACTTGTCCACCATAAGCCCCAACATTCTTCCATAGCTCGTCGGTGCAGAGTCATTTGCTTCGATTTGGTAGACGATTGTAGGTCAGTACGCGAAGTTGTCAATAACTAAGATCATGAATCTTCATTGTCAATTGCAGTCTCTTAAGAAAGGCGCTCTGTTTATGAGGTATTATTGTTACCTCCTCAAAAGTACTTATTTTTATGCCATTCTTACAATGCTTTTGCTTGCTTTTGAGTACATTTAGTTGCACTTGGATAATAAATTCATGCATTTGCATAAGGAGTTTAGATTTTTTTGTCTATGCCAGTGTGAAGGGTTATTTTGTTGGCAATTTTGTAGGTTTTGGCATAGCAATTGGCAGAAAGAGCAGCGCATGAAGGAATGCCAGAGAGAATGCCGAGATGCTATTGGCACAGATGAACCAAACAATGCCAAGCACAAGTGGCAGAGAAGAGGAATTTTATGCCAAGCCAAGTAGTTGTTGAACCCGAAAAAATAAGACCAGATCAGGCTGCGAGAAAATAGTAATTGGATCAATCTCTGAAAATAACGGATGGTGCCAAGCTTGGTTGGCAGAACTATGCCAAGCCTGATTGCAAAACGGCGACGACAGATGACGTCAGCCCTAGCCAACACCTAATCAACTTATCACCTTATCAGCTTATCACTTCAAATCTAGATAAAGGTGATCTCAAGCCCCATCCCTTGCGCATTCAAATTTAAATGCAAGGGCTTATCCTAGTCTTCATTGCACGCCTATTTAAAGACTGATCGAGCAAACAATTGAGGGAGACTTACTTTGGAGAGAGATGATCGACGACCGGCTGCACCAAAGAGACATGGTTTGACCCACTTGACTGAGAGCCTAGATCTTGAAGGGCTCCATCGAGAAACTCCTTCTCGCCCATTCTCTTTGTCTAGTTATTTTTATTTTCTTTTTAATGATGATGTTTTTGAAAAGCGTTGAAGGTTTTGTGGTTGATACCCTCACCATGAACTGATTTAATAGTTGGTGGGTGATGTTTGCGTTAAACGTTGTTTTTATGTTAAATTTTTAATAATGAAAATGTTTCGGCATTGTTTCTTCTATCTCGTATACTTTACTATTTCCTAAATACTATGCCAAGCGAGAGGTGACACTATTGGCCTATTGCACCTCAATATCTTAACAAACTTGGGTGACAACTATCAAGTTATTGGATACTAAGGCGAGATGCTTCGAGAGAAGATGTTCAAGTAGATGAACTTACTTCAGAAGTGAAATCTACCTCTTAGTAGTATAGATTGGATCTTAATCAAATTGGTTTCTGAAAAAACATTCACTATAGAGATATAGAGGTTTTTACACAACCAATTGAGGGCAATGACCATCAAGAGAGGCTTTGCCAATTTAAATCTACTCGGCAAACAATGCCAAGGCATAACATTATTAGAAGCTGGCATGGCATGAATAGCGTGAAAACCAAGCATTCCTTGCCAACACTCATCATTCATTTGACACTCTCCTTACCAACGCGAGTTTATTTTACTTTTCTTTTATTTACTTTATTTTCAAATCCACTCTCAACTTAAACAATATTTTTCTTCAACAAGTAAACATTAAAAGCAATTAAACTCTTGACCAATCCTTGTGGGATTGATAACTCAGCTAATTGTTGTATTACTTGGAAGACCGTGTATACTTGTACGCAAAAGACTTAAATCTTTGGCACTATTTTTATCACATGTCCAATACATTTTCTGCCCCTTTTGCCAACACTCACGCAAGTCAACAATTATACAATGTAGGTGAAGAACTTTGTGATCTTCTGGCCACCTGCGGAAGCCCTATTTTAGAGGTAGATAAGATCGCTACTATCCCTAATGGTCGGTCTAAAGATTATGATCCGTTCATTGCTATTATTACCATGAGCGGTGAACCGTATACTCTAGATGTTGTTGTTTCCATGCTCACAAATGCTGAGACTCGTGTTGCAGATCCAATGCGACTACCGGTAGGGATCAACATGGCTAAGTTCAATAGTGAGAAACATTTTTCAAATACAGAGGCCACACAACAATCGTATAATAATGTTCAACCGCGCTCTTGGGCTTATTCTCAGAATCCTGGATATCAGTCGAGCAACTGTTCTCGGTCTAGGCCACGTCCTTAGTGTCAGATTTGCAGGAAGTTTGGACACCTTGCTGATCGGTGCTGAAATCAGGACTTCAAAGGGATTTCGTCACAAAGGGCTTCTCCAGGTACCAACACACAAGCCAATATCTGTCATTTTGGGATTAAGTCATCTGATGTTTGCTATAATCCTTTCGTTAGAGTTGCATTGGATTCTGAAGAAGTGGTGCTGGACTCTACAATTGACATGGTTCATGTCAACTTCCTAGTTGCTAATGGTGCATTAGTTCTGGACACTAAATGGTTTCCCGATTCGAGAGCTGCCCATCATGTTACAAGCAACACTCAAAAATTTTCAGAGGGTAGCGTTATACATGTAAGGGTAAAGTCTTTCTTGGTGATGGATCTACCCTTAGCATATTCCATATAGGTCAAGCTTCTATACCTACTAATGCTCGTACATTGTGTCTTAATCATTTACTTCATGTGCCAGAGATTACTAGGAATCTTCTCTCAGTATCTCGCTTTACTAATGATAATGATGTGTACTTTAAATTTCATTCTACTTCCTGTTGTGTGAAGGATGAAAGTACATGTGTTGTTTTGCTTAGTGGGAAGCTAGAGGATAGTCTTTACTACTTTGGTGTGGATGTTTCATCATCTACAAATGGTTCTGTTAATCATGTTACTGCTTCACCTAATAAGTCCTTGTATTGGCTGTGGCACAATCGTTTAGGATATACATCCCATAGAATAGTTAATGTGACCTTGAATAAGACGGCTCCTATTGATAAGCACACTCTTTGTAATGCATGTCAATTAGGAAAGAGTCATCAATTGTTTTTTCTCTATTTCTAATATTGTCTATAGTAAGCAATTTGAGCTTGTTGAGGCTGATGTATGGGGTCCAGCCCCAATTAAGTCTTGTGGATTTCAATATTATGTTACATTCATTGATATGTACAGTCGAAACTGTTGGTTGTACCTCTTGAAGAATAAATCTAAAGTATTTGCTGCTTTTAAATTGTTTGCTGCCTTAGTGGAAAATTAGTTTTCTTCTAAGATTATTTCTTTGCAAAATGATAATGATGGGGAATTTCAGGCACTTGATAACGAGTTCGCTCGGATGGGAGTACAACATCAATATTTATGCCCACACACTTCAAAACAAAATGGTGTTGTGGACTGTGGAGTGCAAGCATAGACACGTCATCGAGAGAGCATTGGCATTGCTCGCACAGGCCTCGATGCCTTTTTCTTTTTGGTCACATGCAATTCTAAGTGATGTCCACCTCCTCAACAGACTACCATCTAAAGCTCTTAGGGGCACATCTACATATGAGCTTTTCACTGGTCGTTAACCTGACTACCAATTTCTCCGTATGTTTGGTAGTCAGTGTTTCCCCTGTCTACGAGCATACAATTGACACAAATTTGATTTCGGATCAAAGACATGCATATTTCTGAGTTACACACCGAGGCATCATGGATACAAGTGTATGGACAACTCGGTAGAATTTACATTTCACGACATGTGAAATTCAATGAAGGATGTTTCCCATTTGGAGATTCTACATAGTACAAGGCTTCAACATCTTCCAATCCTTTCTTTCATTCACTTGCATTTCTTATATCTTGTAACCCCCTCGACCCAGTCTGGGCAAAAGACCGAACCAAACAGATCACACGGGGAATATTGAAGTAACTCGAGAAGTTTACCTCAATAAACGACCCTTTTTTCATTTTATCTTGTCTATATGCTCATTATTATCCTATGTGATAAACTTCGCAGTGAAACAATTTGCAACTCGATCAGACAACACTTAGGGACTCAATTGCATACAAACACCTTTTAGGGACCATTATGTAATTTTATCAAATTACATGGACTTCTTCCATTTTTAAGTAACCAACCTTTAATTAGTCCCATTACATGCCTCTCTGTCAAATCTCAGCTCAAAAAAATCATTCAAGCTCATTTAATTGCATCCACAACATTTAGGGACTAAAACGTAAAGAAACAAAACTTTAAAAGATTCCAATAACCGACTTAACAGCTGGGTGTTTCGGTATAGGTTGCCCTGTATCAGAACACCCGTTTCAAAATAGGTTTATCCATCTCAAAGCTCGGGCTCGTATCGAAACACCCTCTATGGTGTTTCAGAACACGGGATTCTAGTAGCCAACATTAAGTAGCCTGTATTGAAACACTTACTCTTGTTTCAAAACCCCAAGGCCAATTTAGGCTCACTGTTTCGGTATAGCCTTAGGCGTACCGAAACATCTGGGCCCGTAATAACACTTTTAGTTGATTTTTCACACTTTAATCCAATCAAATTCATTCCATCATACACCCAACATGCATTCAACATATCTAAACATTAAACTTTAATCATTCATGACAATTTCAACATCAAATCGTGGCAATATGCATTAAGGAAATCTATAGGCATGCACCCTAAGCAAAATGACCACTCAAAAGCCAAAACAGAAACCAAGGCAAATATCAACAAGCAAAGGCCATTTACAAGTCATCAAGGGCATCACAAACTTGCCACAAAACAGAGAGTTTCAAAATACACTCTCCCAAAACATTAAGGCATCCTCCCATTGCCGATTTATTACTAATAGGTAAACATAAAACCATACTTGAGCTAAGTCTCACTCCTTGGGATCCTTCTTGCTTCCTTGCTGCCCAAATATGCTATTTCTCTGCATTATTGGAAAAAGAGAGCATAAGCAATAATGCATAGTGAGGGATGCTCAAACAAACCAACAACAACAATCCATTTTTAAACCATTTCTCAAGTAGAAAACTCTATCTCATCATGCTCATTCTATCTCATGCTTGAAAACGTTCTCAAAGCAAAAACCACATCATTAAAACCACATGTACCATCTATCTCATGCATTAACCAAAATGCAAAGTCTCAAAGCAAAACTTACTCATGCTTGTTTCTCATAAAGCATTTCTCAAAACATGTTCTCATATGCAAAACACAATGCATAAAATCATTTATAATCAAGGTACATGTGAATCTCATATATTGGCATTTTAGCAACATTACTCGGATATGCGGATAGCTTGATGAAATCTCATATCGTCAAGTCTTACCTCGGTGGAATCTCACATCACTGAACTCTTATGGCGGTATCTCCCATCGCCACAAAGCTTGATAGAATCTCACATCATCAAGACCTACCGTGGTGGAATCTCTCATCACCACACTCTCACTTTGGAACGGGATGGCACTAGCCTCATTGCTCGAACCAAAGAGCACGTACGGATTTTGTATATTATAGTGCACTTCTCATCCTATTGGTCGACCAATTATATTCGGTAACAATAATCTCATATCATGCCAATATACTCATTTTAAACATCGTTTCCTACTGTTTTCCAATGCATCAACATAAAGCATTCTCATCCCATTTCAAAGGCATAATTAAAGCATAGCATTTTTCTTAATAAATTCTATCTTTTCAAAATCATAATTCTATCTCATGTGATCATATAAGTCATCAAATTGTTTCTCAAAACATGCATAAACAATAGGTTTATATCTATTTTCAAAACATGAGCAAGATCATATAAATCAATGGGATAAAAACCGAGAAACGAGAGCGAAACATCTCAAACTTACTTCCGAGCTTAGATTAGTGTTTCAAACTCAATCTAAACACCCAAACCTTGCTTTCAAGTCTTTGAAAGGCTTTAAAACCAATTCCACTCACCGACAACCCCTCGCTTGCTTTGCCGAAACGTAATCAAGCTTCTGAAGCCCCCAGAACTTCACCGTTTGCTTCCGATACGTTCTCCCTTGTTTATACCACACAAGAACAGGGGATTAATGCATCTCAATGCCTTAAAATCACCAGCAACCAAAGCCATCACGCTGCTCTACCCAAAAACACCAAAACGCCTATTTGAAACAACTAAAAACACCTTCGACTACTCTTCAAACTCAACCCAGCCAAAACCTAACACTTCCATCCAATTTTAATCATCAATTACCATCCAAAAACAATCTATTTGCATCCTTATATCTCCAACAACACCAAAACCACATTATCACCACAAAAACCCAAACCTAGCAACCTAAACAATTAGAGATCCAACCTATTTCGGGATTACTATGATAAAACCTTTATTTCAACATCATTTAACATCCAAAACATGATTAAAATCAATCTCAAATTAACCAAAACAGTACCATTACGAAAATCTTGAAAAATCATCTTTTAAAACGTGATCTATCCATTTTCATCAAATAGATTATAAAACTTTATTTGTAACCCCATAAACCCGGCCTAAGAGAAAAGACCGAATTTAGGAAGTCACGTTTGAAAACTTTACCCTTAAGTAATAAATTTTAGGTTTAAATCATTTATAAAATAATTTATTTATTAATTATCGATAAGTATCGTAAATATCACAATTATTTTCAAAAACTCAAATGTTTTGAAAATATTCTGATCATTTAATAAAATATCTGAAATAAAATCTGTAAATACATGTTGAAACATAATCCCAAAATATAAAGTTCCTCAGTCTAAAATGCGTAAATGTCCCAAAATATAAAATAATAATAATCTGATAGTCTAAAATAAGTTCATACTGAATAATAAAATAACTGGATAAAATCTGAGATTCTCCAAGTACCACGTCGCCTAAAGTCCAGGATATCTATAAAAGGAAAACTATGGGGGAGTAAGCTAAAGAGCTTAGTGTGCCTCTAAAGTGCAAGAAAAATCTCAATCTCAAAAAATATATATTTCGATAAAATCTTTAAATTCACAAATGACGATGCACAATTCAAAATCTTTAACTTATAAAAACAATTCAATGAATCCCAACTACAACACCGTCCGAAGAGTAAGGTTCCCCAGAACAACTATTTACATCCACCAATCGATGTGTGGTAAAAACCATTGCTTCCCCCGTACAATCCCAACCCATGCAGACGATGATGTAAAATCACATTTGCAATAGTCTCAAAACATAATCCGATAAATATCATATTTCATAGTTCGATAAATCCTATATCACACAATTTGATCAATCCGATGTTTTGTTAAATCTCAAATCAAGTAAGAATGCAAGGAAATTCATCATGCCACATGACATAAAAAAAATATACATACGATATAAAACATCACACGATAAAATCATCATTAAATAGTACGGTAAGAAATACACCTTAGCCAAAGCAACTCAACCTACTAAACCGAATTTGGCGCCATAATATGGTTGAAAGATAAGCCGCGTGGGGTTTAGATTGAATCGGTAGGGAAAATAAGGGCTTTGCTTACATCAAAACATAATGTTTGCGTATATATAGAATAAAAGTAATAAGGATGAGTCTACCATGTGCGACGAACACCGCTGAACACCACTAATGTTGAACACTGCTGAACACCATTAAATTAATTAATAAAGATTTAAAATTTTAAGGACCCATCAAATAATTAACAATTACTTTAAAAATTCAATTAAATTGTTTTATATATATATTAAAATTTTATTTTTTAATAAGGGTAAACTATATATTTAGTACCTCACCTATTTTCGTATTTATATTGAACTCTGATTATTTAAATATTATTTCAATTTGACCATAATTTTTATAAAAGAATAATTTAACTCTTAAC
The DNA here is from genome assembly GCA_958450335.1 of Hibiscus tridactylites. Taxonomy (NCBI): domain Eukaryota; kingdom Viridiplantae; phylum Streptophyta; class Magnoliopsida; order Malvales; family Malvaceae; genus Hibiscus; species Hibiscus tridactylites. Next base: position 11,033,313 of record OY288290.1, read on the forward strand.
CCCCAACCTAAAGAAAGATAGGGGAAGAGAAAATGGGGGTAAGGCGAGAGGGAATTGGGAACCGAGTATGGACGTTGTTCGTAGCGAATCTACCAAATCAGCTACACTGGCAGGGTGTATGGCCGGTATTTGATCGCCATGGGGTGGTGGTCGACGTGTTTGTTCCCCGGAAAAGAGCGAGAGACGGATCTCGATTTGGTTTTGTGAGAATGGCCTCCGCAATTGACGCGGACAGAGTGATTGAGCGACTCGATGGTTTTTGGCTCTATGGATCCAAGATTAGAATTTCTATGGCATACGATGGGGGGAAGGATTTTCGATACTGGAAAAAGGTTGAATCCCAACCCCAATTCAATAGAAAGCAGCAGCCGTTGAGTGGGGAGAAGGACTTTCGGGCTGAATCCCAACCCCAATTCGATAGAAAGCAGCAGCCGCTGAAGCCTAAACCTAAACCTAAAGCGAAGGATAGTGTCGAGCACATGGCAGGAGATAGAGGGGGAAAGGGCAGTAATTCAGTTTCGCACGATACACTAGAGGAGGAAAATCAACAGGGCATGACTCCGCGGAAAAGAGCAGTAGGGGTAATTGACGCGGAAAAATCAGAAATCCTCCAAACGTGTGCTATTGGATTCTGCCGAAATCCATATCAAATTGCGGAATTAGCGAAAGAATTGCATAGCGCAGGTTTATTAGGTTTATCCGTAATGAGAATAGCGGGGGCAGTATTGTTGCTGATGTTCGACATAGTGGAAAACAGGGAAGCAACATTACAATCAAAGCATCTTGATCAATGGCTTGAGAGTGTTTCACCATGGTCGCCAACGACAATAATTCCAAGCTGAAGAATTTGGCTTTCAATTGGGAACATGCCGATACATGCCTGGTCGGAGGAATCTTTCAAAAACATCGCGGCTCTTTGGGGTGTTTTGACGCGGATCGACATTGAAACATTAGCGCCTTCGTCGTTTGAAAGAGCGAGAATTCAAATCGAAATGGACTGGACATACCACATCGATGAGATAATTGAATTAGAAGTGGGGAAAGAGACATATCAGGCCCGAGTGATGGAATTTGAGGAAGCGATAGGCCCCAAATGCGACTGCAGTTGCAAGATTGATCCAAGCGAGAGTAATGCAGAGCAGAGGGCAATGATGTAAATTGGAAAACTAATTCAGCTTTCAATGATAATGAATCAGTAGGGGACACAGTGGTACCAAACTCGTTTTCGATACAGGATACAAAGGCAGTGGAAGACATAAGGGTTGACTGGAGTTACCTCGATCGAATTTGGAAGGATAACCAACGAGAGGAATGAGGGGTAGTTGAGACATCCAGTCGGATGAACGATGAAATGGTGGGTATGATCAGTAGGGATGAGGGCGAACGGAGTGGTGGTGATGTTTTAGGCGCAGTACAGGAAATAGATAGATTATGTGTTAACCAATCGCAAGAGCACAGGAAGGAATTAAGCCCAGTGTTGAATGGCCCACGGATAGAAATTCCAAGAGCAAATAAAGCAACAGTAGTTGAAATAAATGGGGAACAGAAACGTATCAGACAACTAGAGGAAATAGAAGCTTGCTTGGCGAAGGGTGGGAATCATCCGACAACGGAGCAACAAACGAAAAGGGGGCGTGGTAGACCGCGGAAAAAGAAGGATTTGCCTGCTGAAAATGAGGTAATTGCAAACGGTTCTCTTTCCGATTCTGATTTTGTTATTCGTAAGCAAGGATTGTTGCGTGAGGTTAGGGAGATAGTTGATCTGGGAAATTTAATAGGGGCGGTAACGGAGGGACGTGAAGACGAAATTATCAGTGATATAGCGCGCCTAATTGAAGCGCGCAAACAAGAACTCTAGCAAACAATGAAAATGTTGTCGTGGAATGTCCGAGGGATAGGGGCGTTGTCGAAAAGAAGATCGATACAACGCGTTCTACGGCAACATAAGTGTATTTTGGCTCTTCTACAAGAGACCAAAATGGAGAATGTAACAGTGGAGGTTGTTCGACAACTGTGGTATGAAGATGTGGTGGAATATTGTTATGTACCTTCGGATGGGAGAGCATTGGGGTTATCGCAATGTGGGATCCAAAGGGCTTCCAATTAAAGTCGAAGGATTGGCGAGAGAACACGATTATTCTTTTGGGACGTTGGATTTATGATGATTGGGAGGCAGGTTTGATTGGGGTCTATGCGCCGTGTACAAGCTTGGAACAAAGTAGTTATTGGGAGGTGATTAAAACTGTGGTGATGGAGCATCACATCGAATGGTGCATCTGTGGCGATTTTAATATGGTAACTAAAGAGGAGGAACGCACAGGCTTGGCACACAATGCTAGAGGTACGAGTAATTTTTGTGATTTTATAGAATATGTTGGGGTAATTGGCGTGCCAATGCAGGGAAAGAAATATACTTGGTTCGGTCCGGGGGGAAAAGGAAGTCGATTGGATCGATTCCTTGTGACACAAGGATGGGTGAACAGGTTTGAAGGATTGACAGTTGTAAATTTGCCGAAGGAATTGTCCGATCACTCGCCAATTCTACTGATGGGGGATGTATTAGATAGCAGACCAAAACCTTTTTCGCTTTTATAATCTTTGGCTAAAAGATTTAGCATCAATTGAGGAGGAATGGAAACGTTTAACTATGGCTGATGCGGATGCGGGAATCTCACAGAAACTTAAAGGCTTAAAAAGAATGTTGAAAGGTTGGAATAGGGGAGTTGCGGATCTAGAAATTCAGTATAAAAAGGTGGTTACGGACTTGGATGAATTGGATGCGAAGGTAGGGAACATGGGGCAGTCGAGGGATGAAGTTTTGCGGGCAAGGGATTTATATCAGAGGCTATGGAAGATATCGAAATTGCGTGATTCCATTTGGAGGCAAAAATCACGCATGACTTGGCTTGCGGAGGGGGACCGGAATACGAGTTTTTATCACAAGATGGTGAAGCTTAGACAGTTACATAATCACATTGCTGGCATACAAGTGGGAGACCGATGGGAAACTAATCCTGAAAGCATGAAAATCTTGTTCCGAAAGGAATTCCAGCGGCACTTTGATAAGCCTAAGTCAGCGGGTTTCATGGTGCCACACGTGACGTTTGGAAGGTTGTCGAGTGACCAGCAGCGAGGCCTTGAAGTGGCATTCTCGGAAATGGAAGTTTGGGCAGCGATTGGGAGTTGTGAGGGGGAAAAGGCACCAGGACCGGATGGTTTCCCGTTCGAATTTTTTAAGCGAGGTTGGCAGTTTCTAAAGGAGGATGTGATGTGCTTTATGAATGAATTTCACGGTTCCAGCTGATTACCTCCAGGTATTAATTCAACATTTGTTGTGTTGATTGCGAAGAAAGATTGTCCGCGCACGATTGGGGACTATCGCCCAATATGTTTATTGAATTCAATTTATAAAATTTTGACGAAATGCTTGGCGAAACGCCTACAGGAGGTGATGCCTTCTCTAATTTTTGATGTGCAATCAGCTTTTATCCGTGGGAGACAAATATTGGATGGCATTTTACTAGCTAATGAGATAATACATTCTATGAAGAAAGCTAATTGGGCGAATAGAGGCGTTCTTCTAAAATTAGACTTCGCAAAAGCCTACGATTCTATTGATTGGGGATGCTTAAGTAGAATTATGTGTGGTATGGGATTTGGGGAGAGATGGCGGGATTGGATTATGGAGTGTGTGAGTTCCGCCCGTCTATCGATTTTGATCAATGGAAGTCCTTCGAAGGAATTTCCGATGAGGAGGGGAATTCGACAGGGTGATCCATTGTCACCTCTTTTGTTCGTGATAGTTGCTGAGCTATTACATCAATACATGGTCAATGCGGAGCGTATGGGACTGGTCAAAGGAGTTCGAGTGGTGGGGGAGATTATGATGTCGCATCTCCAATTTGCTGATGACACAATAGTGTTCTTATCAGGAGAGATTGAGGGGGCGAGGAATCTAAAACGAGTGCTGACTTGCTTCGAATATGTATCAGGCTTACAAATTAATTTTGAAAAGTCTTGCTTGTATGGCATTGGAGTAGACAATGAGGTATCGATGGAAGTTGCTGCGGTACTCGGTTGCCCCATTGGTGAGCTGCCGATATCATACTTGGGGGTTAAGCTGGGAGTACATCCGCGTGGGGAGGTAATATGGGAACCTTTGATCCGTAATGTACGTAGGAAACTTGCTGGATGGAAGCGACAGTCTCTTTCCTTTGCGGGCAGATTGCTACTGCTCAACACTGTTCTATCGGCACTTCTCGTTTATTATATGGGAATTTTTATGGTACCTAAAAAGGTGATAAGGCGTATTGATTGCATTCGTCGTAATTTCTTGTGGGGAGGCTCGGAAGAGAGGTCGAAGATGAGTAGGATTCGATGGGATGTAGTGTGTAAACCGAAAAGGATGGGTGGTCTTGGGGTGGTGAATTTGCGTACTAGAAATTTGGCTCTATTGGCTAAATGGGTTTGGCGTTATGCACAATCGGACAAGTCTCTGTGGAAAGAGGTGATAACGGCGAAGTATGGCACGACGGTTTAGCAATGGAAAATCCAGAATAAAGGTAAACGCCATATGTCGGCAATGTTGAAACAAATTGTTGAGGTGCAGGAAGATGAATATGTGGTTGAGTTTACAAATGACGATCAATTTATTTGGCTTGTGGGGGAGGGGAATTCGGTACTGTTTTGGTGGGATTGTTGGGCTATCGATACTCCGTTGAAGGACTTATATCCGAGGTTATTGGGTTTGGCAATTAATAAAATGTGCTTTGTCAGTGAGATGGTGAACTGCCCAAGGGGAGAATGGGTGACATGCTTTCGAAGGGAATTGCGGGTGTTCGAATCAAAACAACTTGATGAATTAAAAGCAAGCATGGCAACTGTGAAAATACATGAGGGAATAGCGGATAGATTGATATGGAAACATGCTGTTTCTGGAGTATTCTCGGTAGGTAGATTACATGATTTGATGAGCGTCGTTGGTATACCCGATACAAAGAATGTGGGGATGGTATGGAACATGCCAATTGTACCAAAAATTCAGTGTTTTTTGTGGTTCATTTTGGTTGATCGGCTACCGACTATGAGAATGTTATGTGATCGTGGAATTCCAGTCCCTTTAGAGTCTCTCGGTTCCCGTTGGTGTGCGGTTGGTGAAGACAGCTGCGACCATATTTTATGGTCATGTCCATTTGCTGTCGAGGTATGGTCTTTTTTCTTTTCTTGGTGGGGCGTTGTTGTGGTGAGGACGCGAACGGTGAGTGAGTTTATTGAGCAGTGTTGGGGGAGTTGGTTTAATGGGAAGGCCCGAGCGTGGTGGGTGATTGGTTGCGCTAGTGTGTTATGGTCCTTATGGTTGGCACGAAATGAGCTTATATTCCAAGATCGCCGGGCGTCGAGTCGAGTTGTTTTCTTTTTGGCCCAACTCCGGGCATTGTACTGGACTCGCGCGTTCATGCACGAAGCTTGTGTGAATGAGGCAAGTTGGTGGAGTTGCCCGCGGATTTGCTGGTCGATGCAGCAGGGAGTAAATTCGGTGCGTTCGCTTAGTGTTTGGTTGCCGCCGGTGGAGGGTGTGTGGAAATTCAATGTCGACGGAGCTGCAAGGGGAAAACCGGGAAGGGCAGGATGCGAAGGAGTGTTGCGGGACTGCCATAGCCGTATTATGGCAATTTTTTCAGGTTCGATAGGAATTGCGGATTCAAATGTGGCTGAGATTCAAGCGATCGCTTATGCGTTGCGTTTGTTATGCGAGATGCATTTGGGTACGGTGTCATCGATTGTGGTGGAATCGGATTCAATGGTGGCGATATCATGGATGCACCATACAGAGAATCGTCCGTGGCAGCTTTGGCAATGGTTTCAGCAGATTGATGAGGACATTTCGGTATTGCCTTGCGTGTGCTTCAACCATATCTATCGAGAAGTAAATGGGTTGGCGGATTCGTTGGCCAAGAGTGGAATTGTAAGGCGTAAATGGGTATGGTTGTATAGCATTTAACGTGTTTGTTCGTCCTTTGGCACATGCACAGCGGTACTCTTTTCCTCTATTTAGGATTAGAGAGGTTTTTAATGAGGCCGCTGTGTAATGTGATTATGTATGATTATTTTTGGCTAATAAAATCATACATGTTGTTCAAAAAAAACCCCAACCTAAAACCCTAAACTATTAAACCTTAAACCCTTAAACTCTTAAACCTATACCCTCATTATTTAAAAAATTTAACCATTAACCCTTAACCTATACCCTCATTTTAGGAGAGGTATATTCTTTGCGGCTTATTATTTGATTAAACTCTTGCACCATGAATTTATTATGCCATGCTCTTGTAGCCACTTTTCTGTCTTCCTTATGATTCAGGTTTGTATGAGCAATGGTTGTTCATAAAAAAATATGGTCTAGTCAGTTTTCTCATTCCTGCCAAGAACCTTTGTAACAATTTAGCTCTATGAATGTGTCCGATGATTCCTGAATTTTGTCTGGTTTCGATTTCGTTCTACCGTAGTTTACTTTTATATTTTTTTCTTTCATATGCTCTGGCACAGCCAACATTGAACTTGAACCGTCTTGCTATATGCAATCTAAAATGGTGTTGAGCATTAGTAAATCTTGTTATTTGAAAAGTCTGGTTGTCTCCCTGTGATACTTGTTGATTCAGATGTGTTTTTTTAAATTGTTCTTTCGTCAACCTTAGTTTCATCACATGTAATTCCTCTTTTTTGTTGTTTCGACTATGCTTTTCTTTCGGGTTAAGGGTTAATTATTTAAATTATGAGGGTATATGTTTAAGGGTTTAAGGTTTAATAGTTTAGGGTTTTAGGTTGAGAGTTAAATTATTTTTTATAAAGAATAGGGTCAAATTAAAATAATATTTAAATAATGAGGGTTCAATGAAAATACAGAAATATGTGAGGTACTAAATATATAGTTTACCCTTATTAAAAAAATAAAATTTTAATATATAAAAATAATTTAATTGATTTTTTAAAAATAATTATTAATTGTATGATGGGTCCTTGAAATTTTAAATCTTTATTATTTAATTTAATAGTGTTCAGCGGTGTTCGTCGCACGTTGTAAAATTTTCCAAGTAATAAAATAAATAGGTGAAAGAGACGTGTGTACCAGAAACCTATTAACATTCAACTTACATAAAAATGGGTTATTCATGGAGTCAGTCCATAAACTTTCAAAAAATTTCATATTAATTTCTAAGTTTGATAAAATATTTTATTTAGTCTCTCATTCAAAATTAGGATTTTGAATTAAAATTCTCAATTGTTAGGGTTTTCAATTAGAGATTTCAAAATTAGATTTTTTAAATTAGAGATTTTTCGAATCTAGGGTTTACAATTTGGGCGTAATTTTTTGGGGTGTTACATTATTAATAAACACAATTAGAGAGCCCAAAACTTGGAAATTTCATTAAAAAAACCTTGATTAGAGGAGAGAAAAGAAAGATCTCCTCTAACACAGCTTGTCCCTTGATTTGCAATGATTTAGATGAAATCCATAGCTAGTTGATGTAGAAATCCATGAGAATCATTTAGAAATCAAGAGTGTGTGAAAAGAGATAAATCTCTTGAGATTTTAGTGATGAGAAAATAGTTTGGCTGATGGGAAAGTTGAGAGAAAAAGTTAGAAGAAAAGTAGTTACGTAAGAAAATGTTTTAGCCTTTTAAAATCTTTTTTTTATTAAAACCCATTTAATAAATCAATTTATTAAATCTTTTAAAAATACAAAATCAAGGGAAAATGCTCATAACACCTTGGTGTAATAGCTCCCTAAAGATTCTAAGTCTTGGCCATCTTTCAAAACAGTCCTTTAAAACAGATTTTACAATTTTTTACAAATTAGTCACTAAACCGAAATGTCAATCCTCCAAAGGTCATTTCCCCAAATTGACTTCACCAAACCTTTATATATATTTTTAGATGATTTTAGAAAAATTTCCCAAAATTTTACCACATCCCAAACCATGTTTTCCCTGAACCACTCCCGAACTAACCTAGATCTCTAGTCTAGGTCCTACAAACCTCAATTCAACCTTAAAAACTCCTAGGCCCAAAACCGGGGCGTTACAACTCTCCCCCACTTGGGAAATTTTGCCCTCGAAATTTTACATGATGGAAAAAGATAAGGAAACCGCTTCTTCATGTCATCCTTCCTTTCCCACGTGGCTTCATCCACACCACGATGTCGCCATAAGACCTTAACCAACTCAACGTCTTACCAAGAAAAAACTTGTTGTCCGAATCTAAGATCTCAATAGGTTCTTCATCATAGGACAAATCTGGATTCAACTCAATCTCCCCAACAGGCATAACATGAGACAGATCTGATCTATATCTCTGAAGCATGGATACATGGAAAACATCATGTATCTTCTCCAACTCGGGAGGCAACCTCAACCTATAAGCAATAGGTCCAACACGCTCATGCACCTCATACGGTCCAATAAACCTCGGACTAACTTTCCCTTCCGACCAAATCTCATCACCTTTTTCCAATGCGAAACCTTTAAAAACACCTTATCACCTACAACATACTCAACCTCCTTATGCTTCAAATTCGTGTAAGACTTTTGCCTATCCGAAGCCGCTTTCAACCTCTCACTAATGAGCTTCACCTTTTCCATAGTGCCCTTTAACATATTAGGAAAAGAGACAAACTTCT